>CM038003.1:20785507-21385507 GCA_021234005.1 Nephelium lappaceum | reverse complement strand
TTATTTTCATGTTATAAATTAAATGGTTGTTGTTTTCTTGTTTAGGAATGGGAGATGTAAATAGTAGCTCATGGCCAATCAAAAAGGGCGTTAATGATGGCTTACGCATTAAATACCATAGCCTCCATCTATCATATCTTTTAAAAGCTATCAAGTGAGTATTTTATGCGTGCTAGTTTTTTCAGCTTGTACTCTCTCCATTTTACTATCATGCGAAATATTTTGTAATCTAATTTCATTTAAATAATTAAATTGATGAGATTTGGGTTTATGTTTAATTATTCTAATATCATATGCATATATTTAGTGGAAAAAAACCTTGGCTAGATAACCAAGGACATAGATCCATACTAGTTCCCACATTTTGTTTACATTCATGACTGAATGATTAGTATTGTTTGTTATTTATCTGACAATTAATTGATCATGTGATTTATTATGCAGGGAGGGAGTAGACTTGAGGGGATATTATATATGGTCATTTCTTGATAACTTTGAGTGGGATTCTGGTTATAGTTATCGGTTTGGCATCACTTTTGTAGATTACAAAGACAAGTTGAACAGATACCTCAAAAAATCTGCTTTATGGTTCAAAAGTTTCCTCCAAAAGGAAGATATAACCGTTCAGCCTTCTTTGTTATCTTCTCAATGACCTTTATTGTAATTAGGATTTTCCCCTTTGGTACTCATTTTATATATAGCAGTTCTTTCCATACAACTCCCTCTCTTGCCCATTTGTCAATCAGGAGTATTTTGTGGAGTTTCAATTAGGCCCATTGATATTATTTATGGATATACCGAAAAACATTTGTCGTAAGCATATGGAATACAGATTGATCGATTAAGGATTTTTGTAATGGTAGTTTCACAGCCTGGTAGCAAAACTATTCTCACGAAAGAATGGAAAGATCTATTATAAAGGTACGGTATATTCTTACAAAAACTAATACTAGTCGGTCGAATAACTAATGAGGCCCACTATAAATATTCCATTAATAGACTCAAAAGTCCAACAATGTCAATCGGCTCAAACTTTTCTAATGGGTATTATGACCCCGAATGATCAAACCCACTAAGGGCCTCAATTAAACATATACTAAATGGTCCAACAATATCATAGACTTATAAACAAAGAGAAATAAATATATGAGAAAATCTTTAAATTCACGTCTCCATGAAGACAAATCAAACAACACATGAAGTAGTGAAGTTTTACAATCTCAAAGAGCTAGCAACACGATTCACTAGACTTATTTCTAAACAATAGAATAATCAATAACATAATTCAAACAGTCAAAATAAATAAAATAATCAATAATATAATTCAAACAATCAAAATAAATTATTGGATTGATTGACTCTATTTTGCGATGCCTGACTACTTAGATGCACTCGGGCAAAGGAGTTGGATATCTACTCCGGCTATCACAATAAGAATAGGTCATATACTTCGTCCTGAAGTCCCTCATTTTTTGAATTTCCTCAGGCATCAAACCATTGAAATTTGTGACAAAACTTGTAACATTGTTACAATTTGGTTGCTGTTGAATCGGATCCATGGAGCATCCATCGAAGACAAAATCAGAATACTGAGCATAAAAGGGGGCATAAGTGTAATTAATCTTGTATTTGCCACCTTCCGTTGCCCAATTGGACCCATCCCAAATTGTTGCATACAAATTCATAGGTTTAGAAGGATAATCTCCTCCCATGGCATCAACCCTTTTAACCACTCTAATGGCTAAATCATCCATGTAAAATACGGTCCAATTTCGCGTCCAAAGAATGCTATAGCGATGGAAATCATCGGTTGGATCGAACAAACTGAGATTGTACCTCTCCTCACGCCCCCTAGAAACGCTTCCATTGCCATACATATTAGTTTGTAGCACCCAAGTACCGTCCTTAGCATGCCCCAGGAACTCGAAATCGAGTTCATCGTGAAAACCTTCGAACTTTTCACTGTTTGATGTGTAAAACGTAACGACAACACCCCCCGTGTAATTGTTCGCAGGGAGTTTGATGGAAGCACTATAAAGAGAATAGAGATAAGGTTTTTGTGATTTGAAGCCACTGCCAGTGTGTTCGTCGAGAGTGATTTGGACACCAGTGCCTTGTTCATCAAGGAACACCACGTTTTGATCTCCAAAAACTCTAGAAAACGCTGCATCGAACGTTAAGGACGTGGAGTTGTTGGTTTGGCTGGAAGCAGAAACCAATAGCATTGCCATGCCCATGCAAAGAAAGATAAAGCCTAGACAAGAAACTGCCATTGATTTTTTTATGATAACCATCATAAATTTTGGAACAAAAGGATTGGAAGTTGATGGAAAAATGAATTTTTGAGGTGTTATTTAGAAAAAAAAAAAAAAAAACTTATTTCGCAGTTATATATTATTTCTATGTTCTTCCAATGTGTATTTATAATTGTAGATGATACAAGGTTTTCAAGAATTATTAAAAAACTGTATGAAGATATGGGCATGCATGGATAATAGTAATGAGCTGTAATTTTGTGATGCTAGCCAGCGAACCTGCTGCATGCGCGTGAAATTATTCGATCTTCATTGTGAAGGTAATTTTTGAAATAATATAGGTAACATAATTTCGCAATAAAGAACCATATCTATCAGATTTTTTTGTTAAAGCAATAATTCGAATTGATTGTTTCTTTCAAAAAAAAACAAAAAAACAAAACAAAACAAAAAACAAAAGGATTGATTGTATATAGAAGGAAAAAAAAAAAAAGTCGTCAACTTGATTTTCGAAACAAAATTAGTCCATGTAAAGCAATAATTTGAATTGATTGTATATAGAAGGGGATAAAAGTTGTCAACTTGACTTTCCAAACAAAATTAGTCCAAATCATTTTCTTTTTTTAATTTTATGTCTATAACTAGCTATTCTTTTTTAATAATGTAAAACATCCTATTTTTTTTTTTTCAATCTATACTCAAATGATATGATATATGAATTATCAAATCATATAAATCATGAAAAGATTTGATAATAATGCTAAGCTTTCCAAATTTTTTTGCCTATATACATACCTAAATGATATAGTATGTGAATTGTCATTATCCTATTAATTATCATATAATTTTATAATTTATGAGATGTTAACAATTTACATACTACATTATTTGGACAAAATATTGGGAAAACTTAACGTTATTCAATAAGAATAATGTTAAGCTTTTTAAATTTTTTGCTTAAATACATACCTCAATGACAAGATATGTGAATTATTATTATTCTATTAATTATCATATTATTTCATGATTTATTAAATATTGACAACTCACATATCACATCATTTGAATATAGATATGAATAAAATATTTGAAAAGGCTAGTAGTATTCAATTCATTTCGTGATTTCAATTAATTCAATATATATATATATATGGTACTTTCAAAATGAGAATTCTCTTACTTTAAAATGTGAATAACAAATTAAATTTATCCATTATATTCTCTCTTCAAAAATTTTTTTTTCTCCTATTTAATTCAAATACAATTTGATAAATTTGATTGGTTGATTCTTACTTTTTAAAGTAAGGGGGTCATCATTTTAAAAGTATTGTGTATATATATATATATATATCACTTTCGTTGTCATACCCAATGGCATGACATGTGAATTATCATCATCCTATAATTATCATATTATTTCATGATTTATAACATATTAATAACTCACATGTCATATCATTTGAGCATGAATATGGGCAAAATATTTGAAAAACTTAGTATTATTCAATCCATTTCATGATTTTAATTGATTCAATATATATATGAGCAAATTATTCAAAACCCTCTGCATATTAGCTTAATTACAAACGAAAATAACTTTAGCATTTTATTACATTGTCCTCCCCTTGACTAACGGGTTGATTGGATTTAGCCGTCAACTACTTACTTTGACCATGTAAAAGATGTTGAAAGACAAAATTACCCCTAAATATGTAGTTGAAAAAAATGTATAAAAGGTGAAAAATCTTTACCATCCATATAAAAAATGGACGATTGAGATCCATTAAAAAATTTTAAAAAAAAATAAAACTAAGTTTTTTAAATTATAAAATGATTAAAATTGAAAAAAAAAATAAGTATATACACCGTCCATCGTGTTGATGGATGGTGGAGGTTATGTTTAAAAAATCAAAATTAAGAATAATAATAATTCTTTTCTATTTTAAAATTTTTAAAAAATTGAAGAAAAAAATGGTGGACTCAGCCACCACTACCGATTCTACTTCTTCTTCCCATCTGCTTCTTCATCTTCTTTCCCATCGTTGGCCTCCACTTCATCTCATTTCCCATCGCCGACCTCCACTTCTTCTTCTTCCCATCGACAACTTACTCCACTTCTTATTCTTCCTATCATTGACTCACTCATCTTCTTCTTTCCCATCTACCGCCGTTTGAAAACATCAACACAAAACATCATCTTCTTCATCTCTCAGGTGAGTTGCAGCATCCATTATGGTGGCGTGGAAGACGAGGTAGTAGTAGGAGAATAAGGTGACGAGACTAGCGGTTGTGGCGACGGTGACGGTGAAGGCAAGATTGGATTTGGTGTGCTTTCGAGGAGGAGAGAAGAAATTGGTGGATCTGGATGCGTGTTGGATTTGGGACTTGATTGGATCCATGGCATCCAGTTCCGAGTAGTTGCGTGTACGGGCATCTGGTTTTGGTGATGAGGGTGATGACGGTCGATGTGGTTTTGGTTTGATTTGTTGAAGACGAAGATGAACAGAACTGGTTGTGGTTTTGTGTATTTTCTTTTTTGAAAAAAACAATATGTTGAATTTGTTGAAGATGTATAGATGATAGTCGGTGTAGATGATATTTTGAGATTTCCATGTTTGGTTTTTTGTTTCAATGAAAGAAAACAGAGAGAAAGGTTTCATGTTTTGAGATTTCAATGAGAGAATTTTTTGTTGCAAGTTTGGAATTTGGTGAGATTTTCATGTTTGTGTTACTGTTGATGAAGAGCTTAAAGTTTGTTGATGGACAGAATCAACAGAGATTGAAGATGGTAGTGGAAACCTAGATTGGATCTCTACCGTCCATCTATATTATTTTTTTATTTTTTTATTTTGTTCAAATTGATAAGATGGACGGCTTAGATCCATTTTTAAAAAATATATATTTTTTATATTTAAATTATGTTTTAATATTTTTAAATTAAAAAATAGAAAATGACAATACTACCCTTCATGGTGTTAATGCTGACGGTCAAACTCAATCAACCCGTTAGTCCAAGGGAAGGCGGTGTAATAAAATGTTAAAGTTGTTTCCGTTTATAATCAGACCAACATCTAGAGGGTTGTGAGTAATTTCCTTATATATATATATATATAGAGTACTTTTAAAAAATGAATTATTTTACTTTAAAAATTAAGAACCAACTAATCAAATTCATCCATTGCATTATTTCTTTTAAAACAAATTCTCTCTCCTATTTAATTCAAATACAATTTATGAATTTAATTAGTTTGTTTTTATATTTTAAAGTAAGAGAGTTCTCAATTTAAAAGCATTATATATATACATACATACATATATATATATATATATATATCTTTCTTTGCCATACCCAATCCTTGTTGTACTTAACTATAGTGAAAACATAAAAAATTTTAATTAATCAAGCTCTCTTTCTTGGCAATTGTCACACCATGCCCTTTTAATTATATAATTTAAAAAAAAAAAAAATCTTGATATATATACTTGAATCAAGTTCTCTTTCTTAGCAATTGCCACACTTGCTCTTTAATTTTATTTAATTACAAACACAAAACATAAAAATTTTGATATATAAAGTTAAATCAAACTCTCTTTCCTGGCAATTGCCATCCCCGACTTTTTTTAATTTTATTTAATTGAAAACTAAATAAAAATCTTGATATATAATAATATCTTTAAATAATAAGCTCTTTTTCTTTTTTTTTGAGCAAATAAGCTCTTTTTCTTGACAATTGCCATACTCGGCCTTTTCAAATTTATTTATTTACAAAAGAAAACATAAAAAGCTTCATATATGCACGAACTTAAATCAAGCTCTCTTTGTTAGAAATTGATACACCAAACCCTTTATTATTTAATTACAATAAATAAATAAACATCTTCATATACTTAAATCAAGCTTTCTTTCTTGGCAATTGAGATATGGAATCCTTTTATTTTTATTTAAGTGCAAAGGAAAAACAGACACAATATATATATATATATATATATATAGACCTCTCTTTTTCTTTTTTTTTTATTTGTCACACTCGGTCCTTTTAATTTTATTTAATTTGTTCATCAGAATGGAGCCAATACATTAATAGATTGTTTGGCAAGTAGTTAAAAACCCAATGGTGACGTAGACGGCCACGAAAAATATATATATATATATATACATATATATATACGACGTAGCAGGTGAAATGAGATTCAAATTTGAAAAGGAAAATAAGCAAATGTTTTAGGTAGAATAACCCATGCAAGCATATATAAAAATCGAAATTTTCACCAAAAGAGAATGAAAATGTGAAATATACCATGGACATTATCTTATGCAATTTTTGGCACACACATAGGCACTGCCTGATTTATATACCAGCAATCCTTGTCAAATTTGCACAATTTTTTATTATTTAATATTCAATTAATAACAATGTGAGTGTATTGCAGTTTGTTTCAATTGAGATATGTATAAAATATAATATTTTTATCACAATAAATAAATAAATACAGACTAAATTTTTTGTACTACGAAGAGATATTAGTGATTGATGGGCTAAACGTAGTACTGTATACTTTTCGGTTGTGAAGTTTAAAAAGTTAATTATATGTAGTGGAATTAATTAAATAATCAAAGTAGAGATGAATAAAGTATTATGACAAGCAACACATGAATTGTTAATAAAAAATTCAATTACTTTAAAGAGGTTATCGATGTGATTAGTTATAAAATTATTAAAATTATAAATGTAGCTTTTGAATCGCTTTGATTAATCATCAGAATATGTATATATATACAAATGTATCCAGATAGACGACAACTCTCTCATACAACACCCGTGATCAACCCAGCTCACCGATTGCATCCAAAGGCCGATCAGAAAGCTGGAGAATCAAGGTATGCATTCAAACATATCTCTTTCCAACATTAATTTTAATCTTTCATACAAATATTTCCATGTAAACGTTTGAAATTCAAGTCCTCTTTTAACATTTAATTACATTTTAAGCTGGGGAATTTGATCGATGCCTGAATGCTTAGCAGCAACTGATTAAGTTGGATATGAAAATCAAACAAGGACTGATCATCATCCTCTATGTAGTAGCCCTGAATTACTTATCATGGGCTCGTTCAGATCGAAACCTGAACCGGAATAGTTTTCCAGAGGGTTTCATGTTTGGAGTAGGATCAAGCGCTTACCAGGTATTTATAATAACATCTACGTCCATGTATGTTCCAAATAACAGCATTACTAGTTTGTACTTAATAATTGAAA
Source organism: Nephelium lappaceum (assembly GCA_021234005.1). NCBI lineage: Eukaryota > Viridiplantae > Streptophyta > Magnoliopsida > Sapindales > Sapindaceae > Nephelium > Nephelium lappaceum. The sequence goes on along the minus strand of CM038003.1, from coordinate 21,377,994 downwards.
TTTGGTGTTTATTTTTGCTTTTTGGAACTGTTTTGAAGTATGAAGGTGCAGCATATATTGATGGGAAGGGACCGAGTATATGGGACACTTTCACCAGAATTCATCCAGGTCTGTCTCTCTTTCATGCTATATATATATAGTCATTTACATATATCTCTAACATCATAAATTCATAATTATATAAATGGCTACAAATCAAAATTGTACTTAACATTTTCGGGATCTAACATATCTTTTCTCTATCATTTATAGCTCTCTGTTTGTTATCATATATAGACTTAACTATTAATAAAAAAAATATTCAATGCAGCTGACTGTATGTCATAATCATTTAAGATAATAACTTATAACATAAGTTTCTTACATAAATACATGAGTATTTCATATAATTAATAATTAATTTTTGTCAACATGATATGATTTTAAATGTTTAAAGGATATATAATAATAACATTGAGGTTTTTCTCATTGTTGATACATATGCACAGTTGACAGTACCAACTAGGTATTTAAGTTTCAAATTTGTTTGTGAATTATTAAAAATAATAATAATAATAATAAAAGATTATTTGTTTCGGAATAATTAAAATACCAATTTTCAACTTTCAATGCTGCCTAACTTAATTATATTCATATTCTTAATTTATAACTTTATTTCTTAGATCGAGTCAAATTAAGTAATTGCTTATTAATTAATATAACTTATAAGCATTTAATCTGCATGTGGTCTTTCAAAAACAAAATCTGCAAGTGGACCGTTAGGTGAATAATATGAGGAAAAATTTATAAAATATGCGCGGATTAGGAATCTTATAATGTGCATCTCCGGAGAGGAACAGAAATGTGTTTGTTCTATTCAAGTTTATTGCATTGTAATTTGCGAAGCTTTTACAGCATATGATCATATTTTATACATCAATCCCTAGTTAGAATTAATTATGATATAGATTTGATCATTTCTTCATTTGTCCTTCTTTTTTTTAATCAATAATGTCTTAGTTTATTCTTGAAGTATATTTGTTACAATTAATAATCCAACCGCATGCTTGTTTCGGTTTGTTTTTTGTGAAGAATAACAAACGCTAAACAAAAGAAAGTTTCATTTCAATTTTCCTCACTACTAACTTCATTTTATTTTCCATGATAATTTTGACACATTTCTGAGATACCATTACAGAAAAAATTTTGGACCACAGTAACGGGGATGTTGCCGATAACTTTTATCATCGCTTTAAGGTATGAGTTAATATTTAATTAACTAATTAACTACAAAATTGCGTTAAACTTTCTTTCTAGCAATTTTTCTTTTTTAATTATAAATTGATCATTGAAATATATTGTAGGAGGACATTGCTTCGACGAAGGAAGTCGGTTTTGACTCCTTCAGGATTTCCATATCATGGCCTAGAATTTTCCCTTGTATGATCATCATCACTTGGCCAGTATATTTCTCTGTTAAACAATATTATCTTTATAAAAGTTGCCCAAGAAAGTTAAAATAATGTTGTCACTTTTTTTTTTTTGAGAAATAATAATGTTATCATTTTAATTGATGTATGGTTAGAATAATAATGCTATAATTCTTATTATATACAACATATCATTATAATATTACATAAACTTTGCTACTAGCATCATGATATTCTAATTAACTGCAACTTTTTTAATCTCTGCATGTAGATGGAAAGATTAGTAGGGGAGTAAACCAGCAAGGTGTTGATTTCTACAATTATCTGATAGATGAGCTCAAATCAAACGGTTGAGTTTCAATTTTCCATAATTCATTAATTCCTCATGTCCTCTCTATTTTATTTCACCACAACTTTGATTGATTACTATGAACAGGCATAGAGCCCTTCGTAACTTTGTTCCATTGGGATCTTCCACAAGCCTTAGAAGATGAATATGGTGGATTCTTAAGTCCTAAAATTGTGAAAGATTTTGGTGAATATGCAGATTTTTGTTTCAAAGAATTTGGTGATAGAGTAAAATATTGGGTGAGTGTGAATGAACCAAATTTATTTAGTGAATATGGGTATGGAACCGGCAGTAAGGCACCTAATCGATGTTCAAATTATATTGGAAATTGCACGGAGGGCAACTCTGCCACAGAACCATATATAGTGACACACAACCTTATTCTATGCCATGCAAATGCTGTGAAATTGTATAGACAAAATTATAAGGTTCGTTTTATTTTCTTGAGACGATATAGTTAATATACATCATTTAATGCGTACGTCTAGAGTTTAAAAAGCAACCAAAATTTGAACTATTATAGACATCTCAAAAGGGAATCATTGGGATTGCAATCTACTCGGCGTGGACCGTGCCTAAATTCCAAACGAATTCTAGCAAAACCGCTGCCTTGAGAGCTCTTGATTTTATGCTTGGATGGTGAGTTGGTAACATTGAAATCTAATGCTTATTTGTCATATACTAATATCATATCTTGTGGAAAGAGTAACTCATAAATTAAATCACAAAATTTCAGGATTGTTCATCCAATCACATATGGAAACTATCCAATCACGATGACAACTTTGGTGGGCGATCGACTCCCCAAATTCACAAAGTCAGAGTCCGAGATGGTGAAAGGGTCCACAGATTTCCTTGGCTATAATTATTACACGGCATACTATGCTGATGATCCAACATCTAATCCTGGCAGCACCAACCTAAGTTATACGACAGACAGCCATGTCAATCTCACATGTAAGCCAAAAATCATGACCTCAATTAACTTAGCACAAAAAAAAAAGAAGCATCTTTTAAGTTTTAACATATATTATAATTTGATTAATACATTGTAATTTATTGTCACAGCGGAGAAAAATGGAGTTTTCATTGGCCAATCGGTATAATTCTCTCTCTCAGTTAATTACTTATGATTGATTAATTCAAATTATCTAACTCATGATGTTTATTTATTTATTTATTCATTTTTATTTGAGAATGAGGGAGGAAAATTGAACACAAACCTTCCACTGTGAAGAAATATAATTACCTTCAAGCTATATTTACTATCACATAATGTGCTTATTTGACTAAAGCAAATTTTGGGATTTGATATGGTTTTGCAGACAGGTTCTAACTGGCTCTACATGTACCCAGAGGGAATTTATGATATTCTGCTGTATGTAAATAGAAATTACAACTCTCCTCCCATTTATATCACTGAAAACGGTAAACATTTTTTCTTACAAATCTTTTTTTCCTCTTTTTTGGTTCATCGTAAATTGGTAATTGTAATTGTTTTCAGGTATGGGAGATGTAAATAGTGACTCATTGCCAATCAACAAGGCCCTCGATGATAGCTTGCGGATTAAATACCACAGTTTACATCTATCTTATCTCTTAGAAGCCATCGAGTGAGTACTTTTGAATAAATATATATATATATGTATGTATGTATGTATATAATACTATGTTTCTCAAATATTTTATTCAAATTCATATTCAAATAATGTGACATATGAGTTGTCAAAATCTTATAAATCATGAGATGATGTAATAATTAATAAGTTTTCCAAATATTTTGCCCAAATTCATATCCAAATAATGTGGCATGTAAGTTATCAAAATCTTGTAAATCATGAAATAATGTGATAATTAATAGGATCTTAACAAATCACATACTGACATGGATTTAAGTAAAATATTTGGAAAGTCTAGTATTACTCTATATATGAGTAATGTTACATAATCCAAAAATTTGTTCAAATTCATTGCTCAAATGATATGTCAAGCTTATGTGTAACTTCCACCTCATCAATGCATCATCCCAAAATTGATATAGGTAGCTACAAATAAATTCATCACATCATTTAGATAAAATTTGTGGGTAAATTTTTGAAAAATGTAGCATTATTATTATTATTATTATTATTATTATTATTATGAGTAATGTTAGTCTTCCCAAAAATTTTATCCAGATGATATGGTATATGAGTTGTTAAAATCCTATTAATTATCACGTTATCTTATGATTTATAAGATCTTGACAACTCACATGTCACATCATTTTGGCATAGATTTAGACAAAATTTTTAAGAAGCCTAACATTACTTTATATATATATATATATATATAATACTATGATAATTAATAGGATCTTAACAATTCACATATCATATCGAGTATGAGTTTGAACAAAATTTTTGGGAAGCCTAACATTACTTTATATATATGACTTTTCTAAAATTAATGTCACCAATTTTTAAGTAAAAATCAAAATCTCTCGAACATAAATCTAAAATTATCAACAATATCATGCTATTTGCTGGACTTACTATAACTAATTGTTTCCCTTTCAATTCTTGCTAGTTCTAAGCCTTTGTGTCCACACATGGCAGGAATGGAGTGGACGTGAGAGGATACTATGCATGGTCATTTTTGGATAACTTCGAGTGGGAATTGGGTTATACTTCTCGGTTTGGCATCACCTATGTTGACTACAAAAATGGGTTAAAAAGATACTTCAAAAACTCTGCTTTATGGTTCAAGAATTTCCTCCACAAGGAAAATACAACCATTGATCAGTCTTCTTTGTTGTATTCTCAATAATCTTTATGCGTTTCATGGTTCGCCTCTTTGATACTCAATTTATTGCAATGCTTTATGCAGCAATATGTTTGGTCATTCAGGTAAGGGATTGTTGAACTTCAGTTAGGCCCATTAGCTTGTCTTAGATTGATCTTTCCAAAGATTCTGATAAGAACCAAATAGGCCCAAAGGTCAACCGCATTAATTCAAAAGTAGGCCCACAATCAACAAAATCTTGTCTACAAAACATAGGCCCATATTTATTGAGGAAGACTTTAGAGAAATGTATGAGTTTTGGCCCAAGTCCACATTAAATTTTCATACTTGTCTAAAAAGGAGAAGAAAACAAATTAATCAACTCTACACTTTTAGAAATAAATCAATAAAAATTTTTTGTATAAAATATATTTTCTCGCTTTATAGTGATATGGAGCATGTCATCGTAAATTTTCACTCTATAAAATGCAGGTCCTCTTTAAACTTAATATAAAGATATATTTATTTTTGTAATACATAGAAATTTTTTTTTTCAAATATAAATATGAATTATTCATTTTTTTACGATTTCGTAACACATGACTTAAGAGTATGCAATAACACAATCCTAAACTGTATGACAAGACTGAAAGGTCATGATTTCATGAAGAGAAATTATGCAACGAATTGATCACTGCAAAAAAGGGCACATCGTGCTCGAAGGATAAAGTTATCCTCCAAAAACTAGAAGATCCAATGGCCAAATAAGAAGGGATGATGAATTGAATGAAAATGTCTACCAAAATTAAGAGGAAAAATAAATGCACATGGGAGGGAGACAATACTCACATGAAAGAAACATGGGCATTGCTTCCTCCTTTTAAAACAACTTCTGTTTGGTTTGTTATTTTGTAGTCTTCTTAATCTACTCATCACCTTGTCCTCTTTGTCAAATTATTTGATCTGAAAGCCTCCTTAATGAATAGAGGATTATGTCATCGTTTATTCTTAAAATATATATCCACATCAATCATCGAGTAATAAATAACATAAAATAAAATTTTATAGATTTTTAAAATTACATAAACTATAAAAGTTTTACTTTTATACCAACTAACATATATTATTTAACACATATAAACAAAAATCTTAATAAATAAATAACAGAAAGGACAGGACAGTTACTTCATGTAAGTTATGATTTGGGAGAACCTTTATTAAATGAACACAAAGAAAAGTCTCCTTAATAAGGATAATAATTCTCTAGTTATAATTGGTTCTGAATTTTAAGTACTAATCGATATGTACTGATACATATTAATCTAAATCTATTAAAATTTTATTATATCTTAATGTCTATTAATTGGCCCTGAAACAAAAAATAAAAATCAATATTAAAAAGAAAGAAGAAGAACTCCTTAACTAGAGCATCAAATTGACATAAACAAGAGACGTGGCCCCTTCAATTCTTCAAAACGATGGCTTGGGTACGGTGTCTCATTCAAACTGGTGGGCTACCCTGTGTATCCAAAAGAGCCACACAATAGACCCACATCATGCTTTTGGTATATACCATCTTATCAGCACAAGCATGTAGATCCCATGCATGAGTGGCATTAATCAGGAACAAGCAAAGCTAGCTCTCCTATCTATGCAAAGAACATGTGCCTCCCGTTGCATGTCTACAAATTAGCCATAACTGGGGTTTCAATTATTTTCTCTTTTTTTATGCATTTGCTATATCCGATAAGCTAGATTATATATCCTCAGTACGCAGATTTGATTTCAAATTAGATTTGAGGATTACTGGAAACTAGACCTTGACCACCACATTTACAATTCAATAATCAATGTCAGTTTTGATCAGGAAAAAACAATTTCAGCCATCTCATGGGTGATGACCCTAAACTTTTTTCAGCCAATCAGTTTTCTATAAAATGAGTGAAAAAAATGCTGTAAATTTAAGGGTTACATCAACTTGTGACAACCAAATTAAAGTGTAGGGACAATTCTTCAATGCTACAATAGAACAGAACTTCGGTTATTTAATTTCATTCACATCAGGCCGGTTTGAATAATTTAAAGTCTATGGTTAAAGTGGGATCACACCGGGGTACAATGTAAAAGAGAAAAATAAAATGCTGCAATCAAAATAGTTATAATGAATGTTCTCAAATATTTCTTCTTTCGTATTTGTATGTATCTAGATTTTGAAGTCACAACTTATCTTTAAAAAAATATGCACCGAAGAAGCATCATTACATCAGAGATAATTGATTGCTAGTGTGATTGACCTGTTCAAAAAATGATCTTTCTTATTTACAAACACTCCTTGGAAAGTTGAATATTCAATCACTCTTTTCTAAGTTTGAAAGACTCAAGTCTACTTAGAAATTAACGAAACTTTTACATTAACATGTACTTATTAAAAGCAAAACCCGTCATCAAAATTACGGGAAAAAAAAACAGGTATTGAGTTTTGGTTTCTTATCCTTTCAGCCACATTATTGATCAGGTAAAGTTCTGCAAGATGCACTCAGGCCAAGCTAAAAAAACAATAAATAAATGAATGAATTGTCTGTTCATATTGACTCATAATTGAATTTGATGACCTATTTTTCATTGGCTGAGCACAAAACTAGGACACACTACACGATTGGTGGTTGTGTATCTCCCTATCTTTCAAAAGATTGAGAGTTCAAACTCACCAAGCCTATATTTCAGTTTGTATGAGAAAGTAGTATTTTGATTTCAATATTTTGATCCTGACGGATTCTAATAAAGATTTTAAGAATGTTTGATCTTGACATATCTTAATAGACTTTTAATTCATTTGATGTTCGCTAAAAAGGATAAAAAAAAAGCAAAAGGACGGGAAAAAGACCAAACAGGGGACACATTATTGCATGTTATCTTCCTTATCTTGAGCAAACGTAGCTATTCCATGCTTGCCACTATCAAAAATGCCCCTAGAGCTACATATGCATGAACTTGTGCTGATTTATTGCTTGTCCACCAAGCTGGGAGCAACTAGGAGTTGTAATAAGTTACTGATTAATAATATTATATACACACAGCTAGATTATCAGAGATGCAGATGATCAGTCATTGGATTCCAATATTCCATTTACTTCTCTGAATTTATTATAAAATATCAAATGTTTCTGGAGTGGCATTTGAAAAACTTGAATCTTCTATTATTAAGAAGAAGTGACCATAAACAGGATAGGATTCCAGTGATCACATGGGAGATGGATAAGAACTTTGACAGAGAATTGATGTTGAAAATAGTTTCAAAATATGTTTATTGTCATGTGTCATGTGTGTATAGAGACGACCAAAGCAAGATATTGTACCACTATATTCTTCAATGCTACAGCAACTTTAATGGCTGTAGTCCCAAAAACTCCTTTTGATTTCTTCTTTCGTACTTAAGGGTAAATGATAATGTTTCTTGATTTTGAAGTCATATGATACATAGCTTTCAAAGAATGTAGTTTGGAAGCATCGTTCACCGTCGAAGATAATATAATGATCATCATTCATCAATGAAAGCAATTTTATGAATCATTGTACCAATTTATGTTCCCTGTCATTGGCAAAACAATATACTAGTACAAAAACATCTTCAAATTTTCATATATTAATATATGTTATAAATATTACACAAAGTAGTCATCATAAAGATGCATATCATTATAAATTGACTGTTAAGTTCTGTATTAATGAATATTCGAATCACATATTATGATAAAAGCTTCCACTTTTCTGTATCCATGACACAAAATTATTCTTAATTAATCTCAAACGTTTTTCTTGAACGGACGGGAAGAAATTAAGAGCACAGGAGGGATAAAATGGTATTTTCAAAGGGAAGTGTTTTGGTTCTGTGTTGTGCAATAAAAAGGGGCAACAGGCGACCCACTTCAAGCTGTTTCATTTTGTCTTATCCCCACAAACATGAATCATGTCGTTTCCCACAATTTCATGATTGGGCATTAATCATACATCAACAAACTCTCAAATCTATGAAGAAGTTTGTGGCTAAACTTGTGTCCACCAAAGTGGGTGCAACTAGGGTTTTTATCAACGTTCCTACACATGCATCAACATGTATATAACTTCTCATGTTTAGATTATCCTTACGCAAAACCAGCCAACAACTGAATGGTTCTGTGCACTGACATATCCAGTTAACATGACTTGAAATATATTTATTCCTGGGGATTTTCGAAAACTAAATCTTGACTGGAGTTTGACAGGGCACATGGTTTATGAACCCCAGCGGGACAAAATTTTCTTGAAAATGAAATATCTAAATAAATCCTACGTTGTTATAAAATTTTATTTATATATACAAATAGATTGATATTTGCTCTTATTAAGCACTCACATATCAGGATCATATTTTAGTGATAGGATTGAAAATCTTGTTGTGACATGTAAACCTGTGTAATAATTAGGTAATTATATGAAATTAGATTTACTTCCTATGTAATGCAAGTATCTTATATATCACAATTTTTTTTTTTTTTTGACATAATCACAATTTCTTATCTTCACAAACTTCCTACAGTACTCTTTTTCTTTGATTGTAGAAAAAAACATGGTTGTTCAACTCCTTGTTCTTTTAGATTTTAATAATATCCAACTGCTATATTGGTGTTACATACAACCAATTGAGCAAGCTATAATTATATAATAATAATGTCACAGATTCAATGATCTTGATGAATAATTGAATACATATTAATTAAATAGCCGAAACTAAAATGATGGCAAAAATCATTATCGCTATCACAGCTATTCAAGCTCAAGAAGAATATTAATGCCAAAGCTTTTGACTTATTATACAAAATTAGGTTAATCTCTGCATATATACAAATTTGTAGTAGTAGAATTCTTATTATCAAACTAATCTCTGGTGGGGAATGGGGGCAATTAATTAAATAATTGTACCTGCACTAGTCTTACTTTTTTTCATAAAATTATTGAACTATATTTGATTATAAAGATTTTCTTCCAACCAAATGATTCTAGCACCTCTATTTCATTGGCTGGAACACAAAAACCAACAAGCACAAAAGGCAAATATGGCCAGCTATTAGAAGTAGTACACCAACTATCACCAAAAAAATATCATAAAAATTATGATTTGTCAAGCTAGGGTCGTTAGAAGTTATTAATATCACTTCCACCCAATAATCTTTTAATTTTATTTTTTTTTAAAAAAAAAAGGTAAACCCAACATCATATATATAATTGAAGAAGTTGTTTCCTTTTTTTTTTTTTCTTTTTTTGAAAATAATTGAAGAAGTTGTTAATGCATGATCCACCCAATAATCTTTTAATTGAAAAAAAAAAAAAAAGGTAAATCCAACATCATATATACAATTGAAGAAGTTGTTTCTTTTTTTTTCTTTTGAAAATAATTGAAGAAGTTGTTCATGTATGACAGTTCCATATATATATATAGAATTGCCACTTTCATAATAATTTTTCTGAAATAATTGAATTAATGATATCATAAGTTAGAATATATTGAGCCAACTCAATCCTTCTAATTGCTACACATATTTATGTAGCAGTATCTCTTAAGGTCAAATATTGAAACAACACCTCAACTATACATGATTCTCTATTTTCATCTTAAACACCACCTAATAAAACCTACTCTACTCATGTAAGATGATGTTTATTGGAAATAAATAAATATCTCTGGTTTACCTTAAAAACAAACAATTGATGACACATATGTCAACAACAATTGATGACAATCCATTTGTATAAATGAAAATTAAAACAGTGAAACTTATATGTGAGACTTTACATAGACCATATTAATAATTAAATTAAATTGATTTTCATCCTCTTGACATCATTGATTTACATCACAAAGATCACCGATTTCTTCAGTTTAAATTTAATCTAACACACATGAATTAATCTAATTAATTTTACCCCAAATCAATTTAATACCTAGTCAACCACAAATTAGTGATGACTTGCAAGCAAATCTAGTGACCACACACCTTAGAGGGTTCTATCATAATCACAAGAAAAATAAACAAATAAGAACTGAATTAATACATTTTATTTAACTATAATATATATAGATAATAATTATGTCATCATACATAATTAAAGACTATTAAAATTACCATATGATGTTCACATTTCAACTGCCGTAGTCGGTGTGCACATTTACACAATAAATAATATGTGTTTTCTAAACACATGAATGTACTATAACATTAAATAATTGATTAAGAAGCATCACAAACTTGAAGTTATTGTAGTCACGGATTTCTTTCTCTCTCTATCTCTATCTCTATCTCTCTTTATTATTATTATTATTATTATTATTATTATTATTTTGGATTCACGGATTATTGTATATAAAAGAGTACTACTACATGACTTATACTAGTACACAAAAGGTCTTAATTTTTTTTCTAAAAAAAAAAAAAAGAGAGAGAGAGAGAGAAAAAAATTAAACACTACTTTAACTATCTTGTATATTTAAAAAATGAGAAAAATACGGAAGGAAGAGGTTTTTTTAGTTGAATTCTTGATTTAACTATCACTTTTGCCATTAGATATACAATGATTAAACACATTAGTTGCAATTCATATTTGGATTTTTAGATATGTCAGTTACCCTATAATATCAAATGATTTTAATCGGAGTACTAATTGTTCTATAAAAAATCAAAATTACTAAAATTTCATCATCTATATTCACGTGGTTGATCAACATGGAAGTAAACATCAAAGCTTTTGATTAGAAAAAGGTATACCACCCAAAAAATAAGTCATGTACTATTATTTCAAAAAAAAAAAAAAGTCATGTACTATAAAACCACACACACCAACCTTGATCAATATCATGATTATATAAAGCGACATTACTATAAATAAAACAAAAACAATAATAACAATAAATGAAGTCGCTTTCCTTGCTTGTGTAATATAGGTTGGCTCAACGGGTTTGCCCAAGAATATATTAATTAAAACAACTATTATTCAGCGGTTGGCTGGTCATCTTCATTCTCACTTCAAGCTGCCTATTTATTTTTTTCTTTTTTTAAACATCAACTAATCGTTGACCAATATACATTTATGCTCCAATTCAACCCTTCCATACCCTTTCTTTATATAAATAATTAGAAATATTAACAACTTAGCACCCAAAGTTCTTTATATTGTTAATTTTCTGCTGGTTTTGGTTAAATTATGGACAAACAATTTTGATTTTGTGATTTGTCTGATTTTCCTTTTTGCTTCTAGAAAACAGTCATTTTTGAGAAGGCTTAAAATATACCAAAATAAGTCTAGAATTATGTATAATTTATCCAAACCCTAACTTTTATTGATACAAGGTTTCTAATATAATCAGGGTATTTACTTAGATTGATGGGCATGGTTACATGACTATTTTTTATGACACTCACGCTAATGGTTATGATTATGACAATTTATTTCACGATAATAATATTTAAATAAGAACAAGATTTTATTATTAAAATATTTAACTTAAATTCATACATAGTTACTAATATTACATATAAATTATAATATTTAAAAATGGTGTGATAGACGCGTACATTAATCGCAATTCACATATTAATTATAAATTTTAGAGTTTTGAATATTTCTTTTGAGAACTCCATTCAAACTTGAAATAAAATATATAAATTGGTAATGACAAAGATGATAATGGATATTCATACGCGAAACAAATGTGGGGGCCCATGACATTGATGATTTGGCAAAAAACAGACAGAAAGTGAGAAAGTGGAGAGGTTAGAAGAAAGAGAAGAGCAGCCAATGAACGATGAGAATTGAAGAAAAAGGTTTTCATTTTCAACATGCTTAGCACATACTCGACAGCTGTTATTCTGGTGGTCTATATATGACTCGGTGTACCACAAACACACCTTAACGTAACCCAGACGCTACCAATGACACCATCACTGACCTGACCAACCCACAACTAACTAAATGCCAAGTTTTGATTTTTATCGTGATCCACCACAAAAACTCGCAAAAATCATAATCCAGATTTCTGTGATTAATCACTTCACCAGCAAGCATCATCGTCCAGATGATTATCACAATTTCACTGTCAAATGGTTTTGGCTTCTTGTGGTGGGGGCCCCAGGAATAATCTTGGAAGTTAACCATCACAAGTAACGAAAAAGATGAAGAGTCCAAAAATTTGGTAAGTGGTGTATTTGCACCATATAGTGCTTTCTAATTAGTGGGGGGATATATGAAAGTGCCCTTAATCAAGTGTCACCTTGATTTCAAAAACTTTATTCAAAGCCCACTTTGGAAAAAGAGTTTGGCATACCTAAAACATACTCAAGATTCCTAATTTGATTCCACGTGTAATTCAATTATAAGTCACCATCAATATTTTAAAATTAGTAACTTAATCACCTTGACGTCGAAATCCACTTACAACATTAATCAACTTGAGGTCCAACCACACTCACACAAAAACTAAAAGTTGTGCTGAAGTAAATTGCAATAGCTCCAAATGATTTACAACCAGGGGTGGACCTACATTGGACCAGGAGAGGCACACGTCCCCTCTGAAGTATTTTAAAAAAATGATTAAGTTTATTATATTAGCCATTAAATGTGTAAATATATAAATAAAATGTTACATAACCTCACAGCTAAAGAAAAGCGCTGATGCTTATGTTTGCCTCATTACTTTCAAGTCATCAGGTTTGAACCCGTCGACTATCAAAAGGCGTTTTTTCTCTCTGTCACTTTTTAGCTATTAACTATATTATATAATTAAATGCTACATGTTATCACAAGTAAGAAAAATTGCTGCTGGCCAGAGAGTGACTTTTGTGCTTTCAAGACCCGGGTTCGGACCACCATCAAAACATTTTGCTGTTTTGCTTTTAGTCATATTTTCTTCAATAAATATATTATATAAATAAAATGATTTTGCTTTTGATCATTTTTTAATCACTAAATATATTAAATAAATAAAATGCTATGTATTGTCACAAACATAGAAAAGTGTTGATAGCATGAGTCGTTTTTCATTTGGTCATTTATTTTTATCTTTAATTTTTATTTTATTCTATTTTTTTATAAATCTACATACATTTATTAGATAAAAAAACTAAAATTATAGCTTGATTAACAAATTTCATAATAAATATGTGTAGTTTAACTATATACGTTTATTTATAATCTGAATAGCAATTCTCATCATAAAGGAGACATATCCCCACATATAAATGAATTTTAAAATTTAAGATAATTTTAAAAAACTCATTATAGTTTGTAAAAATATTTATTTTACCATTTATAGTATTATTTTTTTTTCAAAATCCCCTTTGATGTTAAAAAATTGACAGAAAATATTTATTTTACCCCTATGACTTCATCATTAATTTGTGACCATTAAAGATATTATTGTCCTTTCGTATACCTTCGAGAGGTATTTTGAGTGTTTTTATTAATATCAGAAAAAATTTGAATAACAATGAAATTATAAATGGTAAAATAGACATTTTTACAAACTACAATAAATTTGTTGAAGATTAACTCTTAAAATTTTTAATGTAAGTGTAAACTACACGGTTTTAGCTTAAATTGAATAAAAGTGTTTTGCGAGGAAGAGTGAGAAAATATTTCATAAGACGTTTAATTGACTATACCATGCTGATATTAATATGATATTTTAATGATAACATGATACGTAATATTTTTATTTCATAAAAAAATTAATATTGATATCTTTTTTATTTACGAAAAATTTTTCATTTAAAAAATCGTATCATATGTCGTGTTAGTATTAAAAGATCATATTAATATCAATTTTTTATAAAAAAAAATATCACGTATCATATTATTATTAAATATCATATTAATATTAATATAATACGGCGAACTAAATTTCACACCGAATATTTAATCATAACAATGTGCTTCGAATTGACCCCATACTGACACAGCCAGATGGCACAGGTTCAAAAGTCATTTTCTGCCATGTCAGCACAAAGTGCCAACTTGTCAGTAGGATGCCAGCTGGCTTCCTCCTGAGTCAGGGAGGGTTGTAAAGTTATAGGGCATTGGGCACCTAGCCATTCGGAGTAGTGACCGATCAAATCCCTGTTGGAATTCAAATTCGAATATGTACGACATTATCCACATATTTCTTCAATAAAAGTAAAGTTACAGTAAATATATAAAATTTTATTTATCACAATATCATAAGTAATAAGGTTTTAGAAAATAATGACATTTCTAAGATTGACAAATCCTTGGTTCAAATTTGAATCAATATCACATTACCGTCGTATCAATTTAATAAAAATTCATCATATGTAAATATATATTTTTAAAATCACTATGAATGGTGTTATAAATTTTAAAAATAATATAAATATTAAAATTTTATTTATTATAATATAGATAACGTCCGTCCCGAAAGCTGAAGTATTGGAGGGGCAGAAGCACGGGGAGTGTAGACAAGGGTGGTGATGGAACGGCGGCAGAGTCACATGCTGACTTACTGCTAACATGTCTAGTGGGACAACTGGCTTTTCCCACTATACGACAATCTCTTTCTCGAGATGCATGTCGTATTGACATGTAGTCCTCTCTTTCCATTTCTATTATTTTCATGCTTCAATTATTTCAAATTCATCCTTCCAAAAATAAAACAAAATTATTTCAAATTCAAGACATTCAATTTCCCATATTACCCCTCCCAATTATTTCATGGGATAATTGAAATGGACTCTCCATAATCATTTATCTACTCGTTTATAAGGCATACATTTGATTTTATACAAATTTATAACTACTTTTTGAAACTTCAATAACAACGGTTACCACACATCATCCTCTAGCTAAGGTAATTGCATCAATTCCCATCCACTTTATTAGCGGAGTTTCAATCATATTACGTATTTTATAAATATATATTAAAAAAATTTTCATCTTAATATCATGATTGATGTCTTTCGATTGTAAGAGTAAATATTCAATCCATATAAGTAGTAATTAATCTCAATAAATCATAACAATTTTCTAATTCATTTGATGTTTTTATTTTTTCTTTAATTTCAGTCAAATATAAAGAAATATTAGTGTTTCCAAGTAGTTGATTGTTGGTTAATTTTTTAATAAACCAAATTTATTTAAACCTTGCAAGTGCACAAATCGTTTAACTGAGTATAGCGACAAGCAATGGTCGATCCCACGAAGAGTTTCAACTTACTTTAATTTTAAATTTATTTAAAACCTAAACTAGAGCAATTAAAATAAATAAAAGGGTTTTTGGAATTAAATTGAGAATAAACTAAATTAATGCATAAAATTAAATAAAAGAAAATTCAATAAATAAAAGCTTAGTTAGAACATTCTATCCACCACTAAACAATCCCTCAATTTGCTAAAAAGATTAACAAAGCAAATTCATGATAATGCATGATGAAGATATTCACGACAAGGTATGATTAACTCATGTCGTATAGATTCTCCCTTAATTAGTATACAAATCGCATGATGTCTACGTAGATGCGTGTATTCCTAATTATTACCTAGCATGATGTCTACTTAGGTTTAATAATTAGAACCCATTAAACACTAGAAGAATATGAATATCACACAAATCCTAGAACATGATGTCTATTCTAGGTATCTATGAATTAATGTCCCTCAATTGGTTCGTAAGCAATTGATTGTTGCAAATAAAGAATATGCCCGTATGATGTGCGGTTTATATTCTTACAACATAATTCTAAAAATATGTTTCTAAGGTGATCAATCAAAGAAACAAAATAAATAGAATAAAATTAAACTAGAGACATTAATTTTATCATGCAAAATATAAATCTTTATTGAAAAGATAAACAAATTGAGTTCATGTTTAGGGCTTCAAGTTAGCCCTAACTAATAAACTAACTAAATAAAAATAAAGAAAAGAAAAGATGAAACCGAAGCCTTCAGCCTTGCTCCTACGCTTCTCTCTCTATCTTTCTAATCTCTCCTTCCGATCTCCGTCTTCTCCTCTCCCCAATTGAATGGTGAAAGCATCTATTTATAAGCACCCAATCCTTGAAAGACAAGATTTCCTCAATTGAGAAGGATTCTACTTCCAACTTTGATTTAGAATTAAGTTTTGATTTGGAATGTGAATCCTTTTTATTTTAGGACTAAAACTCTTCCTAATTGCTTGACTCATCTAATTAGGACGTTTAAAGGTTTAGGAAATTGGTTAGGAATGCTAAAAGAGGAAATTCGAATTTCTTATGTTTTCCCGTAGCTGTCAGGTCTCGTGACAGTCTGACCTTCAGACACTAAATCGGTCTTAACTTTCTCTAGAAAACTCTAATTGATAAACCGTCAGCGGCTATGGAAACTAGACATCCAGGGCTTTAATTTGATAGGTTATAACGCACACAACTCGAACTGTACACTTCGTACGAGCTCCCGCAAGTCACGTCACGTTTCTGCCCAAAATTCTGCAATTTCCTTATAAAACATTCTCCAATTCCTTGAGCTGCAATTAATCTTCAAAAATCATTCGATTCCATCATTCTTCTTCTCAAAACCTAATTCAAAGCATAAAAACACAAAACAAATTAAAAGTATCAATTCCACACAAAAACATGGCACAAATAATAGGTAATATGGGCATAAAATAATGATAATTAATGACTCAACATTGATAAGATGTAGGAATCATGCCATACTGCTTGTTTAATAGATAAAATAATAAATATGTTCATCTTTAAGATATTGACACGGTTAATTAAAAAGAAAAAAAAATCTTAATTCATATTTGATCTTGAGTTACACTTATAATGATATTAATACTACTACCAACTTTTACTTATCATATCCATGTATGTCCATCAATAATCACTTATTCTTTAGCAAAAATTAATTACCTGTTTAATGATAAACCAGGAACAATCGATCCATGCTATTCAATCAAAACTTCGAATAGAAAATTGAGCTCAAATCCAAGTCCAAGCAAAGATCTTCTTAAAGCAAAAATCGAACAGCTGGCACAAGAATATTACAGCGCAATGAATGCATACAAGCATTATTGACTTCCTTTCTTCTTTTTTTTTTCATTAATTATATTAATCAATGTATCCAACCCTTAGCTAATACTCGTTAATGTCTATTTATAGAGAGGAGAAATTCAAAACCCAATTGGAAATATGACTAAAATAATCATTTCGAAATTACAAAGGGTTAATTGCACTAACTCCTAACTTTATCAATAATTGCACTCAATCTTAAGATATTGATTTAATAACATAACTTCTTATTTGACAGTCAACTAACAATTGATTACCGTTGTAACTAAATGTAAAAGTGCAATTATATTATTGCCCCCAACGAAAGGTCAATATCACCCTTAATATTTATTTTATAAGATATTATTAAAATACTTATAAAAATAAAATTAATGTGAAACCACCAATTTTTAGTTCAAAAATAAGTTTATTTATATTATTTTTTATTTTAATGGATTTTTTTATTTTCTAAATATTTTATTTACTTAATAAAAACTTTGTTGCACATAAAAATTTAAAAAGAAAAATACAAGAAACATAAGCCTAGATTTGCTTCGTCCCAAATCTTCTTCAATGAGCGCAACACACCTCGACATAAATTAAAAAATGGAGTAGAGATAAGCTCCATCTCCAAACACACCAACCCACCCCGCTCCACCACCCCACCCCCAGAAAAAAAGTGATGAAAAATTTAATTTAAAAGAGAACATATCGTTCTCCAAACATAAGTTTTATTAGGTAAAAATTCAACCACATACAAACTCCAAAATAATAAAATTGAACGAATTTTTCCTCTGCAATTTTTCACCTTCTTCTGTTTCGTCTCTCTGCGACTCTCTCTTCCTCAGAACGTTAATTTTTTAAATTTCACTCTTTCTCCAACAATGAATCACAACAACAACCATTGGTACTTCCGTCGATGTCGTCGTCATCATTTGACGAAGACTGCAGACTGCAGGGCCCACTTACAAGTCCTCCTCCATAATGTTCATTTTCGTGGCTAAATTACCCTTGCACATTTAATGACTAATGTTCGTCAATTACCTGATGAAAAGTTAGTGTAATTACATCAACACCTCAGGACTGAGTGTAATTTTATATAAAATCATGAGCCGGTTTTGTAATTTTCCCAATTACAAATTACTGCTACCACTAGTCAAAAACCCCCTTGATACGGTCTTTTAAACCAAATTCTGATATGAGGTATGATTGTCTCCTCACAACTTCCATGACTTTTCAAAATTTCCCTTCCAAGTATCTAGAATTAAAACAATATAAGGGCTTCACTGTCATCTCAAACTCAAATGAAAAAGGTTAAAATTACTTTTGATCCTCTCAACTTGGAGATCAAATAAAGCCATTTACATCAAGGTCAATCTAATTACAAATCAAACAAATTTTATAGGCAATAATAATGTGACATATATGATTAAGCTTGATATAGTAACAAATGTCAAATCAATCTAATTAAAAGTTAAACAAACTTTACGTCCACAAATTAAACAAATTTTACATCCATTAATAACTTATGCTGATTTATATTCATGACAGATATTCACATCTTACAATATATATTTACTAGCATTTACATGAAGTTTTTTTCTTAAAATTTCATCTTATAAAAACATTATCATTTTATCTATGTTATATTCACAAGGAATCCTTTCATGGTATTTATCAACATCTATTTGGAGAGTTTTTTTTTTTTTTTTTAATTGAAATTTCATTTCGACAATTTCAGATCATTGTTGATCTGGATAAAGAGTACAATAATATACTTATCAAGAGTGTTACCACGTATATTTATCACTATATCTATAACTTTTTCATCTTGATAAACTTTCAACCATTATCAGTTTTGGACTGTGAGTTTGATCTGAACAATATAATGATACTTGTTCTGAGTTTTGTCATATTTATTTATCACCGTATCTATAACTTTTTCGTCCCAATAAATCCAGACCATTATCGATTTTGAACAATAAGTTTGGTTTGAACAATATAAGGGTACACTTAGTCTAAGTTTTACTATACTATTTATCAACGTACTTATAATTTTATGAACTTCTGAGCATCATCGTGCTAAGACAAAGAGTTTGGTGTGAACAATATTACAATAATTAACTTAATCTAATCCACATAATCACCTTGATTTAAAAAAAAAGAAAATGAAAAAGAAAGTACGTCTGGGCTTCTCTCTCCTTTTTAAGAACGCGTAGAGATGGTCAGAATTCGCGTTCCCGCCGCCCCTTCTCTCTCTAAACTAAAACACACGTTTCCACTATCTTCTCTGGTAGCTGAGCTTTCTCTTCTGTTCTCATCTCTCCATCTTCTCCTTCTACATTCAAAAACCGCCAACCAGAACCTCAAAGATCCCACCTTTAAAAACGTTTTCTTGATTCATTTTTCATTTTCAAAGCTGTTACTTTCTTGTAATGGCGAAACCAAAGAACTACACGAGGAAGCTCTCCTACATTTCGGTTCCCTCCCAGATCATTAACTCCTTGTCATCTTCTTCACTTCAGTCCCTCGTTGTCTCCCCTAAGAAGTCCTCTAAAAACAATGGTTTCAAGAGATTCTTGTCTCTCAACTCCTACAAGAGTCCAAGGTTCTGGTTTTTCACTCTGTTTCTTTTTGGTCTCTTTGGTATGTTAAGGTTTGGCTTCAGCCTTGACCCTCTGATCCCTTTCTCTCCATATCCATGTCACACTAGCCAGCTTCTTCAAGACTCATCAAACAAGAACACCCAACTGGGTTTTGCTGCCTTGAGTGGTGAGAAAGATAAGATTTTGATGGCAAAAGCAGAGCTGCCTGGGGTGTCAAGAAATAGGAAAGATGAGTTTTTGAAGGGCGTGAATGAATCAGAGGCATTGATGAGAAAAGGGTATGAAGAATCAGAGGAGGAGAGTGAGTTTTGGAAGCAGCCAGATGGGATGGGGTACAGGCCATGTCTGCGGTTCACGAGAGACTACAGGAGGCAAAGTGAGGACATTGTCAAGGACAGAAGAAAATACTTGTTGGTGGTGGTGTCAGGTGGCATGAATCAGCAGAGGAATCAGATTGTTGATGCTGTTGTCATTGCTAGAATACTTGGTGCTGCTCTCGTTGTTCCCATTTTGCAAGTCAATGTCATTTGGGGCGATGAAAGGTAAACAATAAACAAAGAAAACAAGAAACAAAAATGGCTCACTAATATTGACATTTTCAGCAGAAGTATTAAGACTTCATTTCTTATTAATGATTCCTTAACTTGGGGATTTTTTTTTTTTCAGTTGATACATTCTTGCAGAGAATGCTGTGTCTTGTCTTTATGTGTCCTTGTTGTTGACTGCTTTTGGTGGTGCTTGTTTGATGCTTGCAGCGAATTTTCTGATATATTTGATTTGGATCACTTCAAGAGGGTTCTTGCAAATGATGTGAGGATAGTTTCATCATTGCCTTCTACTCATATCATGACAAGGCCAGTGGAGGAGAAACGGACTCCACTTCATGTCTCTCCTCAATGGATTCGTTCACGTTATCTTAAGAGGGTAAATTTCTAACTTCCTCTTAGATGGGTTGAATTAGTAAAGAAACAAGAGAATATTTAAGTCTCTGTGTTAGAATTCACCATGGCCTGCTAGCTGTGATTGATTGGTTTTATGAAGTTGGACTTTACTGTTTGTTGAATAATTTAGTCTAGCGTAAGCTCAGTCTACCATGACGGTTGGATAAGCTGTTGAAGAACATGTCAACAGCCGGTTTACTTACAGCTGCTATTCAGTGAATGCAAACACACAATATTAAATAATCCAAGTTGTTGGGTAGACTGGTTGTTTTATTGGAATATGTTGTCGATGAACTTAACAAACCGTCTTCAAGTTACAAGTTCATGACGCACTAAGGTTCAGCAGGCATTCAAAACAAACAATCAAAACAGACCAACTGTTAATTTTGTTCGTTTCTTTTATAATCCTGTTTGTTCTGTTCATATGCTTTTGTGTCTGTTTTGTATGGTTAAACAAGTGTCCTAGTAGTTGCCATTCGATCAGTGATCTTATTTATGTGCTTTTCTTTGTTTATGCAGCTTAATAGGGAAGGGGTCTTGCTTTTACGTGGTTTGGATTCAAGGCTCTCTAAAGATCTTCCTTCTGATCTTCAAAAGCTTCGCTGCAAGGTATATAGAATCTCTCCCTCTCTCTCTTATATATCATTTGTTTACAGTGTTAATGAGTACTCTCCAGTCCCTTGTGCGTGCTTGAGATATTCAGCCTTACTTTACGTTGCATGTTCTAAACTCTTGCTTGTTTGAATTTAGGTGGCATTTCACGCACTGAGGTTTGCACCGCCAATTTTAGAACTTGGTAACAAGCTTGCAGAGAGGATGCAGAGCAAGGGACCCTATCTTGCTCTCCATCTTCGTATGGAGAAGGATGTTTGGGTGAGGACTGGTTGCCTTCCTGGTTTAAGCCCCGAGTATGATGAGATGATAAACAATGAGAGGAAACGACGGCCAGATCTTCTAACTGGTAGATCAAACATGACTTACCATGACCGGAAGCTTGCTGGTCTCTGCCCCTTAAATGCTATGGAGGTGACCAGGTGAAAATATAAATATTAATATGCATATGTGCTATGTCAATTTTAGTAGTTTAGTATGTTGAAGTAGTTAACCATTTCCTTTTTCATAACTATTAGTTTTACTGACTGAATTTTGGTTCCATGTTATCTTAGGTTGCTTAAGGCTCTTGGGGCACCAAAGAGTTCAAAAATATTTTGGGCAGGAGGGCAACCATTGGGTGGGGAAGAGGCCTTATTGCCATTAACTAGAGAATTTCCCCATTTATACAATAAGGAAGATCTTGCCTTACCTAGCGAGCTCGAACCTTTTGCAAACAAAGCTTCGCTTATGGCTGCCATTGATTATATAATTTCAGAGAAGAGTGATGTTTTCATGCCATCTCATGGAGGAAATATGGGCCATGCAATCCAGGTATAGTTACTTTTCCTTGGCAATTATCATATTCAGAATTCTAGTTCTATTAAGTGTAGCCAAGTTAAGAAGTTACAAATATGGAATGCTTGAGAATAGTTGTCAAACTTAAGTGACTATCAAATAACTTTTGATAAATGATAATAAAAGAAACAAGTATTTACCACTATTGTAATAACATGCTTATATTTATTGTTGCTGCAGGGACACCGAGCGTATGCAGGACACAAGAAGTATATAACCCCAAACAAAAGACACATGCTTCCTTATTTCCTGAGCTCTTCTCTCCCTGAAGCAGAGTTCAACAACATCATAAAAGAGCTGCACAGAGAATCCTTAGGACAACCTGAACTCCGGTCTATTAAGGCTGGAAGGGATGTTACAAAGTATCCTGTCCCTGAGTGTATGTGCAATGATTCGCATGCTCGTTCCTCCTTATGACCTGCCGAAGGCTTCCAACATAATATGATCGAACTACAGCAGATTGCTTCATGCGCAAGTTGAAGCTTCTACAGAAAGTAACATGAATTTGAGCCCTCGTGAAAACTAAATAGCATTGGTTTCCTGGGCAATGAGGGTTCTACAGGAGCACGATTTTGGAAATGAACTGCAGCCAGCTGCTTTTTTTGCAAGTACACACGGATTTATTCTTGCATATAAATACCATTTATAGGGATACCATTCTTTAATTCTTTATATAGGATTGTTTCCTTCAAGAACAGTTTTTCATTTCATTCTTTATGTTGCGTCTTAGTACCACAGGCTTATATGTACATATTAGTATAACATAATAAAGCAATTTTCCCCTTAACCTATTACTCTTGGCTTTCAAATTCATTATACGCTATGAACTCTACTACAGTTTATCTGAAAGTCTAGTTTATAATTGTATTTATATGGTGGTTTTTCCAATTTGTATTCATGTTGTTTGAACTAAACAAAAAAAAAAGGCAGGTTTTTTGTTATTTTCGATGGTTGGGACCAGCGCAAGGGTCAATTGAGACTAGTAGCAATAGACGTTGAGGTGTGGTCTAAGATAAGCTCTCAAGAACGGAAGAGAGCAATCCACACCTGAGTGGGGTGGAGGGACGACCCATATATATGGGTGAAAACCCACATTTCATGGAAGAGAGTATCGAACCTGTAATCTCTCAAGAGAGAGGGGAGGTGGGGGCAGCACTTAGCTGCTGTCCCATTTACCGAAAAAAAAAAAGGGTAGGGCTATATGGAGCAGACTCTTAATTCTCAATGGGATAGTTTATGTGGTCCTGGATGGTCAAGTCAAGTGGGGGCAAGCATCTTCAACTAAAAGTCTACAATGAAAGCAGTATAGGATATGAACTGGGAAAGAGTATCCAAATGTTGAAGAAAGTGAAGGTCCCAGCTGTTCTCAATTATGCTCTCCTGGATTGCCAACAAGTCACTCCAATTCCAGCCTGTTACTAGTATAGTTTTAGTTTACTTTTCCCATGCTTATTCCAATCAAGTTGGTCATTTTATTTTTAACATATTTTTTGTGCAAAAATGTTGCTTTCTAGTTCCATATAATATATGGGAATTAGAAAGACTACACTTTTGCCAAAAATTATAAAAAATAAAAATATCAGCTATTTCAGCCACTGGTGGCATGCAAGAGGTTTTTCGATCAAATTTGATGAATAAGGATTCAGGGATTTGGTTTGTGTTTAACATAAGTAATAAGACATATGCATGTGACAAAAGTTGGCAAAAGCCAATGCCAAGCATTGTTTCATTCCAAAGTATTCTGCTTATTGCACCTGAAGAGCAGTGTAGCCTTTAAAAGCACAAGCATGCACCGATGAATGATTTTGAGAAGCAAAAGTTTCAGCTCAACAGCTTTTGCAGCAATCTCTCATAACAGTACCAAGTAAATATTGGGTTCAAAGGATACATGAGTTCCAAATTTACAGAAATATTAAAAGTATCACTATAGTTCCTATATTTTGATGATATTTTCGATAAATCAACATCGAAATTTTGTACCTCTTGCCTATGGCAGAGAGGTACATATATTATGAACTCTGCTGAACTGAATTGCACTTCAAGGAAGGATTTCATGTCTTGGAATCCGGCATTACTACAAGAACTCGGATTATTTCATCCTCAAAAGAGGTAGATTTGAACAACAAATCAACACTAGATCATAATTTTAAAGAACTACAACAATTCATTGATTAGCTGCATTACAAAATCAGGCTCACGTTACAAAAATTTCAACTCAATGACAAAAAATTTACCATCGTTAACTAAAACAAATTCCCCACAGCTGGTTGAAATGGCAGGCTTGCTTGTTAGGCTCCTTGTGAGCTGAAAGATCAAGAATTCTCTTATTCTCCTCTGAAACATTTAAACTTCAGCATGGCTACAGTGTGGATGTTGAAGTCAATTGATCCTAGCAAGGACTAGGTGCAGCCTGTTGACAACTTAGTCTCCTAAATAATTACAGTAAATATCAAAACAACTTAGTCTACATTGACATAGCATGTAAATTTACCTCATAACTTGTTAAATAGCATAACAATTTGTCAGCTATGGGTTGATCAAATGGTAGGTCCGAATGACAAGAAAAACCATTCTTCGACCCGATGATGAATAGTATGTGCGCCTCAAATGTCTATTTAGCCTCAGCCATACAGGGAGCTTCTTTTGAAGAATGTGGCCAAAATGGCGAAAGTGAAACAACCTTCCCTATGACGATTAATGTTGGTGATATCAATTCTGCCGACGTAATTTCATCAGCAAGATCCTTCAGTTCTGCAAAAACCTGCACGATTTCAAATGCATATGCATGAGAACTCGATATAGCAATATTTTCTTACAGTTTTTTATGGTACTTCACCAAAATTTGCCTCCTATGAGAATCAAGCTTACCACACGCTGTTGTGGGGTCGTCCCTCTCTCAATTGCAGCAGCTGGTGTACTTGGTGGCAGACCATGATGCATCAACTTCAGTGCAAGAGAAGGGAGGGTTGATAAGCCCATATAAACAACCAAGGTTGAATCAGGATCAGCTGCATTCTCGGCAACAAACAGTGGATCCTTTCCACCTTTTCTTGAGTGGCCTGTGAGAAACCTCACACTATTTGCAACTCCTCGATGAGTTAAGGGAATCCCTAGCTCTGCTGCGATTCCGGAGGCAGCTGTGATGCCTGCAAAGCAACAAAAAATACAATCTACTATCATACCACAGAAGGGCTTCATTTGCTTAAAGAAATAGTTTCCACAAAATCAGCTAAATAATTTGAGGCTGTCTAGTCCATTTTAGCATATTCCAGAGAGTCAAAGCTTTGCATGTGCATATGGAGCCTCACTTTTTTCCAAGTAATTTTCCACTCATGTCTTCTCTTGCCATAGCATTTTCCATTGATGACAATCCAGAGTATGGAAGACTTGTATTGATGGTATCACCAAATGAAGTGCACGGGCCAAAAAATATATGTAAGTCCTTGTTTACTTCAAACATTTTGTAAAGTGTGGAAAGGGTATGTCTTCTAGACAAAGACATGGTGAGAGTTCTTGCTATCTTAGACAGACCTTGAAACTAGATTAGGCTAAAAGTTAGTGACCATTTGTCTGGCAGAGAGGATTTGATCGACACTCCCCAAGTTTTTACTCTTTTTTTCATGGAAAGCTTATTTTGAAAAACCGTGAAATCAGATACTTAACATTTACATTCTGCATTTCATTGTTATAGCGACAAATGCATCTAACACAGTAGATATTACGTATCCAAATTAATCACAATCAAGGGGTAGTCCAATGCATATCAGTTTGCTCCCCAATCTAGCAAACGATTATAATAGAATTTTCAATGAATAATTTGTAAAACCAAACAAGCTAAGCGATGAATCTATAAACTAGAAATCCATACTCTGTCAATGATAAAGGAAACTTAAAGTATCAAAATTCACTGTCCTATTCACATTGTCACAGAACCACAATCATTTCCCCATAACAAATCCATCCTTGATGACGAAAAATTTTCAACTTCAAAACCATTTATATCTATGAGACAACCGAAAATAACCTTATTAACTTCTTAACAATTTTCGGGACTGTGTACTTTATAATACCTGGTATAACCTTCACTTGGATCCCTTGCTGTTGCAGAAAATCCATCTCTTCTCCGCCTCGCCCAAACACCTAATCATTTCAACCATATCTTTCACAGTTAGTTCTCCTAAAAACCATATCACATTGCACTCCAAAGCTGATTTTAAATAAATTTCAATAATCTGTCATTCACAAACCAAAACTCACCAGTGGATCTCCTCCTTTAAGTCTCACAACAGTAGCTCCAGCTTCAGCAAAACTCAATAGCAACTCATGTATTTCCTCCTGCAACAACACCAACCAAAAATGATATAAACACACTACCCTCAATCTGACACCAAGCCAAGAACCAAACTTTCCAATCTTTCGATTCATATCAACGAAAACTCTAAATACCCTAATCATAAAACACTACAAAACAACAAAATTCACAGAGAAATCAATCAAAAACAGCATTTCCAGCACAAAAACCAAAACCCCAGCTCACAAATTTCTCTATCTAAACAAAAATTGAAACAAAGTTTCCATCTTTCTTACCTGGGTTCTACTGTGGTAGCCAGCAGTCTTGCCAACATATAAAAGCCTTGCATTTGGACCAACCAAATCAAGCACATCATTGGAAACCAACCTATCATACAGCAAAAGATCAGCTTTTTGTATCACTCTCATTGCCTTTATAGTCAACAATTCAGGGTCCCCAGGTCCTGTCCCCACCAAGTAGACATTCCCTGGTCCACATTTCTCTCCCCTCTTCTCTCTCAACACTTGAAGCAGCTTCTTCAGCTCAGGAAACTGCAAAGCAATGTCGTGTTGCCTTATGGAGTCCTCGTCCGAACAGGAGGGCGGGTCCAATGGTTCCTGATGTTGGAGGTTGTTGTATATCCATTGGTCTCTCTGGTACCTCTCCAACGAGTGTTTTTCAGTGAATGGAGAGGGGGAAGAGGAGGCCCTCAACTGTAGAGAACGAAGTATGGTTTTTCGGTTGATTGATTTGGTGTTTGATGAAGAGAAAGAAGAAGAAAGTGAAGATAGAGAGAGTTCGTTAATGAGGGCCATTTCAGATTTTGCAAGAGAGAGGAATATAAGTAGACGTCTATGTAGAGGAATGAAAGAATAAAGATATATGCGTCTATGTACAGAGAGAGACAGCTAGAGAAAGAGTTTGAGTTCAAGTTGGGTTGCTTTGTGTTTTGTGTGCTTTCTGGGGATGACGAGGAGGCAACCACCAACAGGCAAAGTCTTATTGTTATTTATTTGTAGCTTTTTGGGTTCGCAGAGGGACGAGGGACGTGTTCTTTCGAACCGGCTAAGAAGTAAACCCAACCCTCAATTATATCTAAGAATAGTCATTAAAATTAATCCAAGATAGCCAAATCCTAAGAATAATTTTATAAATGTAAATCTAATTTTATAAAGATTCCGTATTTTAGTTGTTAAATAACCTTAATCAATAATTACAACCATTATATTGATTTTAGTAATCATCTCTACAATCTATCTAATAAATGTAATTGATGAGTAAGGTTATCCAATCAGTAGCCAAACTCATTTTATAATATTGAATATATTTATTTTTGTTAAATTAAGTTTACTTTTTATTAATTTTATAATACTAAATATATTTAGAGTAATGTTAAACTTTTTAAATATTTTATCCAAATTTATGTTTTTGTCAACATCTTACAAATTTATGTTCTTGTCAACATCTTATAAATCATGAGAAAATCTAATAATTAATAAGATTTTGAGAATTCACATTCTATATTATTTGAGTAAAATATTTGAAAAGTCTAATATTACTCATATATTTATATCATTCAATTTAACAAATCATATTTAGAACATAATTTGGATTCTTATTAGGAATATCATGAACCACTTAAATTATAATGGTAACTTTTGAATATGTTCCATTCTCGATGGAAATGTTTTTTGTAGGTCTACAATTTGTCAAATTGAGATGAAGTAAAGTACGAGAATGCCCTGATGAGAATTTTTTGTTTATTTTTGAGCATTCTCGATGAGAATCTAGTGCTTGTTTTTACTTTTTGAAAGTACTCGTGTTTTGTTCTGTACTGTAACCGTAGATTTGAGTCAAGCAACAGACAGCTACTTAGGCTGTCAGGAGTTGGCCCATTACTGTTATTTGAATTTCAGGCTTGATTCTGCGGCTTAGTCGCCCAATTTGCAACTGCTTGGTGATTCTTTTAGTGATTTCCCATTTATCATTCACTTGTTTTTAAACTAACCGAGGCCGGTAGAGGGGTCGGGAACTATGAAGATCAAGCTACAAATATTACGGGCATCATCTATTTGAATGCCTACTCCCATGATATAGGAAAGTTCTTCCTTTATTTATATTTTTTATGAGTAAGATGGTATTGAATTCTATCACTAATAACAAGGAAAAATAAACTGTTTCTTAAAAAATAATTCGTGATTACTAAACAATAAATTGAAAATTAGTTTGTTTCCAATCCAATTTATATTCGTGTATAGAGTATAGACTTAAAGGATATTGTTAGTATAAACTTTATATCATGCGATATATTTACCTTGTTTTAGCTGAAATAAAAGTATCATTATTGCCATAAAAAAAAAAAGGTATCATTATTGATAATCAATAAATGAAAACATCATTGGCAATGCCATTACAGATGAGATTATATTTTTAACGCTGCGAAATTCACCCTTCTAATTCAAGTCTGGATTAATTCAACCACCCAACATCAGATTACAATACAAAAACAATATCCCCCCTCCCAAACAGATAAAGCTAATCCCCCAGATCCCAAGAGTTTCATTTTCTACAATAGGGAGAGCTGAGGAGTTGTAGGAAAGTAAGGTACGGCTATAGTAGATCCAGAAGATTTTGATTTGCTTTTCGATTTCTCCGGTGAAGCCACTCTCACGACCTGGTCACCACCATCATTGTTGGACACTCGAGATGTCACAGAAGAAGGCATGAAGCAGCCCAAAAAAGAAGACAAGATTGCCATTGTTTGATCAAGAGACTCTATATATGTATACACACCTTCTCTTTAAGCTAACAATAATTTCAACACCAAGTTCTAGAGTTACAATAGATGAGAGAATTCAAGTAAACTGCTTGTGTATTTATAGTGAGTATTTATAGTGAGATGATAAATGACCAAGCCCAAGAACAACATTTTATACTCCCAAGCAACTTCACCTGTATATTTCCAAGATGCTTCACTCCGCCTGCCTAGAAAGACTAGGTGCTTGAGGCTGCTTTTGACTGAATCCTAGTTCTGTGAATTTAGACAATATATGTTCTGCCGAATTTCTCTATCAACAATTAGATTGTGGTCATCAATGATGGGGTTCTACGAATTTTAACTTGTAGGGCAAGGAAGAACAAAAGTGTCACCATCTCATTTGTGGCTGCTTTTTGACTGTGAGCTACATAGCTTGACTACCTGACAATGTTGTATTGTTCGTTTTCTTCATTTGTCATCTGGGTCAATGCAAAAATAACGTTAACGTGGGTGTATTGGACATTAGTCCAATCTTCAGTATTGGAATTGACCAAGTCTTGCTAGTCATGATTTTGTCTTGACCATTCTTGTGTTGTAATTAATTACACAAAATTCATCCATAGTGTTTGTTTGAGTAACGAAATTATTTTTTTATATTCAGTCATATTTAAGTTGTTAGTATATTTCTGCTTAACAATTGTAGAAAAGGTTTTACTTTCATCAGTACATATTTATTAGGAAGAGGGTGTATGATTCTCTTAGTATTATATGTTTAGATTTTTCAGTAGCATGTCTATAGTATTTAATTTTTGATAAACTTGATAGATCTCTAATCAGTAATCATTACATTTAAAAAAATTAAATTTATTATAAAACTATTGAGATGCAGTTTTTTTTTTTAAGAAATTAGAATTAACTTAAAGGACAATCGGGATCTATTGGAATAGGAATACTAAAAACGCAATTCAGGATAATGTTCCCATATGGGAATGATTCATCCTATACAGAAATAGGAGATAGGCCTACATGAGAATAAAATAGCAATCCATACATAAATATAAGAGAGCTACTTATTTTTTACCTTGATTGGATATTGATCCATGCTAGAGCATGGGAGCCCGACGCTTAAACCAACCGTGCCAGCTGCCATTGATATTGATATACATATTTTGTCAATTAATTTTTCAGTAAATTAATTAATTTAACAATTAATTGGAGCCCACGAAGAACAAGTCAGTTAGTCGTACTCGTGCGTCATTAACGATGGGAGGAGGTTCCTTTTGGTTATGGGCTTTTCCGTTAATATTTTATCTGGTAGTGAATTCATTATTATTAAAATTACAAATACTTTGATTAAAAAAACTCCATGTGCATAAATCTTATTCTTATGTCTTAATTTTGTGTTGTACAATTGTAGAATAATAATTTACTTCTGATTTTTGTATTTCATGCATAACGTAGAGGAAATATATACAAGGAAATAATTTTATTAAAGCTTAAAGTTATATACACAAAACAAAAGGCGGGAGACGAAATTAAATACAGTAATTATAAGCGAGACAAAGTGGAATTCAGAGGAAAATAAGAAACTACAATAGGAGCTTTTGATGATTTGCTTTTGGGTTGTTTCTCCGAACTAGGTGAAGCCTTCTTCGCATTAGTGTCGTCATTTGCATCATTGTTGGAGACTCGGGATGACGACACTGGCTTGAAACAATTGCTAATGACCTGAAAACATAGCCATCGTTGGTGCTGCCTTCTCTTGCTTTAACTGATAAGTTGCTGATCGAGGGAAGAGTTTTGTGGGTTACTTCTGTTTGTTGCAGATTGAATGAGTCTTTTTGGTGAAGAGAAGACACTTGTAGTGCATTATTTATAGCGTACACGCATGTGGCGTGATGAGAAAACATATGCAAGTCAATGAACTTGGTGTGCAAGGAAGAGACCACATGGAAAAATGATATAGCTACGTATCTTCCTAGATGATCCCCTACTCTCTACTATGACATGTCACATGTCCAACGTGTCAACTCGTGTTGTCTGCATCTGTTCGAATTATGTATGTTTCATCACAATTCACACATGCTAATTCTGCTCCCAAATCTGATTTGACTCCCTCTATCTTATCACCTTTGACAAGTCAATATGTTCAGTATCCATCGCTCTCTCTGTAGTGTCTCCGGTGTGGTTGGACAGGTTGTTTGGAAACATTACATCATCTTTTTTTTAATTTTTTGTTTCTTAATAATATGTACGTGTCAACTTATGTGGGATTGAAATCAATATATTATAATTTTGATTTGCAATTTCGGCAGTTTCTACAGTTAGCCCAAGTAACCGAACTTGCCATAACCTTGGTCCATATTGTCATAGTTAAGGCTGCAAAAAATAATAATAATAATAAATTGGAGTTAGAACACAAGTTTAATTTATATTAACACAACAAAAACAATAATATCATAAATTGATTAATAGTAATTATAAGTAGGAAATAGTGCCTATGGTTTTAGTTAGTAACTGACTTAACAAATTTTGCCAAAACCTAGCTAATTAAATTGCAATGAGTGGACACATTCATATTACAATCTGAATACTATAAAAAAATTGGATGAAGACACAATTTGAAACCAACTAAAACCAGGAATTCAAAAAAAAAAAAAAAAAACACTTACAACAATTGTAGATAAGAACGCATCTTCAACGTATTCAATTGAAGACTCTGATGAAATATAAGTTACAGAGTAAGACTATGTTTAACCTAAAAATATATTGTAACAATATATATTGCATCTAGTTATGACCAATAAAAATCATGAGTTAAAAGAGAACTTACAGCAATTACAAATATCAACTATTAATACAAAGTCAGCTAAGTTTGCTAACTCTGTTAAAATGATTAAATTGGTTCATTCAACCGGAATAAAAACATCAACATTCAAAGTTGCAAAAAAGA
This sequence comes from Nephelium lappaceum, assembly GCA_021234005.1. Lineage (NCBI taxonomy): Eukaryota > Viridiplantae > Streptophyta > Magnoliopsida > Sapindales > Sapindaceae > Nephelium > Nephelium lappaceum. The sequence continues at coordinate 21,345,402 of CM038003.1, read as the reverse complement.
AGAGGAGACAGCATATTACATGATTGTCGATGAAGCTGCGGTTATTTAATTCTCAAGGCCTAAATGGCGTCGTCTGGTTGTGACAAGCAGATAACAGATCATTGGGTTGAGCACTTTTTATTAGAAATACAATTGGGCTTTGTTGCCTTTATTTGGGCCCAAAACTCAGGCTCATAAAAGTTTTAAAAACATTACGGAAATAACTCTTTTTTAAAACTAAAATTGAAAAGAAACAATTTTTTATTTTTATCAAGTGTAATTTTTTTAAAGAAAAAAAACAGTTATTCTTGTAAGATTTTGAAAAAAGGGTTAATGTTCAATTTGAACCTTAAAAAAAATCAATTATAAAAAAAAAAAAACCCTAAAAAATTGAACTGTTTTTTTTTTATTTAATAAATAATTGAACTTATGACTCTACTTCTTTTGACAAGATCAGTAACTCCCAAGTGAGTGTCTTATATGAAACTGTTCAAATTATATATGCTTCACCATTTATAAAATGTTATATTATTGTCAAAATAGCTTTTAATGAGTCAAAGTTAGACCATTAATTATAGATACAATTTAAGATTGACTTGGGTGGTGATTCTAAGTTCTTAAGTTGAAATGTGAAGCACCGTCACGCATATTTGCAAGTTTCATGTGATCATCTTAGTCAAAGAAAATGACTGTGCTGTTCTTTCTTTGATTATCTTCATTTTGGACACTAAAGGAGCTTTTGTTGATTTGCATTGGAGTTATTTCTCCGAACTAGGTGAAACCTTCTTTACATTCAAGTACTCATCATTTGCACCATCGTTCGAGACTAAAGACGACAGCAGTGAAAAATAGCTTGAAACAACCGCTCATGAAATCAAGTGCTTGCTTGAATGGTTTATTCGGCGCCATGCAAATTAAGGTCACAGATATTCTTCTAACAATTTAGTATATTGACAATCATGTACTCACTACAAGCGAGAGAGCATTGAATTAACTGGGAAGTGAGACACTACTATGGGAGCACTTGATGGCTTTGATGATTTGCTTTTGGTTTTGGCGTTGGCTTTGTCAGAAGAAGCTAATTTATTTTCATAATCGAATACACGCAAGGAAGACGTGTGCATGAAGCAACTAAATGTCGCTGACCAAAGAAACATATTTGTAGGGACTTTTAGGACAGACCGTAGTTACAAGTTGCTATGTTTTTTTCTCCTTTTAGTAGAGCTGATCAGTTAAAGCAAAATTGTAGCAGGGAGACCAAACACAGCTAATAAATCAAGTTGATGATCCTGTTTAAGGTAACACTTGTGGTTTTATAGTTAGATGAGAGATGGGATCTTTGTCGATTCGCTTGGAGAGCAAGATATTGACCAAGTTTCCTGGAATTGTAGACGGCTGTTTTGACCACAAACTCCAAACAGACGACCCCATTATATATTTACAAGTAGTCATGATATAGTGTTTGACTAGCTTTATGTGTCGAAAGCAACATTTTTGTAATTTATGTATCAATTCTAAATCCACTTGCTTGTAAAGCACTCACTTTTGTCCACCAAGCAAACCATAAATATATTAAGGTAATTTGTAGCATACACGTGATTAGTGTTGTGGCGCTAAGTAGAATCCTAGAAACAGTCATAAATTTATATTATATTATCATCGTTAATTAGAATCACTTTTAATGAGGTCGAATTAGATATATGTTGTACAGGGTTTGACTTTGGTTTGGTTAATTTGTAAGTGCTTACATTGAAATTGTGAAGCACCATTGCTAGTCACACAAATATTTGTCAGTTACAAGAGCTTCATACAATTTTTGACCAGTAATAGAGTCAAAATTGACACCGTAAACTTAAACTGTTGATCAAATTAAGTTATACTATATTTAATTTATTGTTTATCAATCTTGAACTAGTTTTAATTCGAATGGCACATTTTTTAGGTGGAACCCTTTGCAATTATACTACTGAAGTATATAATGGAGCAAAAAGATAGCCTCAAATCAGCTAAATATAGACACATTTATTCATATATTGTAAAATTTTCATCATCATGTTTTAAAATTATTACAAGAAGTTCGTATTTCTTTCTGTTGATAAATTGGTTCAAAATTTCAAACCCTACATAAAAAATAAAAAATAAGAAACCACCAAAGTCGAAAAGATTTTGATTAAAGTAGCTTTTCATTAGTTTGATTTTGATTAGACTCTTAGTTGGGTTGGTTGGGAAGCAATAAAACGTGCGTGCACATGGAATTCGTTCCATTTAGTAGGAAAATAATTGATATGCAAAATTTGTTAATTAATTTAACAATGGATGAGAACCCACCAAGACAAGAACAAACCACCACTTGTTCTCCTTCATCATTGAAGACAAGGGAGGAGGGTTTTTTTAATTATGGGCCCCAAAAATGTTGCTCATTTGATTATGTGCTAATATTTTATCACATAGTGAATTTATATATAACTAACAAAAAGTATTAATGTTGAAAAGACTCTCTGATCTCTAAAAAGAAAAAGAATAACATAAATGTTATTTTCAAATCTCAATTCTGTGCACTTTGATTGTGAGAATTATAATTACCCTTTAATTTTTGTATTTCAAGTATAATGTAGAGGAAACAAACAATAAAATAGATTTTATTAAAGTTTAAGGTTGTATACACAAATACAATATAGAAGGTACGTGATAAGACTAAATATAATAATTACAAACGAGACATGTAGGAATTAACTGGAAAATAAGAAACTATAATTGGAGCTTTGGATGATTTGCTTTTAGATTGTTTCTTCAAACTAGGTGAAGCCTTCTTCACATTAGAGTCATCATTTACATCATTGTGGGAGACTCGAGACGGCATTGACGTCGACGATAATGGCTTCAAACAACTGCTAATGACTGAATATATACCCATGGTTGGTGTTGCTGCCTTCTCTTGCTTTTATCAAGAAGTTGGCTGATCAAGATAAGAGTTTTGTGGGATGTTTCCGTTTGTTGGAATTTATAACCGAGGGCAAGTTTACAGAGAGCTGTGATTGACTGATTGATGAGTTTGTGTGTGAAGAGAAGATACTTGTACTGCGTTATTTATAATGTACTTGCCATGATGAGGGAAAATATGTGCAAGTCAATGAACTTGGTGTGCAAGGAAGAGACCGCATTAAAAAAATGATAAATATCTTCCTTTATGATCTCTAATGTCTACTTTGACATGCCCATCTACCAACTCTTGTGTTATATAAACCTTTTCAAAATTATATATGTTTTCACCAGACATGCTGATTCTATACCCAGATCTTATTACTTTGACTTTCCTTTTAATATATTTTTGATTAAGTCGATCCATCCTCCTCTTTCTCCCACGCGTTTATCATTATGTGGCAAAAACTATGCGATTTTGATTGACAGCCAATTTAATCTAGTTCAAAAAAGGTCGATAACTTAGGGAGTTGGGTTGGGCTTCTGTTATTATAGTGCAAATGGGCTTTTGGCCAGTAATTAGGCCCAATACTCAGCCTCGTTATTTATTGAATTTTTTTACTCCTAAAACAATCTCAAATTTCTGGGGTTTTTGTTTTTGTTTTTGTTTTTTATATATATTTTAAATCAGTTATTGTATATTAAAGTCTCAATTTTTCATGAATTAATGATTGATTAATGTTTTAAACTATGAACTTAATTGTAAAGCAATAAAGATCAAGTAGAATTGATGATCATGCAAAAATAATTATATATTTATTGATTTTGTATATATAAATACAAATTAGATGGGACATTAAGAGAGAAATAAGAAACTAAAATTGGAGCTTTATTAGACGTTTTGCTTTTGGGTTGTTGCTTTGAACTAGGTGAAGTACTCTTCTTCACATTCAAATGATCATCACTAATTATAACTACACTGTTGAACACTCGGCACAATGACAATGAATGCGTAAAACAACTACTAATGACTGAAAATACTACCATTATTATTGTGTATATATACATATGCGATCCTTTTTTGAACTATGAAGTTGTTGATCTAAAGTTGGATAAAAGTTATTGTACATTATTAATGTGTTCTGCGTATTCGAGGAGAAGATAATTGTATTGTATTCTTTTATAGTGCCGTCATGGTGAGAGTAAATCAATGGAGTTCAATCATCAATTTGTTGAGCAAGAAATAAGACAGATTAAGATATTAATATTCTATTTTTTAAATCGTATCAACTTTTATGTAAATATGCTCTATGTACCCGTTCAAATGATATATATTTTATTTTTTATAAACTATCATACTAAATATTGTTAAAATAGCTTTTGGAGGATTCAAGTTAGACTATTAACTGTTAGATATAATTTATGGAAATAAATATTAAAACTATATCAATAGAAATTGATTTCAATCAGTGACACGACAAACTTCTAATTCATTTGATGGTAAGTAAAAGAAAAATCTTATACTAGCTCATTCTAAATAACATTTTGGCCTTTGGGGTACTTTTTGCATTCATCTTAAGAAATCCCTCTTGCAAATGCACCATTGAAGATGAACAAGCGGAGAGCTACAGTAGATCAAAAAGAACGTCAAAATAGCCGGAATTTTTTTTTTAATTGAAATAAATAGCCAGAAAAATTACACGTTAATTGATGTATTGTAGTTTTTTTTTCATGTTTCAAAATTTGTTGAAAGAATGCCCCCAAAAAAAAAAAATCGTTGAAAGAAGACAAAGAAGTTGAGTTAGTTATGTTGTCATTTATCTTCATGAATGAGCTCAAAATTTCGAACCCCGTTATTAAAAAAATACTAAAAGTATTTTCCTATTTTGAAATCAGAGTATGAAAGATATTGATATTAGCTTTAACTGCATCTGATTTGATTTCGTTTGAACTTCTTGTTAATTAATTGTGCTATCTCTTAATGTTGGTGAGTAAATTTAGATTTCAAATTATGGAAAAAAATAAAATACAAGAATCTATTTCAAAAATATATATAGTAGAATAATTAAACTCTTAATTGAAAGAGTTATATTATTATTCTATTTTGACGAGGGAGTTCAAAGTTTTAAATTTCACTGATTAAAGCAAAGAAAGTACAGAAAGGTCTTGAAAGTAATTTTCTCCAAATCACATTGTGTTTGTAGTGTTTAACACGATCAATGGGATCTTTGCATTTACCTAAAACAAAATCAAAATTGGCTTCGAGAACTCAAAACACATGACACACGGTTGAATAACACCCGTTGCATGTTACACTTGACGTGTCGTTAAATTAGATGAACATGCATGCATTATTTCTCATTTATTTATCATTATCTTGATCATCAGATTTATCAGCATTAGTCAGTCACACGTGTAAGCTTCTCCAACATTGGTCAGCCCGACGTGTCAGCTTCTCCAACATGGATGAAAATAATTTACTCTGTAATAAGTGATCTCTGAACTTCCTTAAAGAATCTTCTCTCTTTCTCGGCCCAACCCAACCCAAATAAACAATCATATACCAGTCTCAATATTTGTCACCCGAAATACAAAAATGTTAGTGTTGTTTTTGCTGCAAAATGATCAACTCTGCGATGGCTGTCACAGAAGCCCCGATTCTCTCCAGGTTGGATCGCTTAGACAACGTGGTAACTGGTAACTGCTTTTTGTTAACGCACTTTTGTTTCATTATTTTTCTTTTTATTAATTATCTTCGCAAAAACCATGAGCCAATGATTATAAAATTGAGAGTAAAACATAAAGGACTCTTTTAACTCTATAATTTGTAAAGTTCATTTTTATATGATTGGGTAGTTAATTTTATATTTAATGTTGCTTATTAGAAATTATTAGGTGTTACCCTCAAATCTTAAATATTATAATTGAGTTATTTTTTATCGACTTAAGTTTTTTTGTCTGACGGTAATAACATGACATAAAAGTATGAAGGGTTATGGTTCTTTTTCTCCCTCTTGTATGTGTCAATCTCAAACCTTAAATATTATAATTAAGTTATTTCCTGTTTGGGTTGATGGTTGTTAACGTAAATGTTTTGCGTAATATATATGATTATGGTAATAACAAAGTTAAAGAGGAGATAATTAGTTAGTGTGTACTCTATAGTCACATGTTGTTGTTCCCTTTAATATGCCAGCAAAATGTATATGTAATGCTTTTAAAAGTTTAATTAAATAATGTTTAAAATCAACCTAGCTAGTGCAATAATCTTGTATGCAAAGTTGGAGAACAAATTACAATTGATAGATATTTCTTCATTATATATTTTTTTTTTTGTTGTTTCTTTACATGGTTTGAAACCCTATCTGTGAAGCACGCTAAGAACTTTGGACATTCCAACTTTAATTAAAATCTCAATTTTTGTGTAGTCTGTCTAATGCTTTACGATATTGCTAATTCATTACAAGAGTAAAATTGTAAGTCTTTGCATTAATATGCTTGATGCTTTTGTGACACGTGCATGCATGATAATATGTAGTTGAGGCACTTGGAGGAAATTAGAAGCTGCAACAGGTCACCAAAGACCTCAACTCCTTCGACTCCATCAAGTGCGGCCCCAACAAGTCACGAGCATATATCGTCCGTTGATTTCTCCCCAAGGAGCTTAGATAAGCATTGCCGTCCGATTGATCCATGGAGACTGAAGTCAAAGGAACCCTCATTGAGAGGCTAGACCACTTAAGAGGGCCGTGTCATAAAGGTCTCATATATGTGTATCAATCAGGATCCTGTTAATCTATTTATTCAAAATTTAACTTAAATCTCGACAGCTAATGTATATTAATCAATTTAACTGTTAGACTCAAAAGTTTATTTATTTATTATTATTATTTTTTTATAGTTACTAATATAGTCTAGAATACAAAGGTTTTAAATTCAAATTCTCCTTATTCTTATGAAATAAGCATTTCGATTTAAATTCTTGTTATCCGGCTTATTCTTATGAAATAAGTATTTCGATTTAAATTCTCGTTATTCGGTTTAAAATTTTTGTTTATTGCACTTATTTTATGGCAAGTGGCATTTAATGTCTGGTACACTTGTTTGATGTTTACCATCCGTCCTTATATTGTGTATAAATAAGAATTCTCTATCAATTTTTTGAATGAAAATGATTTAAGTTTGAGTGACGTAAGAGGTAAGAAAAAGAAAAAGTGAAATAATTTTAATCATTCATCATTTTTTTATGTTGAAATGTCACTTAATTATTAAAAGTTTGTAAAAAAAAATGATGACAAAACATCGTTACTCATTTTATATAAAGTATTATAAATTCCATCTACTACAATTTTTAAATGTTATGGTTGGTCTTTTCATGTCATTTTGAGTTTTTGTGGTCTACTCGTAACAAATATACTGACATACAATGTGAAAGATCACATGATAATGTATGATTTTGATGTGTGGCTCTGATGGAGGGTTCGGGACTATGGGTTGGATTCTGATGGAGCGTGTCTCAGCTATGCTTGCAGATGGAGGAAGAGTTAGAAGCAGAGAAGCAGAAAGAAGAGAAAGTAGACAAAAGAGCCATAAGAAGGGACTAAAGCAACTTGTTAAACGAGCTTTCAAGGCAAGAGGAAAACATAAATCGAGGACAAATTAGTCGGTGTCTTCAAATTATGTTCAATAATCTACTGTATGAATGTATGTGTGATATTGTGACTTTCTTGTTTGTTCTTTCTTTGTGTACGTTGTTTTCTTTTAGTTCCATAGTTTTGATGGGAATCTTTTGTACACACTACAGTTTGTGATCATGACTCATGAGCTGCGATCTTGTTCTGTGCTTTGTTCAATATTGTAGTCCAATGGTTTATTTTTGGACTGCGAATTGATTTGCATCAAGGAATTGTGTACATTTAATTTTTTCTTTACATTTGTTATATATTGGTATAATGTCTTTATTGTATAAATAATCGAATTTATGGCTATTGTTGTTGTAAATAATTTTTGATGATAGATAATGTAATATATGTATAATGATGATATTTATATTTATATCATAAGTCATAATCTTTGCATTTATATCTTTATATTTATACTCATATTTATGTTATATTGATTCTTCTGCTCAAATTTAGAATTAATTTTAATGGGTTGAAAAGTTTGTGACGTTCGTTTCTTAGATTATTGCAAATTAATATTGTAAAAGCCACATTGATATTTGCAATATTTTTTTGTCTTAGATTGTTATAAATTTTGTTAGTATCGTTCATTTGTTTTAGATGGTAAAAGGTATATTGATAATTGCAACATCCTTTTTGGCTTAGATTGTTATAAATTTTCTTAGTATTGTTTTTTCATTTTGACTTTAAAACTATATTTGGAATATCCTTCTCTCTTAGATTGATATAAATTTTCTCAAGTTCATAAAATTAAGTGACATTTGCCAACAATAAGTTGTGGTGTCTATTGACAACGATGTTATCCCTATAAATAGCTAGTAAAAATGTTTGGATTTTGTGATTTGTTACCTTAATATCTAAGATTCAAACCCTTATAAATATTTATTTGACTAAAAATTATAATTTATTATTTTTTTCAAGATTGTAAAGTTCAATAGGGGTTTTAGTTTCGAACTCAATGTTATTAAATGGTTTCGAAAGATTTTTAGATTATAAATATATATACTTGGATGTACATGTATTTTACTTCATTTTGTCTATACAAAGTATTTTAATTGAAATTATAAATTTGATAATATGTTACGTTTTTTGGTTTTCACTTTTCAATATGAGTGGGTAGATGTCATTTTTACTAATATTTCTCAAAGATTTTTGAGAATCTACAATCTTCTTTTACATATAAATAGAATTGCGTGCATCGAATTTTCATCATGACTTGTTAAAATTAAAAAGCAAAAGCGCTAGTGATGGACCAAATTTTTGTACCGCTGTGATTTTCCATTTATTTTTCTTCTTTTGTTTCTTTTTAATCACAATTCCTTGTCACACTCAAGTAGCGGCATGTAAATATTAATTATGGCAAATAAATGAAAATTAAATGAAGTTCATTGGAAATACACACCTTTTTCCCCATTCCGTTTTGTTCCTCGTTGCTTTCAAAGAGAACTTTTATCTGACTAACACTTAGTAGCCATTTTCAAATTGTTTACAAGTGGATTGAAAAAGTGATTCAAAAGATCATTTTACATTTTATTTGACGTATACGTATATCTAGATATCTAAATCGAATGAAGTATATATATGATATAATCGAAAATATCATCGAAATAATTTTTTATGTAGCTATTGAAATTGATATTTGCATACTAAATCACTTGAAGAACTTGTTTAAAGTTTTGTAAATTTCAAATCTTCGTTTTTAAACATCAGTTATCAAGTGACATGCATCCACTTACAACCAAGTCAAACTTCAGATAAAATTTTATGCTTTTCCAAAAATTATTTTATAATCTTTAATCAGTCACATTTGATTTCAAAAAAAAAATAAAATCAGCCACATTTCACACAGAGTAGAAATGTTAGCAATTAATTGATACTTTTTTGTAGCTTTATTGACCGTACAAAGATTATGTGATTGACAAGATGGGATTGGGGATGCAATTTCGGTAGTCCAGTGGATTTGGTCAATCGTGTCCTGGACTACAAACAGTAAATGGGCCCTACATTTTTTGAAAAACATGGCCCATGATCCATCACACCATTGAGAGGGCCCATCATTTGACAGCTTTGGGTTCTGATAGTACAAATTGATTTATATTACTTTTGATGACTGATCAACGGCAGAGATTATCCCATATGGCCACAAATTGTTGGGAAGCTTTGCTTAATCCGGGACCCCACTGGTTGACGGTGATGTGAGTCCCAATCTGATGTGCATGATCTCCACTACAGAACACGTGCAAAAGCCTGTACCAAAAGAGGGAATCTACCGTGTAATTTGATGATACACATGCATTTCCATTGTGATCTTGTTAATGCTTCATTTTTATCGTGTGTCATGGTTACATAAGATGCATAAAAACATATCATTGCATCCAAATTCGCCATCTATAGAAGAAAAGAAACTATGCGAAATGGGTGCATGTACATCCTCTCTCGGAACAAGCTATCTATTATTTAACAAAATATATATACATATTTGATGTGGTCACAATGTAAGTTACATGGTGCATTTCATTGAGATTTCTTTTTCTATCGGTTGAAAAAATCTGTCATTTAAAAAGATATATGTATTCACATGTCTCCTCATTACGATTACACACTTTGATAAGTTTACATGTGTCATGAGCACAATAATAAATGTATGGTGCACTGAAATTTTTTCCCTACCAAAGACATTCTTTAGTAGAATAGTCATATTCCATTACCTGGCTGTTCCACTATACATATATTTAAAAGAAAATCATCAATTGTGCTGATGATTTTGGGTATAAATATGTAACATGATATAAGTTTATTATTAGATGTATGAAGGATGTGGTATGTGTAATAAAGGAATTTTCTTTCTAGGCCACTAATTTTCGATTTTCTTTAAGATAAGGTGCGAAAAATAGTTCAAGTGAGGAATAATTTCGTTGGCCTAAAAATTGATGGGTGAATGAATGTGAATAAAGAAGCAGGAAACTCATCAGCAATCACGTAATTTGATCTTGCGACAAGGACTTGACATGCCAAGTGTACGATGATGAGGGCATTTATCACAAAATCTTTGATTGGGCTCCACCTCGTATTTGTTCCCACCGGGGGGAGCCGAATGAATAGACCCAAGTTTGTGTCATTTCTGTGAAAGATAATGAAATTGAGAATCACATAGTAAATGCTTATCACCAAGAAGTGCTTTTCAATTTGGGACCAATTTATTTTTCGTTTGTTAGGAATAGGATGCCCTTAGAAGTATGTTTTTCAAAATACCTTTTTTTTTTTTTTAAGTTGATATCAAACGGATTAAAGATTTATCAAACCTATCGTGATAAAATACTATTTGACCAATACAATATATGCTCTTATAAACGAGAGATAATAACTTTTCAATAAAAGAAGAAAACTATACACAAACTATTATCTTAAATGATAGAAATGTTCACAACCACTTACACTAATAAATGATATGTGTTTTTTCAATATAATTTGAATATTTCTTACTTGAAAAACATTTTTTCAAAAAGTTAATTTCAACTAACAAGAAGTTGGTCATGCATTATGTCTTTTACATTTATACCTTTGAAATTATAAGTCCAAGTCACATCCTTATTCCCTAAACTCCACGATAGTTGTAATAGTTGAAAAGATAAATAATCTTTAATCTTTATTTTGTAAGAGAAAAAAAGGACACATCATTTTTTAAAAAAAAATAATTAAGGAATTGTCTATTTGAAACAAATGTTACAAACAACTAACAAAACTTTCTTTATTTAAATGCATCCGTAGCAATGTAAAAAATTCTCTAAGATTGATTAAACATCTTAATCAATGGGTTGCTTTCAAAATAGTTGAGATGAAGCTATCAAAAGAGGCACTAAAAGAACCTTTTAACATAAAGTAGACTTGCATTGAGATCTTGGATTTTGTAGGTATCTATTTATTTCTGGTTGTGGGTGTCTTTGTGACAATTAGCATCAAATTCAAAGAACCTATGACTTAGGTATTAGATTAAAACGCATTATGCCCATTGAGTTGCATTTGAAACAGTCTAATCAAGTGCCCTATTAGCTCAGCTGGTTAGAGCGTCGTGCTAATAACGTGAAAGTTGCGGGTTCGAAACCTGCATGGGCCACGCTGTGCATTTTTTGATCCGTTTATTTACTTTTTTGCTTCATTTAAATTCATAAATTGCTGTTCACTACCTAATGGAAGATAATTAATTTTGATATCAATTTATCATTTATGACAATTATATTGGTTTTTCTTAAAAAGAAATTGATACCGACACAAGGATTTATAGGAACTTGTAAATGTTAGATACTACAAGTATGATTCTAATAGCTCTTTATGTGATATAGGAAACAAATTTCAGCACAATTGCATTTTTCTAAGTAAGATTCAAACTTAATTACCAATAAAAATGGAAAATTTACAAACATTTAATTAATAGTAAATGTTCAAGCTATTTACGACATTGTTAACGATTTGTGTAAATATTAGACTAAAGCATATATCACACATGATTAAATATATAAGCTGCTCCGTTATATTTCAAATAAATAAAAAATATGACACATATAAATGAGATCAATATTGATGCTCCATGTGGGAGTAATGAATTTAAAAACTTTTGAAATTTGTTCAATTCAATTTGGTTTAGTATTTTATTTTTTCCTTAGTATTAGCAACGGAGGTTCAAAACTTCATATCACCTTCTATGTATGAGAAAAGAATGAGTGCGGGAACGGAAAACCTCTCATTATTTGTAAAGTAACTAACAATTATTTTTGTAATGCTTCATCTAGGGACATGACAGGAAAAAAATATGCTCACAATCTTTGATTTTGTCTTTAGGTTAGGATGCACCGAACTAACTTGAGAAGTCATCTTCATATTACCAAATGAAGAAAGCATGCATCTTTAAAGATGATGGGATTCTTATGGCAAAAGCATTGTCACCATTGCATTATTTAAATTAACATGTTGGCTGTGAAAACAAAAAATAAATAATTGCACCAAACATTATCTTAAATTTAAATACCGTCATAAACAGTGACCCACTCATCCTTATAGTCATGGATTAAAAGGATAATTTTTTAATTAATATTATTATTATAAACATGGATAATGCACGTTTGATATTATGATATTAGAAGTGGCATTAGGTTCCTTTATTTTGAAGCTCATTTGTTGACATTCTACATTATAACGAAAAAGAAGAAGAAGAAGAAGAATAAAATCACATACCCAACCAAGAATAAATTGATTGGACCTAAAAATTGTTTTATATGTAACGTAGTGATCCACTATTAAATTATTCGAAACATCAAAATCTTGTTTTTATGGAAGATGCGAAATTATTGGGATCAAATGTTGGCGATACTACTCATACCCTTTGTCTTATTAATTTTAACATTTAACTGAAATATCTACATCTGTCAAAAAGGGGGAAAAAAAACAGAGAAAGAAAAGAACATCATGGATTGTAATAAGGCCAACATAATTATTTATAATGAGAATTTATTAATCGAAGAGTGATAGGTACATTACAATAACAAGACAACTAGAAACTAAAAATTTCTATGAATTTTATGTTCTAAACGAACATAAGTAACTGAAAAGACTCAAGAACTTCACATAATTATTAATCTAGTCGAAATCTTAATAAAATCAATGTAACTCCTCACCCATTATGCTTAACTTGATTAAGTTTACTGCAGATGTTTAGCTAATTAATTCTAATTAAATGTGAAATAATGTCTAACCACCGTGATTCTTTTTTTGAAACTACTATTATGATTTTTTTTTCTAAGTCGATATTAATTGTCACTAGCACAATCAAATCGTTATTCTCCTAGTATGAAAAGGGGGTTTTCCAAATGCACTTACTATTTTATGATTAAGTGCAACTTAAAATCAAATTATAAACACAGAGCAAGAAGAAGTGTACAACCACCCAATTAATGGTAAACATATACCTTTACTAAATGATGTTTGAGAAAGGTAAAATCATCAAAATTCCTTTTATCTTATTCGAGATAAATATACAGTTACATGGTCATAACACATTGTGTGTTAATGTTGTTGTAACTTGATTTTCATATCAATGTCTTAAGAAACTTCAGATCTAAATAACTTACTTTCATTGTTCATATAAAGTTAAAAGTTGATGTCAAGGTTGATGATAGTTAGATATTCATAATCCAAATGCATGCACATCTATCTACTGTGAAAAAGAGCAATCCAACTATCAATAAAAAGGACTGATTCCACTATATGTATCATGTCAACCTACACATAATGCAATGATGATTTTTGGATCATCTACTCTTTCATTCTAACCGTTATATATGCAATATTACCTTTTTAGATTATAATCATACTTTATAATTTTTTATTACTTTTAAAGTTAACACTAAATGGATAAAAGTTTAATGAAATGTATTAAGATCAATCATTTTTTATATGGTCCGGATATTAATTTCTACAATAATAAAAGGTTTACTCTAATTAATCCTATTTAAATCTGACAATGGAAGAGACAAGATTGCATTTTGTTTGACCTTATCTTTTTGCCAAATAAAGGATTAGATTGGATCAAACCTCTGTCCAATTCCTGTCAATTAAACGTGCAGTGAAAGAAGAAAACTCTTTGTATATATACACTTATAAAATAAACGTTGCACATATTTTATTATTTTTAATGGTTAAATGATCATACCTAATTTGTAATGTATAAATTTGAGAGAATATTCAAATATTTACATTAGAGAATGAATTCATATTACATGTTACCATATGAAAATGTACAAATCTAAATATATATATAATATTTTGAAATGAAATAAAATGTTGTATATACAAAAAAGGTCAAAGATCTAACATCATATCTCTTTCTTAGCACAAATTTGAACATAAGTTTCCGATCGATAGATTAGAAGGGTGATGCTACCATCTAATATCAATGTAATTACAAGAGTGATTGTTGGCCAATATAGTTTAATTTCAAAATTCATAAAAATAAGGTTTGAAATTATTATTATAATAATTTCGAAAATGTTAACTTTTTCAAAACAATATATATTAATTGCAGTGTTTTAATATAACAACTAACCCTGACTTAAAACACATTTATGATTGAGATTGCATTTGGTATGTATTAGTTTACCCAATTCATTAATGTTTTCGTAATCCACTCATAAATTTTTATGCATTATTTTAAGATTATTGAAAATATACAAACACTAATGGTCAACAGTTTGTTGAGATGTATAAAGATTTAACATTAAATATGCGACTTAAAAATCTATCTCTTTTTATAACATTATGAGATATCTATTTTATAATAAGATAGAAAAAAAAAACTCCATACACGTATTGGTGGATATGCGTTATGGAACTTGAAATATGAAAGCATATTAATCACTTAATAAACGGATAATTCAATAAAAAAAAATTCAGTTGATGCAATTTCAACTATTGAAAATGTATAAAACAACTATGTCCAAATTGTGCCAAAAAGAAAGACTATTGTACATCGATCATGCACTATAGATTGAAGCAAAAATCTAAGGTTATGATGGCAAGAGACATGAGTCAAGAAGTTCTCAATTTCAAACTCTTCAAAATCTCTCTCCCTCTTATTTGACTCAGCAAGTTTTTACTATAATTGACCACTGCTGCGACTACCCTCTCTCCCTTTTATTGGCGGACTCCAAATCTCCAATTCCAATCCACCTTTTCCAACCACTACATGTCCGCACCACCTTTCACCGCCTCAGCCAGTCACTCACCCCTCTTCCGCCTTTTAACAAACACTCTTTGGTTGGATTACACCACATCAATTAAAAATAAAAATTGACTTAAATTTATAACTTAAACCCTCTATCTACTCATTTTCACTCACCTAAAGATTGTTTATATTACATTTTTCCACGTATCAATTGAATAAAACTGAATCCATAAATATTAAAATTGCAAATTTAGATTTGTCTCATTCAAATTTATTATATTAATCTTATAAAATTTGTTATTTTATCTTATTAAATATAATCTTAAATTCAATCACGTAAAACATAAAAACATGACAGATTACCACATCCAACTCAATCTAATCATATCCAATTAAATCTACTACATACCCAAAATGGATTTTAACGTTTAAGACTTAATCTTCAATATATCATATGTAATAAATTATTTACAACATGACAATAATTTATGTGATCAGTTACATTTTTCCTTCTAGATTTTCTCCGATCGAGCCGGTTGATGCCCTCTTTTACCTGCCAAACCGGTCACCCACTCCACTCTCTCTCCCTCCACTTTAAATTTCACTCTCATCTCAATTTCATTTAACGTGCATTTCAACACCATTTCACTTAATTTCTTCCTCAAACTTCAAATCTTTTTTGAAAATTCAACTTCAATCCCGCAAAATTCCGCATTTCATTGCATTTCGCTTCAATTCCATTTTCATTTTCCAGAGACGTTACTTTCTCTCTCTACAACTCCCTCCCTCCCCCCTCTCTCTCTCTCTCTCGTTTCAGTTTCCTCGTTAGCATCGAACTAGAAGGAAAAGATGCTAACTTGTTGGTGTAGTTCTGCTATAAAGCAATTCATCAACTTGTCTGGTTTTCGTGTATCATTGGAGGGCTGATCGTCACTCTGCTGCAGATCCATGAAGCTTCGTGGTGGTGTCGCTTCACAATCTCTCTATTTAGATCCATTGACTTTCGCGTGAGCTGTTCTCTTTCGCGCGTTTTAACTTCTATTATTGGGTGAGCTCCTTTTTACATATATATATATAGTTTCTGTAAAGTCTCTATAATATAATCATGTTAAGTTTGTGAAAGTTTTAATTTTGATTTGTTGGTTTCACGAAATGGGGGGTTTGTTTTGTGTTTGGTTGATGAGAAAGTGGAGGAAACTGAACAGAAAACTGAAAGGTTGGATTTTGATAGTGATTTTATGATGCTGATAGCATATAGTATCACCTTTTCTTAATTTTTTATTTTTTAGATGAAATCATTTGATATGTTTGATTCTTCTTGTTTATAGCAAGAAAAAAAAAGTTTAAATTTTGAGAATAAAAATCAATGCTTTCACCAAAACGAAAGCTGGTTTTTATTTATTATCTGTAATGGTTGAGTAGATTATTCTAGATTATGAGCAGATCCACCTTTTATTAAGATTCTTTTTGTTGTTGGATGATTATTTTCTTTTGGTTTTGTCTTATCTTTTAAGTTTTCTGTTGATAGATAGGGTGTTGTGTGTATTTGACCTTGTGTATGATTTTAGACTGTGGTGATCCAGTTTAAAAAGCTAGTGGTCTCTATTGCATATTGATCATCTAGGTGTGTTTTTGTGCTCGCGGTCTGAGGTAGACAACTCTATTCGTTGTTTTCAGCAAGTAGTTGACAATGATTCTATTTGATATGCTGTTTTTCCCTATTAGATTGAAGTGCTTGTGAGGTTGTCCTGCAATTTTTTGCTTGATATACTTGTATATTCTTATATGTGATTTCTTTTATCACTGCGTATTCATCATGGTAGTATTTATTATTTTCCTTTGATGCATATTACATGCTGCATACACATCTGATTATGAAGAGTTTGGAATTTTGAATGGTTTTTTTGGTTGTTTTGTTTTATGAGATTATTACGCAAATCATTTATTCCAATTGATGTAACATGTTTTCAAGCTCTTGAATGGAGTCATTAGTTTACTCTATATGTGAGTTTTCATTAATTTTTCTTTTTTGTTACTGATTGTGCAGCTAATTGGAATATGTGTGGTGGTCCAGAACAATCAAAATCTAGTAACAAAAATATGAATAATCTAAATGCCGCTGAACATTCTTTTTCGATTGTTCTTGAACTTGCTGCTAACAATGATGTTGAAGGCTTCAAAAGATTGGTCGAGCATGATGTTTCATGCATTGATGAGGTCGGACTGTGGTATGGACGTCGAAAAGGCTCAAAACAGATAGTTCTTGAACCCAAAACTCCATTGATGGTTGCTGCTATCTATGGTAATGTTGAGGTTCTGAAGCTTATATTGATGCACTCTGAAGCTAATGTGAATCTCTCATGTGGCTCGGATAAAAGCACTGCCCTTCATTGTGCAGCTTCTGGAGGTTCTGTTAATGCAATTGATGTAGTCAAGTTGCTTTTATCAGCGGGTGCTGATCCAAATTGTATTGATGCCAATGGTCATCGTCCTATCGATGTTATTGTTGTTCCGCCAAAACTACAAAACATGAGGGTGGTTCTTGAAGATCTTCTTGGAAACAATAATTCTTGTACCATTGTCTCTGATGGTGAGCACAATTTAACGGTGTCCATTAGTTCAAATTCTAGCTCGCCGCTTCTTTCTGCATCGCCTACAAATGGATCACCATCATCGCCTTCGGAGTCACTATCTCGCGATGCTTCTAAGTTTAATGAGGTGCATGTTGGTACTGTTGCTGAGAAGAAAGAGTACCCAATTGACCCATCACTCCCAGACATAAAAAACAGCATCTATGCAACCGATGAGTTCCGCATGTTCTCATTTAAGGTCCGCCCTTGTTCCCGAGCATATTCTCATGATTGGACTGAGTGCCCTTTTGTACACCCAGGAGAAAATGCTCGTCGAAGAGATCCCAGAAAGTTCCACTATAGCTGTGTGCCGTGCCCTGATTTTAGAAAGGGTGCTTGTAGGCGTGGTGATATGTGCGAGTATGCTCATGGAGTGTTTGAGTGCTGGCTACACCCAGCTCAATACAGAACTCGACTATGCAAGGATGGCACGAGTTGCAACAGGCGTGTTTGCTTTTTTGCCCATACAGCTGAAGAGCTTCGTCCCTTGTATGTGTCTGGTGGATCAGTAGCACCATCACCCCGCTCATCTGTTTCTGGTGCTAGTGTCATGGACATGGCCGCTGCTTTGAGCCTTTTGCCTGGTTCTCCTTCGTCAATGTCTGCCGCGTCACCAAACCCTTTTGGCCAACCCATTTCTCCTTCAGGGAATGGGCACTCATCTGTTGCTTGGCCCCAGCCAAATGTACCCACGCTTCATCTCCCAGGAAGCCACATTCAATCAAGTCGCTTGAGGTCTTCCCTGAGTGCTCGAGATATCCCACCTGAGGATTTAAATATGTTGCTGGATTTTGATGCCCAGCAACATATTTTGAATGATCTAACTTGTTATTCACAACCGCGGAATAATTCTGTGCCTATGAGTCGTTCTCTTCGGACTAAAACACTAACTCCTTCAAACCTCGAAGAGCTTTTTTCTGCTGAGCTCTCTTCATCACCTAGGTACTCTGATCAGGCTGTGTTCTCGCCAAGTCACAAATCAGCTGTTCTCAATCAATTCCAACAGCAACAACAACAAAGCATGTTATCTCCTGTTAACACAAATGTTTTCTCCCCCCAAAATGTAGAGCATCCTCTATTGCAAGCTTCATTTGGTGTTGGTTCTCCTGGTAGAATGTCACCCAGAAGCATGGAGCCAATATCCCCAATGAGTTCTAGGCTTGCTGCGTTTGCTCAGCGTGAAAAGCAGCACCGGCAGCTACGCAGCCTCAGCTCAAGAGATCTTGGATCTAACAATCCTCTCTCCAATGTTGGATCTCCTGGGAATGTAAATTCTTGGTCTAAATGGGGATCTCCTAATGGAAAGCTAGACTGGTCTGTAAATGAGGATGAACTGAATCTGTTACGGAGATCATCTTCTTTCGATCACCGAAACAAGAACAACAATGGCGAGGAGCCTGATTTTTCTTGGGTTCAATCTCTTGTCAAGGAATCCCCACCTGAGATGATGAAAGAGAAACCAGCAGTTCCCAACTCTGGTGCTGCACCCGGTGAGGGTTTGAGTTCTGATACTCAAACTGATCCTGACGGGGATAACCCCGTCGATCATTCTGTTATTGGGGCGTGGCTTGAGCAGATGCAGCTTGATCAGCTTGTAGTTTAGTGACAGTTACATTTTTAATATCTCAATTGAAGATAGGTAAAAGAATTTCAGGTACATATTTTCGGTTGGGAAGGTAAAGCAGTAGTGAAACTGGAACATGGGGTTGGTACATCAAGTGTTCAAGAATGTGTCTGCAAAGGTTCAGGGTAATTATTTCATTTTTTTTTTTTTTTTTTTTTTCCATTTTATTGTTTACAGCTACAGAAGCCTCTCTCTGGACATAGATTAAGAAAACCAGTCCAGGTTTGGTCTTTTTCTTCCAATTTTCCTGTTCTTAGGAGGTTCATTTTTTTTTCCTTTTCTGTTAATTTGCTCTTCAAAGAAGCAGATACAATAGCTTTTGTATCTTTTGATGTCTGAATTTTTTTCTTGGATAAGTCATTTTGCTGTGACTGAACAAAGAAAGCTGAGGGTAGAGAAGAAGTGCAGGGGAGGGTAGTTCTTTTGAGGGTTTTGAATTTCAATGTAATTTGAATGATGTGTTCCTTTTGAGTGAATACATTGTTCTGGTATGAGACAGTGAAAAATGTGCAAGAGCCATTATGTTTCCTTTGTTGATGTAAAACTCAATCAAAAGTTACAAATATTACAATATTTCAATACTTCAAAAGTTGCAAATATTCCTCTCTCTCTCTCTCTCTCTTTGATTAGTGGGATGTTAGATGTCATTTTATGTGTCCAATGTGTTACTTTTGGACAATTCCTTGTTCTGGGATGAGACACTGAGGGATGTGGAGGAGCCATTATGTGTCCTTTAATGATGTAAAACTGAATAAAAAGTTCACTAATGTGTGAGTACTGTTTTATTTCTTCAATCATTCTGTTTTTTATTTTGTCAATCTTTACTTCTTCTTTCAATTACTTCTCTGTCCCATGGGTGGTTGATTTTGACCTGTAATGGTCCCCCACCAGTAAATGAGGATTGGTTGTGGAAAAACAATTTTGGATTCTTTGTACAATCTTTGTTGAGAAGAGATGGTGACATGTGGGAAATGGGATTTGAAAGATATGGGAAAGTGAATATTTTATTTTATTTTATATTTTGGGCCTTGAATAAGGAATGTGATCTAACTTTCTATAGCTGATGGAGATGGTGATGGTGCTCCTTGTGGGGAGGGTGTCTTGTACCTTGTTTTGATGCAGAATTCAATCCATACTCACAACTCATAATAAATAAGTGTTATGGTGGGTGGGTGAGCAAGCCATTAATGGAGTAAGAGAAAAAGATGGCTGTGTTTCTACTTGTATTGGGATAGTGATGTGAGCGTGGGACATGTTTTTAGGACTTGTAGGGCATTGCTTTATAATAATGGTCGGTGGTGGATAACTATGTTTTTTGGCTTACATTCCAAGTTATGATGTTTTGGTTCAAAGCATCATCAATACTTTATTTTGTCATGGGTAACCTAAGGGAGTTTCTCTGGTGTAACGTTCGTTATTCAAATAATAAATTTATATTACACATTCGCTAAAGGACAACACAATAGCAATAAAGAGAAAGAGTGAAAAAATTATTCAAAGCATATCTTGTTTGGAGGATTTTTTTTTTTTTTTTCATATTGTTTGGAGGATTAATAAGGGAGAGTTCGCTTAATCATATATGAATTTCATGGAGTATTTGTTTTAACTGAAGAATGACATTTTTTTTTTTAAAAAAAAAAAAAACCATGTATGTAAATACAATGCATACGTGTCTAATATCAAATATCAACCATTGAGTTTCTATTAAGGTCGTGCATAAGCATGGTTGTAAAATCATAAATTGGCGGAAACTTTGTGTTGAATTTACCAGGACAGTCACCACTTACCAGTACTCCATGGTCCCTTGTGTACCAAAGTGTATAACACTTGATTATAGTAGGAGAAATGTCTCTCCTGACCAAATGATTGTCATCATCATTTGCAACTATGTCATCTTGAAATGCTTGTGACCGTGGAACAAATCTTCAAGATCAGAGGATGTTCATTAAAAGTTGATGATAGAAGAAAGTTACGTGCCCCACTATGAACTTGTGCCACTAGGTTACCAGCGAGCTAAGGTAGATTGATGCTCTTTATCTTTGCAAACTGACTGAAACGATCCAGGAAAACCAGGTGGGTACTCCCAAGTCCAGTTTCAGATCCACTGTATTGTCTACTGGGCCTGAGACATTGGGTTGGTCCAAAACAAACAATCTAGCCCAATGTAACATTGTATGTTAATGAGAAGTTTCTTTTATTCATTATAATCGTAAATTCTGTGTAATTAATATTTGTTTTGGATGCTGCCATGGAACGAATCCCATAATATTATGAGGGGAACAATAGTTCTAGACAAAATCGAAAAATGCCCTTTATGAGAATCGAACCTAATATGCTAGTGAATGAAAAACTGTATAATCACTTTTGTTAAAAGATGATAAGTACATCATTAATGTTTTCAGGCTGATAATATGCCTGATATTTTTCACGATGATAATATGCGAAATTGATCGTTTTAAGGACTTGAATAAAGCAGCAGAGAGGAAACTGCTCCAGAAAAGCAGACTAAAATCTAAATAAATTCTAAAAGATCCTTGTCGTTAGGAATAGTGACCTTTTCTTGTTCTTCTGGGTGGAAAGCTCCTGCAGCGAAAAATCTAAGTATTCATAAGAAATCAATATTTCACTTTATAGATCAAGATAAGCTATTTCTTGTTGCTTCTTTGTTGTATTATGATACGAAGTTCGATTGAAGCAACATTTTTATTCTTCCGGTCTCTATGCATACGTTATTGAATTATTGTTTGTGTCCTTTGAAAACCTTTCTCACTTGTTCATTACACTAACTGGTTGTTTAAAAGAAACTATTTGATGATCATTCAGCTTATTTGGTTATGTTTGTTTGCCCTTCAGGCGAGGAGATAATCTGGGGAGTTCAACATATCCATGATCCCGTACTATTGACATAACGTGTGCAGGGGCGTGACATTGATGTCAAGACTATCAGAATATATCGATTCCTTCAGGTAATTGTCTCTTTGATTTTCTTATATTGATCTTGTAGTGGCAAGAACTATGACGTTAATATGAAAGTGAAAGGTTTGATACTTTGATATCATTGGCAACACCTATGGTTTGAAAATACTTTTTTGAAGTGCCCTTTTTTTTTAATTTTTTTTATAAGTCTTTCTGAAGTGTTCAGAGTCAGTGCATTAGGATTCTTAATTTTTCTGATTTTTGCTAACGTATATGATATATATATATATATTCAATTTTTTAATTTTCTCAGGTGTGGTGCACCTCTACATGGTGGGTTTGGAGCGGGATTAGAGCATTTGGTGATGCTATTTTTGGGACTCGATAACATCAGGAAGGCATAACTTTTTCCTCGCGACCAACAAAGGCCTGCCCCATGATGAGAAATACCAATTTTAAGGATGTGTACTAACTAGTTTATAGTTAAGAAAGCCGGTATATATTATAAACCTGGTTTGAGACGACTGTTGAAGGACTGCTTTGAATAGGTAGTTACAAATTCCGAACAAAAAGTCGTATTCTCTCCTACTGCAATTAGACAAGTCTTGTTATGCAGAAAACAGATGTCTACTTGGATTACAAGCAATTATGAGAAAAGCAAGTGTTGGTTAAATGTGTAGAAAACTAGAAATTGAAATTGTTATTTTCTGATAGAGAAGCTATATACTTATTTATATAGTAACAAAATCATGCTAGCAGAACATATTATTTATGTGTCACCAAAGTAAGTTGAGGCAGTCAGGCAACCAATGTCGTACATGAACAAAAGACAACAGAAACATTATCATCTTTCTATTTTCTGTGGTGACTGAGAATAGCAGTAAAATATCATCCACGGTCAGCCGCATTCTCAACCAAGAAAAACGCTATCTTAATAACGAACGAAAGAAAAGTGCTACTGATTTGATGTTGACAACAACTTGAGTTTCATGAGCACTTGCTTTGGTTTTGGTTCAATGCTGTCCACTACTAATAAAAGCCCAATGAGTGTGCCAATTATATTCTCTCGCTGGAATTTCATTTCTCCTTGGCCCATTTTCAGGAGTCTTCCTTGAGTTGCGAAATTACTCAACCCCCATTATTGTTAAGGTAATTCTATTATAGTTTTGTTTTTATTTTTGTTTTTGTTTTTTTTTTTTTTTTTTTTTTTAACTTCCTAACATTAGGTCATATAATTATTAGGACCTAACTGATATCGTTCTTTTAGCATACAGGTCCGAAATGATACTTTTAGAATCAGGAGAGTCGACCCGTATTTAAATAGGAAAAATTATCACATTTTTATAGCCCTTTAAGCTTGAACTTTACTCATGCTTATCAAGAAGTAGAACAAGTGAAAGTTGCACCACTGCGGCAAACCATAAAGTTAAGTTACTTTATTCCACGAAATTGATCATTCTAACCATAAATCAAAAAACAACTCACATCATAAGAAATTTGTCTCCCCATATTTTATGATTTCATTAATAATCAAATTTTATAAAAGAAAAAAAGATAAAGATTTTATTATATAAAACCATTATTGTGACAATTGATAATCATATAATTATATTTATATGATTAGATATAATCTAACTGTCTTTAACAGTAATCTCAAATAATATTAGTAAAATTAATGTATACTCACCAACAATGTAATATGGTAGAAATTACAACTCTAATCGGGAGAAAAAATCATGTTCACATGTTATTGTGTCAAAAAAAAAAAAAAAAAACCACATTTGAAATCACAATATAATAAATAATGAATTTTCTTAATAAAAAATAAATAAAAGGCAGAAAAGGGCCTCCAACAAGATTGGGGATTTACTAGAAACTTCTCATGTCTCTCCAAGACAAAAGCTAGGGTTTTTCAAGGGTTTAATTTAACTCCGAACCACCACCACCACCCCCTCCAATTAAAATCAAAACTTTCAAACAAACCCACCAAACACAAACCCTTATTTCAATCAAATGGTTCGTTCTAACGGAACCAGACTTCTTCTTCGCTCTCTCACTCGAAATCTTCTCCATGATTCTCCAATTCCCGTACCATCATCTTCTCTCTCTCTTGTTCGATTTTCTGTTCACATGATCGTTTTTTTCGATTCTAATTGTTTGAATTTCGTTGCAGGTATTGAATAAGACACTAATTAAAGGCTGTTCGAGGAGCTTCGTTACTGGGCCAATTGGGATTTCTGCGAATTTAGCTTCGAAAAATTGTAAATTTCAGATTCTGGTTTCTTAATTTTGTTTCAAGACTTGAAAAGATTGAAACTTTGAATTGTATTTGTTGTTTTGGTGAATTGGGTTCTCAATAAAAATTCAGTCTTTTTCTCATATTGGCTGCCAAACTTGCATTGTTATTTTTAACTAGTTGTTTTGCTGAATTGGGTTTTGAAAGTTTAACAGTTTATATCAAATTTGCTAACAATTCTTGATAGGAAGTGTTCTGTTTAAGTGCAAGTATTTATTCGTTTTACATGTTTGCTACTGCAGTTACTAACCATAGAAACTGGTTGCTATGGGGTCTTCTCAATGCGAATTTGGGTGCAACGAGGTCGTTTCATGGCACTGGTAACTAATGAAGTTTCTTTTGTTTGTGTGATTTAATTGACTACAGGAAGCAAATTCCAAATTTATTTTTTTGGCACTTTTTTTATTTTTTTATTTTTTGGGTTTCAGCTTCTATGTCTGCAAGCGATTATTATGAGGTTCTCGGTGTGAACAAGAATGCAACTTTACCTGAAATAAAAAAGGCATATTATGGCGTAAGTTCTGTGCTAATTGGCATTTGTTTCCGTTTGCATGTTTGTGGTGAAGCTGCAGGTGGAGATCGATGTTTTGACTTTAATTTGACAGTCAATTAGTTTGATTTCCTGTGTTTTTTTAAATTAGTATTTACTTTTGATATTATGCTGCAGCTGGCCAAAAAGCTTCATCCAGACACAAACAAAGAAGACCCCGAAGCTGAGAAGAAGTTCCAGGAGGTCTCAAAAGCATATGAAGTAAGGTTTTTATGTCAGGACCGTGAAATTGGAACAACTATTCTTGCCTATTATTGATTTATGTGATTGGCTAAAAGAACTCCTTTTATTTGATTTTAGGTTTTGAAAGATGAAGAAAAACGTGCAATGTATGATCAGGTAGCTTATCTTTTATGACTTTTTAGCCGAATGTTTTTCCATTCAGTTTAAAATAGATTGTCGACTATTCGTCTATTCCTTTTGGCTACCACACTCTTTGAGTGGTTGGAACTTCTTCTGCTCATTGTTATATTATCTCGTGATTTTCTTTATTTCTTTAAT
This sequence comes from Nephelium lappaceum, assembly GCA_021234005.1. Taxonomy (NCBI): domain Eukaryota; kingdom Viridiplantae; phylum Streptophyta; class Magnoliopsida; order Sapindales; family Sapindaceae; genus Nephelium; species Nephelium lappaceum. The sequence continues at coordinate 21,319,591 of CM038003.1, read as the reverse complement.
CAATTGTGTAATTGAATTCCCTTTTTCTCATCCTTATTGTATTCTTTCTGTTAATAAATTATATATGTCATGCTTTTTCTTACTTTGTAATAATGATAATGACTGTACTAGAATTGGTGTTGTGTGAATCATATAGGTTGGCCATGAAGCATTTGTACACCAAGACGCCAATGGTGGTCCAGATTATGGTGGCGGTTTTGGAAATCCATTTGAGGACATCTTCAATATGGAAAATGTAATGACTTCCATCTTCAGCATTGTTCGCTGGTTTTATTTCTTTATATTATTGGTTATCACTTGATGACGGCCCCATTTTCTTTCTTTTTACATTATTTGCTTGCTTTGTATTAAGTGATTTCTGATGTTGGAAATATGTAGCTGGTTGCTTGTGCATAACATTGTGTTTCCAACAACCTAGCATTCATCTAATAGTATTAACATTTTTTCCATTATAGTTCCTCATCTTAAATATTTGGTGCCATTGTTTCACAATCAGTTTTCTGATTTGAGAATTTAATTTGTTCTTTTACTGTACTATGTGATCGTTGTACAGATTTTTGTGCTTGTGAAATGAAGCAGTCTCGATATTGTGGTGTTTACTATCTGTGTATATGGTCTCATGATGGAATTTGTGATTCTGCAATGTTGCTAGCATTTTTGTTCTTTAGGAAACCAAGTTCTGACTTGATTTATCTGCATGATGTTGCTATGTCTACAATGATGACCAGATCTTCAACATGAAAGACTTTTTCAGAAACAGGATGAGTGGCCAAGATGTCAAGGTTATCATTCTTCTCCTTATTTCCCTTTGGTCACGCCATTATTTGTTTTTGACAGTTGAATTGTTGACATACATTGTTTCTTCATCAATGAATAGATTGCCCTTGAGATATCATTCATGGAAGCTGTTCAGGGATGTACCAAAACTGTCACATTCCAGACGGAGTTGCCTTGTGAAGCTTGTGGTATTCTTGTAGTCTGTCTAACTACTAGTTACATTGAAAGAAAAGGATCCTAGTTTAATTTCTTTTTCCTTTGTTTTTCTGCATTATTGCAGGTGGAGCAGGTGTCCCTCCTGGAGTTAAACCTGAAAAATGTAGGCGCTGTAAGGGCTCTGGCATGGTAAGTTTTGATTGAATATGAGTTTCACATGCATAATTATTTGCTTGAATGCATCCACATATTCACTTCAGTATGCATGTAACATGTGTTTGTATCTATTTATGATCTTCTTTATCTGTTTATGGTCGTTAAAATAAAATTATTAAATTGCTGTTTTTCCTTGTTATACTTCTACTATTTTTCAGGAGTATATACAGTCTGGCATTATGAGCATCAGTCAAACTTGTCGACAGTGTGGTGGAAGAGGTCATATTGTCTCGGTATGATACATCTACTTCTCCGTCATCTCATGTTTGGAAAATTCCCATTTGTCTTGTAAATAAGATTAGGATGGAACTTTCATTTGTTTTGGTTGCATCTGTACATAGAAGAAAGATTTTATGAAAAAATCTTTTCTTTTTTCACTTTCCCCTAGTTGTATCATATACGTGCTTAAAAATCTGTGGAAGGTATTTTTATTTTCAGCAAATTCCTCAATCTGTGCTTGGATCTTTTTTCCTATTTGATATTTGAGTTCAAAGTCTATCAAGTTCTAAAACCTGTCTATAAAAAGCCGAATAAAAGGTATTATAATCTTGTAATGCCAAGTGTTTACTTAGTTCTAGGCTTCTAGCTTGTTTGTTCAGCTTCTTGTCTTGGAGATTGCTATGTAGATTAAATATTCTTTTGTGTGAAATATTTTTAGAATTTGGGATTTTCTTGCTTATGAAGAGGCTGCCTCTGCCTGAAATCTGTTTTTGCATTCAGATCGAACGGTATTTATTTAATTGCTCTATTCTTTTAACACATCTATGTAAACATTGTGTTGATGTCCTAAAATTTGCATTTTCTTAAAAAGATTGTTAAGTGAATTCTAACAATGTCATTGGCATCAGAGCCTCTGCAAGGCGTGCAAAGGAGGTAGAGTAGTGAGAGGAGCAAAGACAGTGAAATTGGATATTATGCCAGGTATTTATTCAAATTTTGAGTGATTGGTGGTTGCTTGCTAGAGGTTCTCCTTCTTTTTAAAAAGAAAAAAAGTTTAATGATGTTTCTTTACTATGGAATCATCTATTTTTTCCATCACACACACACACACTCATTATATCTAACTTTTTATGCTTGACAAAGGTTTATAGACGTTGAAGTGGTACAATTGATTTTAACTTGATACACTTTTGAACAACATAAACAAGAAGTATATTTTGAAAAGATTAAATGTGACTATTTTAACTTGAGACTTCTTTTCTTATGTCAGTATTCTATCAGATGTAAGCTTATCACCTTCATTTCCACTTTGTGGTGATTGTTGAATCACATTTCTGCTGTTTTTGTTTGCAATCTATAGCAGTCTGCATTCTGTAACTCGGCTGAATCTAATATATTTTAAATATTTGCCATTTGCAGGAGTTGACAACAATGAAACTTTAAAGGTTTTTAGAAGTGGGGGAGCAGATCCTGATGGAAATCAACCTGGGGATCTTTATGTTACTATCAAGGTAACCTTTTAATCTGCTTCCGCTATTAGTCTTGCGAAGCAGCTGGGATTGTTTCATTTCTTATTTTGGTTAAAATTTACTTGACACATCAAATTTTCTGTTCTTTAGGTCAGGGAAGACCCTGTTTTCCGTAGAGAAGGTGCTAACATTCATGTAGATGCAGTTTTGAGTGTGACTCAGGTAAATCTATTTTATATATTGAGGTGTTGATACATTAGGTCTTAAATAGTGTGTTTGATAGGTGGTTCTATGTAAATGTGTGCTCTACTGATAATATGTCAAGTACCTGAACGCAAAAGTTCATTGTCTTTCTTCTTTATGTTTTCTAAGATGATTCAGTAAGTTTTCCTGAACACCTAATGGAAGTGATACTGCAATGGACAAGGACACCCTCGGGAAATTACACTATAGAAAACAAATCAGACCTCAAAAATGAAAAGCGAAACCAAACCAATTCAAATTATTAGGCATAATATCTCAGACTGGCCGGTTAGTTTTCCCTTGATATACCAAATTTTTATAAAATTCTTTTTATCAGACAGTATAAGATTCAGTATTGATGACCAACCTTATACCTTGCCAGAAGCATTTATAGTTTCATCTCTTTGGTGATGCAGCCTCTTAGCGAATAGATATATATTGCCCTAGTGCACTTATAATGTAAAATTTAGCCCTTCAAGTTCTCAGTTGACTACCACAGCTCCCATGTCACATATTCTCATTTCTTTACAACTGCAAAGAGCGAAAATATGTTGTCAGTTAAAACAGAATTGACCTCTGGTTTAACAAGCAGCTTTGGCTTCCATTGTTCACACAGTATTGCTGGCTTATAGTGCTTGTAGTCTTCATATGTATAACTTATGTTAAACAAAGATAAAATATTGTGTTGATCAGAAAATTTATTCCTGGTTCTAAAATTTTTAATTGTTACTGTGCTTATTGTTTCACTGTGCATTGTATGATTTTCGAGCTCCATACACAGATGAATATCCTTTCGACTGTTTGGAATTAATGGGGTTGTTACTGTGCAGGCAATTTTGGGAGGTACAATCCAGGTCCCAACTCTGACAGGAGATGTTGTACTGAAGGTTTGTTGTAATTTTAGATGTTTATCTTTTATGAGATCAATTACTGGTTTCTGGCACACCATTTGATCTTTTTGCCCACTTAGTGGTAATATGAATTAACTTATTTTTTATTTCTTCAGGTTCGTGCGGGCACTCAACCTGGTCAGAAGGTGGTCCTTAAGGGCAAAGGTACATAGCCTCACCAATGATTCCTGTTTCTTTTGCTTCTACTTCACGCTAATATTTTTTGGTAAATAGAAGTGACGTCTTGGGATTTTGGTCTTCGCATTTTCTTGGGTTTCTATTGAGACAACTGTTTTGATCTATATGTCAATATTTTTATTTCCTTGCTCTACTGCAGAATATGTATATGTATAAAATCATTTTCTAATGCTGTAATGGTAGATTTTTGAAGTTTTTTCTTGGTTTAGGGAATCTAGTTCTCTTGCAATTATCTTGGATGACAAGGATAAACTTATCTTTATATTGGTTTTTGATTCGTCATCTGGCCTTATCTCCTCCCTTTCATGCTTGAGCGTGTACAGGCTTCATGTGCTGATTGAGATTGAAAAGTTTGTCTAGCATAGAAGTTTCTCAACCTCTAACCTCTCTTGCAGAGTATAACTAAGCTACTGTTAATGTGTTATCTCTTCCTAAATAATTTATTTTTGGTTTTTCAGGGATTAAAACGAGAAGTGCTTCCTCATTTGGGGATCAGTTTGTGCACTACAATGTCAGCATTCCAACGTATGTCTTTTGTTCTCATGCTTTACCCTAGTAACTTATTTTTCTGTTTAACATGAATAACTTGAACGTCCTTGAAACCCTAGGTACTTAGAAGTGCAATCTTAAACGTATAAAAGTAGCCAATGTGCCCTTCTTTGCTCAGTCTATATGTTTATTTTGTTTAGTTAGAGAATACGTTGCCTGATTTTGGAAGAGTTTCGTGCAGGAATCTAACCCAAAGACAACGTCAATTGATCGAAGAGTTTGCCAAAGAAGAGCAAGGTGAATACGATAAGCGTGCTGCAGCCGGAGCATCCAGATGAGAATACTCCAAAAACTTAAATTATGTCATTCCAAATTCTTTTTCCTAAGCTGAAGGTTGTAGTAGTTCACATGATATTAGCGTTTAGTTTCCCCTTTTTAGGAAAAAAGAAGAAAGAAAAAAGAAAGGGTTTAGAGGGAATAGTCGTGGTAATAACCAACCTGCTTGGAAGTTTTGTAGGAGATATTTTGGCTGTATTTGACCTATATAATTTATTTGTAACTCGTGTAATATTGGTTCACATATCACAGCAATATTTGTTATCTTGGGGCTAAAAGTTGATTGAACCAGAGTAGTAGCTGTTATTGTACATAAATTCACATTCAACACTGCTTGTTACAATTTATTAATGTATCAAGCAGAAGATTTGGTGCATTTTTTGAAAGAAATCCTATAAAAGAAATGACTTTGAATTTTGAAACATTATTAGTCTTGTCAATGATATGATAATAAGTTTGTGTGTTTTCAAATTGTGAGGCTCTGATTCTTTCGAAAAGTAAAAAAAAAATAAAATTGTGAGGCTCTGATAACTAGCTAATCATACTCAGGGCGTACTGCACGGACACTGGCACTTCGATTGAATTGCACCCATAACCAACTTACGTTTGCAAACTTATCCACATTCATTTTTAGATGGGATGTTATGAACAATCCCCCTTAAAAGTAAAATAATTAAAAATTACATTTGATTTTCATTTTATTAGGTGAATCATCTCTGACGTTAACTGTCCATCTAAGTTGTTAACATTTTTCATCCAAAATAGTGAAATAATCAAAATACCCTTATCATATCCTATAAAATTTATCTGATATCCTTCAAACTTATGAAATGACTTAAAATATCATTTAAATTATTAATTAATTAAAACATTAAATAAAAAATAACATATCTAAAAAGAAAATCTTGTTCACATAAAAGTCTTCCGTCTCTCTCTCCACTCTCTCTTCTTCTTCTTCTTCTTCTTCTTCTTTTTCTTCTTCCTTTGCTTATCATCATCATCATCTTCTTCTTCTTCTTCTGCTCGTCTTCTTCTTCTTCGTCTAGAATTCTTCTTCTTCTTCTTATTCTTCTGCTCTTGTTCTTCTCAAGGTTCGATTCTTCTTCTTTTGCTCTTCTTCTTCTTCTTCTTCTGCTTGTCTTCTTCTTCTTCTTCTTCTGCTCTTCTTCTTCTCTGAATTTGAATCAAACCCAGTTCTGGGTTCCAATGAAACCTAGTTCTGGGTTCCACTGGGTTCCATTGGAACCTAAAACTGGGTTCCATTAGAACCTAGAAATTGGGTTCGAAAGAACCCAAATCTGGGTTCCTTCGAACCCAGAAATTGGGTTCGATTTGATTGGGTTGATTGTGAGTTTTTTTTTTTTAAGTTGTTTTTGGTTGATTGGATTTTGATGTTTTTAGATTGTTTTGGTATTTTTGGATTGCTGTTTGTGATGTTGGTTCCATCAGTTTTGGTTAATGTTGGTAATATGTTTTTATATTTAGGATTTTGGATTGATGTGTTGATTTGGTAAATTGAGGATGATGATAAGAATTTTTTTTTTTTAAATTTTAATGTTTTTAAAAGTTTTTTATAATTTTGTCCACTTTAAAATTTTAATTATTTTATTAAATTACCATTGTACCCTTAAATGTTAACACCTGATCGATTTTTTTTTACAGCAATGGATGATTCACCTAATAAAATGAAAATAGGATGTAATTTTCAATTATTTTGCTTTTCAAGGGGTTTTTCATAATATCCCTTTTTAAAATTACCAAAATTAAATTTCATACATCCAAGCACAGAAAACTGTTTTAAATTTCATGTTAGATCAAATATTACATGGGCATTTTCAATAAATTTGTAGTGGTAAGTATAAAAAAAAAAAATTGTCATTTTCAAAAGGGCTTTAATGTTATTTCAAATTTCATTTATATATAAAATCAATTAATTCTGATTGGTGAGAAAATTGTTTCAAATTTTCTGTTAAAAGGCTTTCCATGTTGACGTTTTCACTGTTACAATAATTGTAAGGTTAGCACACGGACTAGCATGGATTTAACAATTGTTTCTGTTGATAAATAGTCAAATTATAATATATAGCTGCACAAGATAATATGAGACAAGCATCCTTGATAAACCAAAGTAATACAAATTTATACAAACAGTAAATGCAAATAAGTTATATTTGAAATTCAACCTCCCAAGATGATGAATAGATTAACTTAACTATTTAAGGGAATAGTTTACACTCAAAACTGCAAGCATAAGAGCTGTAATGCTTTAAAACAAATGGCCCCCCTACCTCTCCCCCAAAATAATTAACAATAAAGGAAAAAGAAAAAGAAAACTTATAAAGGGTAGTAATCTGTGTGTGCCTAAATAAATATATGAAGAGCCAGATTATTGGAAAACTAAAATACAGAACGGTTCTGCCTTGTTGGGCACATCTCAATACTCTCTTCTACTTTTGAAAGAAGGGCGGTGGTGGCTCATCACACACTTAAATCTCTCTTCCACAACAAATGGCAAAATACTTCCAGCATTTATCTTCTTTGCCAAATGAAAAAAAAAAAAATTAATATCTACCTTGCAAAACTTCAAGCTGCTACTTTAGCTTTTGTTTTCTGTTTCTTGGAATCCAATGATGATAAACCCTTCCCCAATCCAACAGGAGCTTGACCTTCTTGTTCTGATGATGCTGGTGGTTGGTCCTTCTTGGTATCTTCCGGGACATCTGATGGATGGCCATTTGCTTCCTTGTTTGCAACATCAGTAGTCCCACTCGGGCCACTACCATTGACATCAGGAACCATCCCTGAATTGATGAGGTTAAGGAGCTGAGTAAGTGGTGGCAAAGCTTGGGCTGGAAGGCCATGTGGGCGTATCAAGAGGCCCTTCGCCGCAGCCTTCTTCCTAACTTCAGCTGCTGCACGTGCTGCCCTTTCATCAAATCCTCTTCCTCGTGGAAGGGTCTCACCTAGAACCGCTGCATTCAGAGAACTGTTTGCAGAACCAGAACTCCCAGACCCACCACCCGCAGCAACAGCTTGGAAAGCATGTATCAGATCAGGATGGGCCTGGCAACAAAATTTTCAAATCAACACTTCCATGATTGGATCATTCAATCCTAATTGAGGATTTTATTATTTTGCAAACTGATTTCATTTGTCAGAGAGAGAGTGATTAAATAATACCTTCAAGATATCAATGGCCTTCTGTGTAGAAGCTGCATTAAAAGCCTGCCCTTTCTGTTTCTGTGCATTCATCTGCCAACAAGAAATTTACAAATTTAGAAAAACAAAATGGACTGTTTTGCAATGTTTAGTGTTTTTCGTTCTTGAAAATCCATTTTGTTCAAGAATGGGTGCAAAACAGTTTTAAGAGCTCATATTCATTCGCATAACTGCAATTGTAAGTTACACTCCGAGTAATAAAGTTAGGTACTTTTTACACTGATTATAAAGATTCTTTATTTAATATGAGAAACAAACTAAGAACTCTTTTTGCGTACCCTTCAAAATGAAAATAACATGAGAATATTCTGGCAAATATGCTGCTAACTAATAAAACGGTTGTTCATTTGTGAAGAAAAGAGAAGTTTTGTGGTAACACAGAACCAAACACACCCCTAAATAACAAATTCGATCTTTGCATACATGGGCACAATTCAAGAACTTTATATTTGTGATTTCTATTCCTATGAGATAAGCAATCACCTGAAGCTCGCGCATCTTAAATGTCTTCATCCAGTTTTGTGAGTCTTTTGTCCTTGAATCCTCCTCACCAAGTTGTTTGACAAGTATATCATAGGTTTTCTTTTCATGCTGCATATACCAAAAGCTAATATCAGTTGATTACATTTTATAGCATCCCTACTACACCACCACAAAAATTCCTAAAAACTGACATACCTGATGAGAAAGTTTGAAGGCACCCATGCAATTGAATGCAATGGCAAGAGCATGATAGCAAACAGCAGTCTGTATGTGCTCCTCACCTAGGAGTCTCTCATTCTTTTTCAAGGCCTCTTGCAAATAGCGGAGAGCTGTGTCCATCTTTCCAATATCCTGATACATCATGGCAACATTAATGAATGTTCCTGCCACATCAGGGTGATCCGGGCCAGACGAAAGACTCAGCAAGAGTAATGCCCGTGACATGTGTCGTAGTGCAAGTTCTGTTTGGTTAAGTCCATGATAGAAGAGAGCCATATTGCCATAGCTGCAGTGACATATTGCAGATCAAGTGAGTCCGTACTAAGATCAGGAGACAATAAAAAAGAGTTCAAAATAATTCTATCTCAGCTCACGCACCTATCACATTACAGAGCATCATGATTTGTATTGCATTTTTATATAATTTAAAGCATATATTACAAAATGCCTCAAATATTTTATTTCATATTACACATAGAGTAGCATTCAGGTAATACAAATTGATTTATAAAATTTCAAGCAACTCAAACCACTCAAAGTTAACATTCAGACAGGTACAATTAACATCCAAAAGCAATAAAATGAATATGCAACGAGGAATGGTACCTGTGAGCAGTATCAGGGTGGTCCAAACCCAAGCAACGTTCATTTATGATCAGTTCTTTGTGCTGTTGCATTATGGCCCCAGCCATGTCTCCGGCATGATACAAAACCATGGCAAGGTATCTACATTGTTGAGAATAACAACACACCATTAAGATTAGCCAAGATGTAAGAGAAAAGCCAGAGAGGCATCAAGGAAGACAAAAACAAGTAAATTAGTGTAACTTCCAGAGTTACTGCAGCTGACCATTCAACACAACATGCATAGCTTGGTTGAGAACTTTGGCCATACCCTTTAGGCTATCAACTGAAGCCTGGGCCCAACATGAAGACGTTCATAGAAATAATGAGCCACAGCTGGAATCCTAGGCTTGATTGACTGGCTGGCCCAGCTATCTTACAACTGCTGGTATTCTAAGGAAAACTTTATTAATACTATTTATCAGCCTAGACCAGTCCAAATATATCAGTTAAATTTTGCTTTGTCAATGTACATGAATATCAAATCAGAAGTACAAGAGAAGGGAAGATCCAATTTTCCCAAAGTGCATCAGGTATTGAAAAATGCCATGACATAGGGTCCAGCTTGTACCCAGTTGTCCCAAAGCAGTTTCTTATTAAGTGACTAAACTAATCTCACGTCTTAGGAGATACTTTAAGATACCGACTCAGATGTGAGAAGTCCAGAGGGCATGCTCCATATATCAACCCAAACATACAAAGTGCAAACCCATGCTCGAGCCAGAAACTATTAGGCTTTGGGCTGGGCTAAAGCTCCAAGCTCAAATGATTGGATACTCAGTTCAGCTTAGAGTAGAACTGATTGATTTGAAAACCACTGATATAAGCAAACATTGTCTGGAAGCAAAAGACTGTACAATGAGTTATTTGCTATGCTTACCTACAGCAGTTAGCAACCTCTCGATGCATTGGACCAGTTACCTGGATTCCACTAAAATGGTAAATATATACCCCAAATAAATCTGAAGAATCAAATACAGAAATAGTAAGGCCATACCTGCTGAAGTATAGAAAATGCCTCAGAAAATAATGTGTAGGCTTCACTAAGCAGACCCTGCAAACAGACAATAGCATAACTTGACCACATTATTCTCGACAAAAAACAATTTATAGGCCACAATTCTAGCATCTCCATGCAGTAGAAATTGCAGAAAATTCATGTGACCATACCATCTGAAGTACAGGAAATCATACATGCACTTTTTAACCCAATGAAGAATGTGATGTGTGCAATGTTCATAAATATGTGGTATAATACAGTATGGGCACCCCGTCATGGTATGATACAGTACGCTTGAAACGGTTGGTACGGGAATATCGATAAAAAATGGCTTTTAAAAAGGAAAAAAAAAAAGAAAAAATTATTTTTTTAATATTTATTTTTTAAAAACATTATAAATTTTTTACTATTTATTTTACATTAAATAAATATTTATTTTTAATATTCATTATTTATTTTACTTAAATAAATATTTATGTCATATGACCAATGTTTTACCCTTTAATAAGTTAAAATGTTTGCTTTTCTCAACCCAAAAAAAAAAAAAAGTTAAACTGTTTGCTACGCATGGCAATAGCTAGTATGAGCACCTAGTGTTAATAAAATTAATTTATTAACACAAAAAAAAAAAAAAAACGAAATCTAAAGCCAAATGCTTTATCAGTTGTCAACCATTTACTTTTCTTCTCCGATTACTCTTCTCTCACTCATTTCCTCTTCTTCTTCTCTTTTTCTCAGGTGTTCTATTTCTCTTTATTCCCATGTGGGAAAAGTCGTTGGAAAGCTTCTGCATGTGAGAGAAATCATTGGAAATGAAGGCTAAAGTCGTCGATAAAGAGAAGAGAGTGCCGATTTGAGAGAGAGGGTGTCCATCGATTCTAGTTTAAGGAATTTTAGGGTTTTTTCGTTTATATATTTTATTTTTTTATTATTTACCCGACTAACCATATATACCCATATACAGCCGTATCGATATGAGACGGCTAAATACGGCCGTCTCATACGCATGAGACAGGTTTTAGCAATTTCTAGCCCCCAATTAGGGCGTATCGGTACGTCTTACTGCCGATACGCCCGTATAAGCATATACATGGCCGTACACGGCCATATTTACGAACAATGGATGTGTGCACTTCAATCTAAATAAATTTTAAATTATAATAAATTTATGGTTGAATTTTACCAACATTGCTTTTCCTAAGTTAAAATATTTGTGACTGCAAATATTTCTAAGTTCCTTCTCAAGGGTCATGAATAAGTTAACAAAACAAAATGCCTACCTCAGCTAATTGAACTTTCCCCATTTCAACAAGGTTCTTAGCTTCAGAACATACAGGAACTGAATGCTTGACCACGGGTTGAAGATTCAATATATCTGATGTTTGGAAAGGAACGGCTGCATTGAAATCATATTTGCGAGCTGCAATGCTTATGCCCACCTGTTAAGGCAGAATATTGAAGTTAGAAAGCTCAAACACAACTCCAGAAGCAAATTCAACTATTCAAGAGAAAATGGTATAAATTATATATACAAGCAAATGAAACATCGAAGGTAATCTGGACAAAAAAGGTATTTCAAGGCTATGCTACATTCATATATCACTCTTACCAACTTAGATCCAAAATTTATATATCATACAGACACACCACCCTATTGCATGCAATATATAATCCAGTAACAAACTCATGGTAAAACTCGTATATCTTGTACATTTTTTGTCAGCAATTCAAGTTTTCATATATATAAAATAGCAAAAGAGCTGCACCTATATGTGCAGGTTCAACAAGTATCAATCACAAAACCTAGTTTAGCATGAAGACCGGACAACTACTAGTTTTAGTGTGCTTACTAAACAGACGTTGTTTAGTATACAAAGACAGATCCAGCCCCCATGACAGTTCTGTACAACTCTCAGCTAAAGCAAATACAATGTGCAACAATATTACCCGTATAGCTAATTTGAACTCTGACCCAACACACATCTTTCTGAGTTTTTTACAGAGGCATCCAGATTCAAGGATTAGCAGAGGTTTCTTCACTAAAATCACAAAAGCTACTCAACAGCTAGATTAAGTACAAAAAATAAACCAAACAGACTTCTTGCAAGCACCTACTTGAGCTGAAAGACTAGCAAATAAAACTTCTCTCTAAATTAAAGAAGTCATGGATTACTAAAAGCAGTAATTACTCCCGACACAGCAATGATTACAATTACACATATCCCAGCACTGCATTGAATGACTGAGGCCCACCCCAAAAAGTAGTCCAAGGACCATTTCATTTTTCAGGTGCCAAAAATAACTTGTGAATAGCAATTGCATATACAGTGAAAGAAACGTGCATGATTATAGAGACTACAAACCAATGGATAAAAATGGAAAAAATGTTAATTTGATGAGGATGATATACCTTTTGACCAAAGTTACGCATGACTGAAACTTTCTTTACGCGCGATCTTGCATCATCCGGCAAGTCAAACTACACCAAACAAATATTAATTTGAAAAATATATCAATGCACTTCACTAGCAATAAAATCACAAAATTGAGTTTGGTAGGGATCCCCAGGAATAGAGATCCTTCCATCTTATATCTGTAGCATTTCTATAGAGTAACTGTCAGCCCAGCAAGCACTGAAGACACACCATCCCTCACCAAAGATCATTAACAAATGCATCCTAAAATGCCTAAACTTAAGCAATTAGGGAAATGAACTCAACAAACTTTCACTTTCCAAGGGCAATCCCCTATTCCTCATAAGCATCATTGCAAGTAATGAAATACCTGATATTTGAATTTCGCAAATTCTTTGAGGTCAGTCCATAAAGATTCTGAGCTGACATTCATATAAGATGAATGATGCTTTCTTGCAGAAGCTCTGCTTTTCCACCTGGCTTGGCCCTTAGAAGACTTGCCTGCAGATTGATGACCTGCTTGGTCCTGTAAGTACTTAAAAGATTAATACAAGATCACTCACAAGGTCAACCAAGTCACAGTGTTCAAGTGCAATAGGTAAACAAGTAATTTACAAAATTTAAAATTATAAATTCTTTCAAATATCTGACTTAACACAACCCCTACCAGGAAGAGCTTGGATAACAAGGAATAGATTATTGCAGTCATAATTATGAAATCAGTGTCCATGGGGTTTAAAAAAAAAATCTATGATAACTTAGTACTAAAAACACATACATAAAAAACTACAAAATCATGGAATCAAGCATACACAACACGTACTTTCTTTTGAGTTCTGGATTGCATATTGTTAGCAGTATGTTTCCCCCCAACAGCTTGACAACTTCCGAAGAAACAGTTGAAAAAATGAGCAATTGCTGGTGCTAGATCATGATCCTCAGTGTCCCTCAAAACATCCTGCTTAAAAAGAGAAAGGGAACAAAAAGGAAAATCATCGTTACAGAAATTAAATAACTTAAATACACAGAATAGAACACTCTAAATGAAAATGTGTAATTGAAGTGGTTATTACCTTGAACAAATGCTTTGCAGACCTAACTACAATTTCATTAGAACAAAGATCCCACAAATGAGGCAAATGTTTGGTCCCATCAGCTACCTGGTAGAGTGATTCAGAATTGGAAAACAATATAAGAAAAGAGCATAAATGATTCTATAAACCAAAACAAACAGCTAAATTATCATAGTATAAACTGAAAAACACAACACTCACTTTTCCAATGTAGCGAATATTAATTCCATGTGCATGCAGAGCCTCAGTCATTGTCTGCCCATCCATGGGTGAAACTTCAAGGGAGCAAAGATCCTGTACAAACTTCGGAAGGACAACATCTGCAAGGTATGAACTAACTTTCTTCACATTATCTTCATCTGCTGCTATCTCCTGGATAATTCAATGGGAAAAGAGTAAATTTAAGAATGTTTTTATCACAATATTTACCAAAGGAACAATATATGGTTATTAAACTCAACCTCTTGGCTCCCAGCCAACTTAAATTCGGTAAAGACATTAGGGTTAAAGAGTAATTCCTTGCATGATTCAGAGTTTTCTACAGGAGTTGAAGCAGATTTGTGGGCAACAACCTCAACTTTCTCTTCTTTAGTCTGCTAATGAATACAATAAGTCAATAAATCAATTCTTATGGAAATAACTTGTTATACAAATATTACCTGGACAATTTGAAAGTAACAATAAATATGCATAATTTATTAAGCATGATATCGTATTATACAAAAAAATAAAGGTGATGCCAAAGCAATGCTAGGTACACAACCCAAACTTCCTGGTTTCTGCAACTAGACATGCCGTTTGTACAACATGCTACCAGTAAATAATTTTTCTTTTTTTTTTTTTTTTTTTTTATCTTGCTCATTTAAAGAGAAAAATGAAAAAGCACCTTGCATACATAATCAGAGAAAGCCCAAGGAAGTCACATAACATATATAAGATTGGTTCATCAAGAGAAGCCCAAATAAAATAAAAGATATTCCAGCACCATAAACCTTCGCGAAAGCAATAAATGCCTGAATTTATTGATGCAATCAGGTAAAATGAAACTACTTACCTGACTGTCATCAGAATTTGCAGCTACCTTAGCCTCATTTCTCACAGGCTCTTCAGCACCAGAAACGTTAATGGAATTGGCGGTCCCTTGAGCCTCTCCCTCCTCAGGCTTACTTTTCAATTTTTCTGCAGCTTTGGACTTCTCCGACTAATGCAAAATGACATAAGAAACAAAACAAAAAATACAAAAATAAAATAACGTCAATTTTGTAAAAATATTAAATACCTGGCAAAAGGCAGTAATTAGTTCTGGTCTCAAAATACAAAATCGAGATCCAGGTCCGGTGTAGTTTGCATCACGAGGAGTTACTCTCATCAAATCAAGGAGATAATGCCTAAATTGAATACAATGTAAACATATATAAAATCGTTAAATAAGCATGAGAAGTAGCTGTAATTAGAACCACAAAATTGATCAAGTATCAATCTTTCAAGATCCGCTACGAGTCTACGACGATATTGAGTAGGGGCAGAAATACAACAGATAAAAGAAATTACCTGTCATCACTGCCAACGATGCCCTTGCATTCCACAGGAGCGGCCAATTTAAACTCATTTCCAGATGCATCAACAACTGTGTGTTCCTTCAAATGAAGGCATTTAGCAGCCTCTACAACCTATAGAAGCACCATGATCAGCACTCATGACAAGAAATTAATTTCATATAGAGGATCTAAGAACCCAGCAAAGTATACAAAACCAGCTTCTTACTACATATTACAAAAATATAAAGATGTTGGCACAAATTAAATATTTTCTCAAAAGATTAGGTAGCACATATATGGATAACTTTCAAAGAATGAAACAAGAAGTTTTTTCAGATTAATGTGGCAATTAACAAAGACATTATTAGTCACTTATGTCTTAAAGCTAAGACGGGTCAAATTTCGTATTGCACCTCACCTTCAAATGAAAATCTTCATTCCAGCATATTTTCTTGCCATTATCAACAGAACCATATAGAAGAGAGTCTGATTTATCTCCCTGAAGGATGCCAGGTAAAACACTCTGCAACACAGTAGGCATAGCACCCAATAAGATAGCATGTCACATCAAAACAAATTTAAGCATGGACAAAAAGATAGAGAATATTAGTCAACTATATTTGATGAGTGAAAAAGTAAAGGAACATCAACTTCCTGGAAAAGGTAAGGCAGTAACATCTTAAATACACACCTGAGCTACCACTCTATGACCCCTGTAATCAATTATAGCCATAGCAAGATTATAAAGTCCAGGAACATCAGCTTCCTGGTATGCCTTAGTGCCTTTCAAATCATTATTTGCAGAAGCATACTGTAGCCTGCTCACTCTCAGACAACTGGGTCTCAGCAGACTCTTGACCCACCTCCACAACATGATTTGGTTCCCCTTTACTCTCATCATTGGAAATTCTGCCACGTACTAATTCATCGGAAACCTTTTCAGATGAATTAATTGAAGTGTTCATATTAGCATCTATTGCACGTTTCCTTGACAGCTGTTCAAGGTCTGCATCAACCGCAAAACTGAAGAATATATTGTTGTGCACATACCTAAATGAGAAAAGACAATATGAAACAATTTCAATCATATAAGTATGATTACATAGTGTGTGCACACACATATTAATATATGCATGTGTTTGTGTGTGTTGTGTGCATGCATAATGTGAACAATAAATAATGCCCCAGCCCTTCCAAATGAATATTCCGAGGTGTTTCTTTTATAGATTATCCTTATGTGTGGAAAGTTGGTCCACTCATTCTTTACATATCTTCTTTCCATTATAATTTTCTTTTCCTATCAAAAGAATGCAAAACCTAAAGCCTTCAAATTGAAGCAAGCAGACACCCCCCAACCACCTTTATGTATGTGCGCATGCGTACAAAATAGGCTTGAAACACTGGTATCAAACACCAAGTTATAAAAATGAAAGGCACTTCATAGAAATAAGAGATTATTTTATGAATAAACCACACTAAACAAAACATTCAAGAGAAGAAAAAATTTATGAATTATCCAATTATCAGTTACACTAACATGTGAAAGCACTCTGGATCAGTTGGATTTATGGGGGGTATACATCTGCCAATGACTCCAACAGCACCACTAATTGCAGCATCAACAAAATCAGAAGTAACTTTGTAGAGAGCCCTGTCCCGCAAAATCCTGCAAAAAATTCATTTTCAGAAGTGAAGCAGATATTGTAAATGAAATAGCAAAAATCAAATGTCATAGCAATTGACAAAGAAGTTATATGAACTTCATGTTTCATTTAAAGTCATCAACAAATGAAACCACTAAATAACATTCATAAACAGATAATCAGATATCAAATAAACCTTTCTTGGGGGGTTGTATGTGGAAACTCCCGACAAGATTGCAACTCCTCATTCCAATCCCTTTGCATGCCAATAAGCTCACTACCATAGGAAAGTGTCAGTGCATCCTCAGCTCTAGCTGCATCACGTTTATGATCTGACAACAGACGCGAGGAAACCACAACATGAGAACAATTGCTGGCATGAATGCATGTATATACACTGACACATGCGCTTGAAACTTCAGCAATAAAGAGGAGGCAGTCTGCACCCTCTCAGAGAATCTTACACATCTTTTGTTTAGGGTCTTAATTTGGCAATTAAGTTGAATTCTCTCAGCACTCTTGTGCCAAAATTGAATCAAGAGTAAAACACATCAGATTAGTTTCTGAAATGATGAACTCACCAGGAACAGGATATAATCCCAGCCACGAATTTGGTGGCAACAGAGATTGAACGTTTTCAAAGGGATGCGCATTAGCTTTTCGCTCCAAAGTTTCACGGAACGCTTCAAATAACAAAGAACACAAATGAAATAACTATCAAAAACCACCATAAAGATACTGGACCACCTTCAAGTATTAACACACACAACCCCTAAGATAAAAATTAAAAAATTAACCATTTTCAAATACCTTTCTTGAACTTGGAACTAATCTTTTGCAAAAGACCAATAAGGGTGGTTGCTTCAGAAGTTGATTTACTCGGCCTAGGGTCTAGGAGGGTCCCAGTGCTTGCATTGACATAAAACATCTTTGTGGTTCCAGTAATACAATATTTGTTCCCCTCCAGTGTTACTACATCCAAATAAATTAAATCCCCAACAAGTCTGGAGACAATAAAGCAACAGATGTTATATTCCTAATACTGATTCAAGAAAACAGGTGCCAATCCATCTATGGAAATTAGGGGGAAAAAATCAAAGCTCATACTACCAAAGGAATTTCTAATTCTACCTTCTATAGCTCGGTGGAGGATTGAAGGACGAAAATACAATACTCTCCACGCATTTAATCTCTTGTGTTGAAGATGATAACAACTTTCCCAGTGTGCCAGAAACATCCTCCATAAAACCCAGACCGTCAAGCTCAGAAACCTCAGTTTTACCCACATCTGGATCACATCGATAACCCCAATCATTCTAGAGATAAATTTAAATACAAGGAAAATGAAATAAAGAGCAATAATTACAGGCTCAATATCCCAAACCACCTGAACTTGAAACTTTGCTTTGTGAATTCTCATACTGCATTGCAAGTGATGTAGAAAGTGAGGCATGAAGTGTGGATAAGGAAAGCAAATCCCTCGTGCGGTGAACATGAGCCCTGATAGATCTATCATCATAAAGGGCTGCAAAGTTGGCCTAAAATTAGAGCCCACAAGTATAATTACAACCACAAAAACAAAGTAACATTTGCATTACCAGCAACCATCTCCAATGAGCAACCACCAATAGTAATATCAGCCACTTCAGAGATTTCATTGTAATCTTCGAGATGATGAGTTGAACCGTCTTTTGTTTGCAGCAATAAATCATAACATGTGTAGAAACATGTCTCTGAAGCATCGAGAAGAAATTGTCGTATATCCATGACAGAATCTCCTGGGTTCAACTGCAAATTGATATTGAGTTAATGATTCAGCAATTCCAGTAAGACAGCAAGGTTGCATACTGAAATGCAACATTAAAAAAAATTGCCACAAAATAAACATTGAAATGACTTCCAACAATGATACGCAAGAATTAAAATAGCACCAAACAATAAAATACAACTTGTGTGCACTGTTCTTCACTATATAAGAATTTCCAAAGCAGGAGCAAAACAAGAGGCAACGATTTCCTAAATAAGTTAGCTCACTTGTTTGTGTTAATTTCCAAAATAGAAGCAAAACAAGATGCAATGAATTCCTAAATAAGTTAGCTCACTTGTAGTTCAAGCTTCTCGCCACTTTGGGTCTTAACAGATACCGGATAGAGATGAATATCACCTGCAACCCCATTAAAAAATTAATATCAAGGTGTTATATGACACCGTAAACCACATCTTATAAACCGCAGAACATAATTATATGGACTAAGATACTTAATCAGCATGTGACCTGTCTAAGAGCCACATCATTCCTACCAAAACATACAATCAAATATTTACACAGCTTATTTCACCTTGTTTTGTTTCACTTGCTGAATTTGCTGTTTCAGACTCCTTGACCTCTGGCTGACCAGCAGTTGATTCACCCTCAGCCACAACTCCATTAGCATTGACTTTGGTTGACTCCAAGGGACTCTTATCATCTTTCACAGAAGCATCAGATGAGACCACCTGGTCCGAAGTACTGGCAGCAACCTGCGACCCCTTTCGGTTCCTCCCTTTATTAGATTTCCCAGCCATTCCGAAACTTCTGAACTAATACCAAGACAACTTAAAATTACTACAACAAAAACCCCAAAATCATTACCATCACATTCGACAATTTACACACACAACAAACCTACTTGACAATTACACACACACACACACACACATTACTGTCTCTTGACTTGCAATCTTGAACGTAAAGACTTCTTCACATTCAATTCAATAAAGAATCAAAATTATTCCTGCTACCCTCTTTCACAAATTGAACAGTATAATCCGTTGTACCACATAACATTACTTCAATGACAGCAAACAACACAAACGCCTCTTTGCTTAAACTAAGCGCACACACACATACACACAATATAGAAACAGATAAATACGCAACACATTAACAAATCAATATCAACCCACATTGACAATAAAAACACTATCCAAATAACACCTCAAAAAAACAAACCTTAGTGAGATATCAAACCACAATAATCATATAAGAAGCAGAAAAAAAAAAGAATAAAAAATGGCAAAAAGCCCAAGACTTTCGCCACCAAACGAAATAAAAACAAAAACCCATTAGTATAACAGCCCAAGTAACCAACTGAACCACTTAGTTGGAACAGAAACACACCAAACAAAAGATTGAAGAGTTGGGTTTGGTTTTCCCGGCAAACTCCCTGGAACCAAACAGAAGTTAAGAGTTAAAAAGAGGAGATATTACCGGAGAGAGAGGTGTTAGAGAGGCAGATATAGGGTTTTAGGAGGGGACGAGAGAAAGCTTAAAAGAGTGCGTTGGGGCAGGACACACGTGATGTGAGGCGGCGAAATTTCGTCTGATATATCGAGAAGAGAGCTCGCAACCTGAGACCGTTTTTCGTCCTCCTTTGATTGAGTGATTTTGGGCTTTTTGGGCTTGGGCTTGGGCCTGATTTATTATCTAAAGGTTGTTTTGTAATATTTGCACCATTCTTAAACTATGGTTACACCCCTTTCGTAAATTCAACCCATTAAATGAGTCATAATTATAAATTATTATATTATTGTATTACTAAAATAGAGGATTGTTAGATTGATTGAATAATATGATATATCAGTTGTTAAATCATATAAATTATGAGATAATTTGATAAGTTGCATATTTGTTGTAATTTATATGGCAAAGACATAAATTTGTCCAATGATTTTGGATAATTTAACATTACTCATTAGTTACAACTCATATGTTATATTGTGTTGGATGTGGATTTATACTAAACACTTAGACATGTCATTTTAGTATGGATTTCAAATGATCTAATTTCATACTTCACAACAAACTATCCTGAGTAATATTAAATCATATGTTTTTCCCATTTATGTAAGTGAACAACATTGCAAATGTGCTTGTGCAAGAGTCACAAGTAAGACAATTCCCAAAAGATTCATCAACATCCAAACTTTATTTATTTACATTTCTTTCTAATTTATTTTGACTTGGTGATATCCAATAACTTCGAAGCCCATTAACACAAGGCGTCTACGTACAACCCATTAAATTTTATCAACGTTGAGTGTATTGTATAATGATTGTTCTAAACTTGTAATTTCAGTTGATTTTTATTTTTTTTTAAATGAAGGAATGATTTTGAACTGTGGAAAACATTTTTATCTATTAAAATAATTATTAAAAGTTAAAGATTGTGATTTTGAAAATAACACGATATCATCTTCAATCATATCTAGTTCTCACGAATTATTATGATTTGGTTATAAATTTTTTAAAAACTATGTAGACTCCCATATTTTAAACTAATAAAATCTTAATTTCCATTCATATTTTGCAATTTTAAATCTATTTTTATATTACATCATTTTTTAGATAAGCTATATCTCCATTGATACAATGAAAGGTTCTTGATTTTGTAATTATTCATAAAACCCTTAGTTTGTCAATACTATAAATTACAACTTTACAAGACATCATCGAACTCAATAATATATATATATATATATATATATAAAGAAAAGACGAAGCTAATACTTGGCATATTATGTAAACATTTGTATATTACATACAAAGTATCAACACTCAAAATTCCAAAATACTTTGCGTGCATAATAGTTGCAAGCAAGACAAATCCCAAAAGTTTCACTAATTCATGACTTTTGAAGACTATTTAGTCAAGGAACCTCTATATGCAAATAAATGTGATTAATTATAAAATTAAATCAAAATTGGATTTGATTTTATTACATTCAAATTTTGATCTGTGCGATATATCACATTATCACGAGTGAAATTATTTTCCTAAAATAGCATATTATAGTAATATGAATATTATGCATCCTTATTTGTTAATTTTGTTGTAACCTATTATTATACACATAGCTGGGAGTAGCTGTATAAACTTTTTCAATACTGTCTGATTAGTCTTAATAGAATTTAAAGCAATTTCAATATTAATTTTATATATTTAAATGGTTGACCACGATACCAACTTTGGAACCTATAATGGTATATATCAATATGCATAAAATTTTTTTTCCATATTGTGGTAATAAATTTCCAAACTATACATACAATATTAAATTTCAACAAATCTCGTATATCACTAATCGTTTGAACAAGTTAAATTATATATCACAAGTTTAATCACTATTTTCCAATGTTTATACCCATATAATTAAATATAGAAGGAAAAGAATTTTTCGAAAACATTTACATATGAGACAATATTATTAAAAATGTAAAAATATCCAAAATAAATTGATTCACAATAATTACAATTTCATTGCAATAAAGTCAATTTACTTAAAAAGAAAAAAGTCAACTTTTTAATTTAAAAAAAAAAAAATCGAAATACCAGCGACACTAACGTGCGCCGGCACCCCACTATATTAAAATACGCATCTCCCGCCATGACGAAATCCACCAAAAAGCCTTTTATTTTGCATTTTGTGCAACTCAAAAGTTGAAATCTTTGAAACCAAAAAGCGAAAGAGTGTTGATCGATGGAGCTACCGGTGATAGATCTAGCTCCCTATTTGTCTGCCGGAGAGAAGGTCAGCGAGATGGGGAGTGAAGTGAGTGAGTCGTGTCGAGAAGTGAGTCGGATTCTGAGAGAGACGGGAGCGCTGCTGGTGAAGGATCCCAGATGTACGGTGGAGGACAACGATCGCTTTATAGACATGATGGAGAAGTACTTCGAGAGTCCGTCGGAGTTCAAGCGCTTGCAGGAGAGACCCAGTTTGCATTACCAGGTTTGGCAGTTTTTGTTTTTTGTGACAATGGAAGGTTTTGAAGTATAAAAGGAGAAAAAAGATTGAAACTTTAGTTGCATTTTTGACTAAAAATCTTAGAGGCTTAATTTGCATTATCGGTTTTTGGATGTTTTAAAATGTTGGTTTTTTTTTTAATTTGTTTGCCTGGCGAGAAAGTCTGGGAAAGTGGAAGTTTTTTAGTTTGGTTATTGAGAAAATGTTGGAAAAGAAGAGAAATTTTGAAGTAGAAAGCGTAGGAAAACTATGAAAAAGATTGAAACTTTTGGACTTGTGTTGTCTGGTATTTTGTTTGGTTGATGAGAAAATATGGGTAAATGAGGGATGTGACATGGAGAATTGACTCTGTGACTTTTGAATCAACATGTCAGTAGAAAGCAAAAAGAATCTAATGACTTGATGTAATGAAATGGCTGGATATTTAATTGAGTTTGCATTGTTTGGTAAGAATAAGGAGTAATGGCCTCTCTGTAGCTTTCATTGGTTGTCAATGAGAAATTGTAAGAAAACGAAATGAACAATTTTGGGATTATGTTAAGGGAATGAAGATAAGGATGCATCTGAAATTGACGCTGTCATGTTTATGAGAATTGTTTGCTCTTTGTTTAGACAATCGTAAACCCCATTGAGGTCTTCTTTTTGTTTGTTTAGCATGAGAGAGTTTTTTTTATCTACTGAGAGAATATGTTAACAAGGTTTTCTGGTGTGATGATGGATTAACAGGTTGGGGTAACACCGGAAGGAGTAGAAGTTCCGAGAAGTTTCGTTGATGAAGAAATGCAAGCAAAACTAAATGCAATGCCAAAAGAGTCTCAACCATCCCTACCCAAGGGACCAGATCCCAAGTGGAGGTATATGTGGAGAGTGGGTCCTCGGCCATTGAAAACCCGCTTTCAGGTTTCTTTAGGCTCCTTCGCTTTCAATCATAATCATTTACTCTGACTAGCATGATCTAATTTTTCACCCTTCTTTGACAGGAACTTAACTCAGAGCCTGTTATACCTGAAGGATTTCCAGAATGGAGAGATACTATGGACTCCTGGGGATACAAAATGATCGCTGCGATAGAGGTAGTTGAGACAGCAGTTCGTTTGTCTGTAATGCTCATCATGATTTTATATAATGGTATCATGTATACTCATACATTGTTCAGGTTGTTGCTGAAATGGCAGCAATTGGGTTTGGCTTGCCAAAAGATGCATTCACTTCTCTTATGCAGCTGGTAAGAAAATGTTTGCTACTTCAAGCTCAACTAGTAGAGTCCATTTGATGTCTTCATGTCTGTCTCCTACTCATTGTTGCCTATTAGTTTTTGAGACTAAGAGTTGGATAGACCACAAAGCAAGATATTGATGCAGTACATGCTTAATCAAATGGTTTTTGAAATCACTTTAATTGAACATTTACTTTATTTTATCACTTCTCAGGACATCCTCTGCTTTATCTGGGAAGTAGGAACGTTCATTTTCATTTTCTATTCTCAAATAATGACATATGGCCCATAATCTCAGCAAAGATGCTTGAACAAGTGAAAAAGATGAAGAAAGTAATATGAATAAATACAAAATGATTTATTTCTGAATCCTAGATATTATAAGTTACGTAATGGAAATTCTGTAATTGCTGTCTGATCTTATGATATAAGTTTAACCATGTGATTACTTTATTAGATGCTGTAGTTTTTCATTGACGAGTTGAGATATGGAGTATGCAATCTGCCTTTAAGTAGAATTTATGGTCTGTATTCAATGAATTATCTCATCAAAATAATATCAATGAATTATCTCATCAAAATAATATCGTGATTTTTATCACTAGGCATGGTATTTCGCATTTCATTTGTTTTATCAGAGAACTTCTTTCTATTTGTTTATATTATGCTTTTCATTACAAGTTGTTTTCTCTTTGAAATTCAGGGACCACATCTCCTTGCTCCAACCGGGAGTGACCTAAGTCGTTATGGCCAGGAGGGGACTGTGTTTGCAGGATATCACTATGATTTGAACTTTCTAACAATTCATGGCAGAAGTAGATTCCCTGGTCTAAACATTTGGCTAAGAAATGGTCAAAAGGTTGGAGTGAAGGTTCCTGTTGGATGTCTTTTAGTTCAGGCAGGGAAGCAGGTAAGAGCACTATTGCTGTTTCATATCAAGAATAGTGAGAATAATTGTGGCATGAACTGGTAGCTGACCACTAAATGTGCTGGCAGTCAAAATCAAAATAGTAATTTCACATTCTTAGATGCTCTACTCTGTTAATTATGAATACTTGGAATTATTTCAACCATTGTAGCAGTTGTTAGTTCTTAGTTGACATCTTTTTGATGTCAGGTTTTATCTGTTATTGGCATATCATCTACATAGAATCTCAGTTAAGTAACTTGGTTGTGAGACATAGAGCACTTCCTTGCCTTGTTGGGTGAAAGAATGAGAGTGATGAGCTCATCATAAATGGTTAGCGCTTCAAATTGATAGATCTGTTTATACATATGTAGACCATGTAAGAAATTAATTGTCTTAGCATAGGACTGCTAGCAGTTTCTTTCTCTTTTTGCAACATGCTTCTATTTTCATTGCTTTTGTTTTGAAGCTTGTGGACAATGAACTATTTGAAGTGACTCATTAACTAATCACAAATATATTGTAACCAATTTTAGCACCAATCTCTCCCCTTTGCTTTGCCTGCAGATAGAATGGCTGACTGCAGGAGAATGCCAAGCTGGCATGCATGAAGTTATCGTCACAAGTAGGACAACCGAGGCAATCAAACTAGCATCAGCGCAAAACCGCAGCTTATGGAGAGTATCTTCAACAGTGAGTGCAGTCAACCATATCATCATCATCACCATCTCTTTGTGCTTGCTAGCGTATTGTTTATTGTCTTTGAGTTTGGCATTCCAGCGTTGGTTGCAACTGATTTATCTCAAAGCATAATATATGACATCTTCTTCTCTGTCATCATCATCATCATCATGCTTGCTAGCTCATTGTTTGGCATTACCAGAGTTGGTTGCAACTGAATTATCTCAAAGCATATTACGCTTATCCATGACATCTTCTTTTCTGTCTTATGTAGTTGTTTGCCCATATTGCATCAGATGCTGTGTTGAAGCCTCTTGGGCACTTTGCAGAATCGCCTCTTGCCGCCAAATATCCGCCCATTTGTGTCGGGGAGTTTGTTGAACAAGAGCTTGCAGTAATCAATTTAAAAGGAAAAAAAGAGGCACCTTGATGTAACTTGTAACATTTATAATCCCTCGTTGTTGTTTCTGAAAAGGTGCTTACATCTTTGTTGTTTCAACTGACTTGCAATAAAGAAGAAAATGATAATGATTTTTCATTGTTGTGGACCAGACAAACAGGATCTTTCAATATTTTATTGGGGCATTATTGAACCCCTTGTATTATTGTCATTTAGTGTATGTTCTTACAATAACTCTGCATTTGTAAAATTTGCCCAATTTCACTATCTTTAATAGAAATCCGACTCCATTGTTTTTTTCCCATGGATGCTGATTTACTGGTGCATAAATAGAGTTATAAAGACCAAGAAAGTGAATCAGGGTCATTGATTCGTAATACAAAAGTAGTTTTCAGAAAACAAAAGATACAATTTGGGATTATTAGAAATGATACATATATCAAATAATTTTAAGAAAGATGATTTGCATCTTTTCTATTAAGACGTTGAGAATTAATAACGGATTACAAATCAAATGCTTCAACTTCTTTATTTAATCCAATCATTATAATGGAGCGGTTGAATAGCTGATTACTGATAAACAACATCAAGATCTTGGACAGAATTTTGTGATAAATAAGCAAGAAATTTGATACTGTTTTGGTTTATAAATGATGAAATGTGGTTGATTTACTTTTCCACATTTTTGGATTCTTTTTATTTCCAATTGATAGGCGGTAATAGTAAAATTAAATGAGTTTTTTTACTCCAAACAAATATCACAGGTACAAGAGTCATGAAATTTGAGTTCATCAACTGTTCCAAAACTGTCCATTAATCACGTTTGAGGATGATTTGTGGATGTGAATCAGGTCAGAATCAGGCAGAGTTGGCAGGTGGCATGAGCAGTATGATTTTGAGTTAGGACAGAGGCACAACACAGCATGAGTGGTCCATTTTCTTACATATATACACAACACATTACACATTGATTTCTTGTGAGTAAGCAAGAATTCAATTCATTTCAGTTGTAAAATTTTAATGATGATGAAGGCTTTTGGCACCAGAGCTTTGCCAATGTTGGTGGTTATTGTTTTGGTGGATGACAAGTTTGGTGGAGCAAGGGAGAAGCCATCCTTGTGGAAGCACTTTTTTTGGAGCACTTGTCCAACTGATACCTTGTAGAGCAGCAGTTGCTCCCTTTAGTCCAATCCCACCAAGTGAAGCCTGCTGCAATGCCATCAAGGCTCTAGGTCAGCCTTGCTTGTGTGTGCTTGTAAATGGTCCCCCCATCACTGGCATTGACCGTGACATGGCCTTGCAGCTTCCTGACAAGTGCACTGCTAACTTCGAACCATGTAATTACTCTCATTCTCTGAGAACAGAAACATAATTCCAATATAAGATTCAATAACTAGAATTTTAGTTCTGTTGAACTGGACTTAAAGAGCTGCCTTGTGCCTTGCATGGGGGCCTGATCCCCAGAAACATAATTTCAATATAGAAATATTCAATAACTAGAATTTTAAATGGAATTAAATATATATAAGAGCTGCCTTGTGCAAGGCAAGGGGGGCCTGATCCCCAAGCCTTGAAAGAGATCCGTCTCGACGTCTCTCTCATTCACACACGCTCATGCAACGTGCAGCACATTCACATAAAATGTACACAAACAAAACGTTTGTTTAATTTTTTTTCTTATATACTCCTGTGCAGGTGATATTCTGAAGTAGAAGTACGAGTAGCAGGAGTGTATGGGAAAGTTATAGGAATAAGTACGTGGAGAAAGCTCCAAGGAGCCTTGTCCTACAAGCATAATAAACTGGCATCGAGTATATGTATTCTATTCTATTATGTGTGTTTGAGCTTTTGATTGTAATTTGTTACTATTAAATTATATATCATTACCAGAATGAAGGAGACAATATTCTTATGCAATGCAATACAACCAAAACACATACTTCTAGACTTTCTAGTTTCCATTTCCTGCAAGCAGATGCAATCAGATTTTCTAAGTTGACATGTCATACTAATCTCATCCACACTACCGTGTAGAACCTCTATTATTGTCATAGAGAGCATAATAATCTTTACTTTTGTATTATCAAATATTAAATTTCAACACAATTCATGTTACTATTTAATAATCCAATAAATTATTCCAACATGACATAAGTAAGGACAATATGTCTTTAAAATGTTACCAAACTCCAATGTTATTGTTGCAGGTGTATATGGAAACAAAACTGACAATCGTCAGTTCAATCCCAACTACCATTGTTTGGGGATTGAACTAATGATGTATTTAGACTCCAGTACACAAAGTGAGAACCATTAGTTCAATCCCTCTAGGCCTGGCTATGGCAATCACAACTGACATGGATGAATACTACCTAATCTTCTTCTTCTTCCTTCTGACTTGTATGATCTCATCAAAAATATATCAACAGATTTTCCATAAACCAAGTAATCTAACTAGTACTCATCTTAATCTCCCTCCAAGTCCACCAGCCTTGCCAATTATTGGTCACCTGCATCTTCTGACACCA
The DNA here is from genome assembly GCA_021234005.1 of Nephelium lappaceum. NCBI lineage: Eukaryota > Viridiplantae > Streptophyta > Magnoliopsida > Sapindales > Sapindaceae > Nephelium > Nephelium lappaceum. The sequence goes on along the minus strand of CM038003.1, from coordinate 21,291,148 downwards.
GCTTTGTACAACTCCTTCTCCAATCTCTCATCCAAATATGGTCCTCTCCTCTACCTTCGCCTTGGTGCTGCTCGTTGCCTGCTTGTTTCATCAGCCTCAATGGCCTCAGAAGTCTTCAAAACTCATGATCTTGCCTTCTCATCACGCCCTTTGTTTAGCTTCGCAGACAAGTTACCCTTTGGTACTTCAGGGTTTGTCACAGCCCCTTATGGAGATTACTGGAGGTTCATGAAGAAGCTTTGTGTCACAGAGTTGCTTGGAGTGAGACAAATTGAAAGGTCAAGGACTATTAGACGGGAAGAGCTGAGGAGACTTATTGTGAAAGTGATCGAAAAAGCCAGCAAAAATGAGGTTCTTAATGTGGGTGGTGAGCTAATGAAGCTAACAAACAATGTGACCTGCAGGATGGTGATGAGCACAAGGTGTTCAGGAGATGATGAGGAGTCTGAGAAATACATAAAGCTGGTGAGGGAGTCCTTTGAGTTGGCTGCAAAGTTGTGTTTTGGTGATGTCTTGGGGCCTTTGAAGAAGTTGGGTTTCTGGATTTATGGAAAACAGGCTGTGGATGCGAGCAAGAGATATGATGAGTTGTTGGAAAGGGTCTTGAAGGAGCATGAAGAAAGAGCAGAAAGAGATGGTGAAAGAGAAAATGAAGATGTGATGGATATTCTGTTGAAGGTTTATAAGGATGAGAAAGCTAAGGTCAAAATGACCAGGACTCACATCAAGGCCTTTTTACTGGTAACTTTATCTGTTTCCTTCAATGCACTTAATTTTCAGTCTTGTTATAATTAACATATCTACATATTATTTTCTAGTAGAATTCGATGAACTGTGGTTTTGAAACAAGTTGTTATGGTTGCATTATTGTGAAGGCTTGTAAAACAAGTTATCATGATCTTGATCACAATCTCTTGGATTTACATTCTAAGAGAAAAGGATTAGACGTTTGCACCAGAAAAGAACTAGTCAACATACTATCTCATCATTTTACTTACTCCTGGTGTTTGCAGGATCTTTTTGTTGCAGGTACTGACACCACAGCTGAAGGCATGCAATGGACAATTGCGGAGCTCCTCAACCATCCTGATGCATTGAAGAAGGTCAGACAGGAGATAGAATCAGTGGTTGGAACAACTAGACTTGTTGAAGAATCTGATATCCCAAGCCTGCCCTATCTACAAGCTGTTGTCAAGGAAACACTTAGACTATACCCACCAGCACCAGTGATAATCAGAGAATGCAGACAAAACTGTAGGATCAAAGGCTTTGATATACCCGAAAAAACTGCTGTTTCAATCAATCTATATGCCATAATGAGGGATCCTGATGCATGGGATAATCCTGAAGAATTTCGTCCTGAAAGGTTTCTGATTCCTTCTAGAGATCAAGAACAAAAGTTATTAAACTTTGTTCCTTTCGGGGCCGGGAGGAGAGGTTGTCCAGGGACCATGCTAGCATTTGCTGTGATGAACACTGCTGATTGGAGCCATGGTTCAATGCTTTGATTGGAAGGTCGGTGGGGATAAGGTTAATATGCAACCTGGATCAGGCATGTCATTGAGCATGGTGCAGCCACTTTTGTGTCAACCTATCGTTCACTTCAACCCATTTGCTGCATGAGAACATAAACAGACACATGTTCTTGAATGATATTCTAGCGTGCATCTATGTTTTACATCCATTTTCACCATGTACCACTTTAGAGATTGTCTGGTGAGATTGACTGCAATCTCATCAGGTTAACATTATGAACAATTTAGTAAGAGTTCACAATAAAGAGATTATATTTTAATTATACTTGAGAAAGTTCCGCTTCACTTCTCTTTACATTTTGTTAAAATACAAACAGACCTTATTAATTTCAAGATTTATCAAAAAGTTCAAAGGATTGAAACCTCCCCTGCCCTTCAAAATCCTGGAAGTTCTCATAAGCCTATTTTACAAGATTGTCTCCTATTTTCAACACTAAGGTCTCCTTGTAGTTAAACATAATCTAATGGGAGCTAAATGAATTTTAAAATGAAATTATTCATGCCAATGTCATTGCATTCTTCTTCATCAACCTTATTTTTCAACACATCAATGCAACATTTTTTGTCAATTCTGGTGAGAAAAATCGGGGTGGTTTGGTCTGATAAACAAGAATTTGGTAATCTGTTACCTCTATCAATCAACACTTGTCACAACTCAAATCAACCACCCCACTCTTCTTTCTCTAACTTACCATATAAACTATACTGATATCAAAGCCTATTGAACCATGACACTGTGGAATTTACATTTTCTTTTGGTACTATTCTCTGTCTTAGGTACCAAGAATTGTAGTATTTGATTTGATTTCACCATAAACATTGTTTGTTATTTGTATGACAATCTTGGTTTTATTTTCAGGGACGGATGGCACTATTTTTAGGCTGCAAAACAAATGTAGGAACACAATATGGCCAGGGATACTAGCAGGGTCAGAAAAACCTCTACTCATGAACACCTCTACTCATGACGGAGGACTTAGTTTAAGACCAGGACAAAGCATCAACATCGATGTACCAAAAGGGTGGTCAGGTCGGGTTTGGGCTCGTTGTGGTTGCTCATTCAATAGGTCTGGCAAGGGAACGTGTGCGACGGGTGACTGTGGTGGTGTCCTACTATGTGCTGGTGCAGCAGGAGCACCACCAGCAACGCTGGCAGAGTTCACTCTTTATAGCGCCATTGATTATTATGATGTTAGTCTTGTTGATGGATACAATCTGCCGGTCTCTATAATCCCTTCCAGAGGTTCTAGCCAATGCAAGAGCATTACGTGCCTTTCGGATTTGAACCATCACTGCCCCAGAAGCCTGCAAGTAAAACGGAGACACCTTGTTGTAGGTTGTAAAAGTGCATGCTTGGTATTCAATAAGCCTGACTATTGTTGCACTGGCGCTTATGGAAGTCCTAATACATGCAAGCCAACAAATTACTCTAGAGTGTTCAAAGCTTCTTGTCCAGCAGCATATAGTTATGCATATGATGATGCCACGAGCACATTTACACGTGAAGGAGCTAATTACTTGATCAGATTTTGTTGAAGTTCATGTAATGAAAATGCAATTGAGTATGGATCCATGATTGTCAATGTAAATGCAATAGAGCATCAAGATATCACATTCAGTTCGCATTTTTGCCATTCAGCTCTAAAATATAAAAACATGACACAGGATGTAAACATCTATGAACAAACGTTCAACAGAAAACAAGCACAATGCAAAACAAAGTAACATATGACCATAATAAAAGGCCACACAAGCAATGCATCCATCAGATCAATATTGATGTTCATTCAACAAAAATGCTGCCCAGAAGTTTGTTTTGCTGCTAAAAGGCTATTCAATTTTCAGATAATATTGCATTCTGACAAGCATTCATGTACAAATGAGAAAGACATTTTATGTTCTCCATTGCATAATGAAGCTAAATATCATTGACAAGATCAGTTAGTTTTGTTGTATAAATAAGTATTTCTGCATAAAATTCAGCACATTGAGTCCCAACCAACCAATAACTTCTTGTAGAGGAAGATAATCATATGCCATTAACCCTCAAAAGGTGTGATAGAATGATCTCCTGATAGACAAAACTTTTTTGTCAAGAGAACATGTAAAGACAGGTTGATCATGTAAAATTGAAGACGGGTATGGCTATTAATACGAAGGCAGAAATTTACAAAAAGATATAAACAACAGCAATTCATGAGGCAACAGGTGAAACCAGAAGAATTCCTATGATGAAGTGCAACAGTAGTAGCTCCTTCCTCCAGATACTGGCTCCTGCCCTGGGACAACAAGCTCGGTTCCCTTGAGAAGAGATGAGCTTCCACCAGATTCAGGTTCATCATTGGCCATAAGAGACTTTTTGCTAACAATTCGATAAATCTCTGTCAAGACTGTGAGAAAAGCTGATTCAACATTAGTGGAATCAAGGGCTGATGTCTCCATAAAGAACAGGCTTTCCCTTTCGGCAAACTCTTTTGCATCCTCAGTGGGTACAGCTCGAAGGTTCCCTAGATCGGACTTGTTGCCTACAAGCATAATGGTGATATTTTTATCCGCATGTTCCCGCAATTCTTCCAACCACTTTGCCACATGATCAAAAGACTGGCGCTTACTTATGTCATAGACCAGCATAGCACCCACTGCACCTCTGTAGTAAGCACTTGTGACGGCCCGATACCTGAGATCACCACCAGCAGAGTACACATAACAACACAAACATACACATACTGGTTGCTAAAACATGGTGCCAAGAAAGCCAGAGAGAATTTAAAACTACCAATTCAAAAAGGAACAAATGAAAAAATTGAGAACTCAGACATTATACATACGAATCATAGTAATGATCTCTGTCCAGTACATATGGTACTCCAAACAATTGTAGCAAGTTTTCAACATGTGTAAATAATTATTGAGTTCAGAGCACCTTATCCAACCTTTTTTGTTTATTGATAAATACTACTAGTATTAACAGCAAGTAGAAAGATGGGAAAATCTACTGTATCACAACAATAATCCAATATCATCTACCCCGATCCAGCGACATTTTCTTCAACACCACGGCCCTCTTTCATGCAATACACTATATGTTTACCCAAAATCCATAGCTAACATCACTTCACTTGCGACTTACATACTCTAAGGACCTATTAATAAGGGATTACTAAATAAGACTCATTTTCTCATGATATAATCACTAAATAAGACTCACTTTCTCCCAAAGGATGCATAAGTCATAATCACGATTCGAAGCTCACACCGAGGAGTCTCATACAGTATTAGCTCGGCCACCACATTCAAATTGGACTCTTACCAAGTTACCAACCTGTAAAGATCAGTCCAAGGAATCCATAGTTCTAGTTTTAAACATTACTCTTAAGTCTTAATAATCAACAAAAGATTACAGTAAGTTTCTCACTGTAAACAAGACAGGAAAAAATGCCAATAGAATGCAATCACCAATACAAAGTTCAGCTTTTTTGTTGTCTTCACCAAAACAAACCAAACTCAAAATCATCCAATGAATCCAAACAACCAGTTTTACAATTCAGAAACCAAAAATTCCTTAACTTGACTAGATAACCTCAAGTTAAACCAAATCAAACACAAGTCTTCTAAACAACTCCATACACTCACATGTCAACAGCAACAACATACGTAACATGAGCTTCACAGAATCTAAGATCTCTCAAACATGCAAATCATCAAAATCCAAAACAAACCCAAATCAGCAAAACCTCTAAAGATTCCCAAAAACACACCTTTCTTGACCTGCAGTGTCCCAAACCTGAGCTTTGATAGTTTTGTGGTCCATGTTAACAGTTTTAGTCTGAAACTCAACGCCGATCGTGGCCTTGGAATCCAAATTGAACTCGTCCCTCGCAAAACGAGCCAGAAGCTGAGATTTTCCAACCGCAGAGTCCCCGATTAACACTATTTTGAATACGTAATCGATTTTGCCATTGAAGTTGCCCTGATAGCTCGACATATCCTTCAAGCTAGCTTTTTCTTTTTCTTTTCTTTTTTCTTTTTTCTTTTTTTAATAAACACTCTATATATGTTTTCCCGGACAAAAAAGCCAACAATTTTTTTTAGTTAAAAAAAAATGAAAACTTTGAATAACAGATTGGATTTTGAGAGGATTTTGGTGGTTGTATGAAGAAAACTGAGAAGGGTTTTTGCGTTCGTGAGACTTAGAGATGGTTTTGGACATGAACAGAGACGAAACACCCGCGTCTGAAACACAAACACCAACGGCTGCGTGGACTTGTCAAACTGTTTTTGTTACTATTAGTGGAAAATGAAGATTTGACTTCTACCCTTCCTTCTTTCTTTTTTTTTTTTTTATTTTATTTTATTTTAAATATTGACTCCTACCTTTTTATGGCATCCAGTATATGTATATATATATATATATATACACACACACAAAATTTAATATAATGAATCGAGGTACTCTAGAATCTAGATTATGATTTTATATTTTACATAATTGCATCAAAGAAGATCATGTAATTAGCATTTTTTTATAATTTTTTTTTAAATTTTAAATTGAATTATGAATTTTTAAAATTTAATATTTTTAAAAATACACTATATTTTTCTATTTGACTGTAAATATGATCGATCGATAAAGAGAAGTGTAATATTTGACCGATTGTGATCTTTATTATAATTATTTGTAGGACGGATTATTAACGACATCTTGTGTAATTATTTTCATGAACAATTTATTTTTTTTCGATATATATATATATATATATTTGAGAATGTATATATATAAAATTCAAATATTTTCAAGTTAAAATGTTCCATGAATAAGTTGCACGTTACTTCAAGCTCTTGCTAATGTTTTCTTTTTTCTCTTCTCCTTCTATCTTATTTTTCATCAAACTTGGAAGGGCCTTAGAGGGTATTTTAAAGGATTTTTGGAAGCTTTTACACATACCAAAAAGTGGAATAAACTAGTCTTTGTTTATTTGACAACAAACATAAAAAAATTATATTTTTAAAATACTTCGTCTTTACATTCTTTCTTTAACAAAACATATTGGTAGGGTTTGCCAACGTATCTTATCAGAATTAATAAAAATTTAGAAATGTGAAACCAATGTTTCTAACTTGCCATGTTTGTTGAACATCAAAACTAACACAGTTCTTTTATTTCTTGGCCAACAGCTAAAACTATGATTTGCATACAACAAATCATGAATTGAAAAGACTATACACTCCATGGAAAAATGAGAGCATTTTTTTGGGCACCAACTGAGATATGAATAAGAAAATAGCCCACTGATACATCATACACATGACATGAATTAAAACTTACAATAAAAATACAACATCATTTTTTTCAACTCAATAACCAACCTCTCTCACACATTATTTTTTAAAAGAGAATTGAAAATGACGAGTTAGCTTTCCTTTTCATCATTTTCCCTACTTCCTACTCCTATGATCTGTATAGAAACAATTCAGGTAGCATGATCTCAGAATTATTTATTATTGTTTCTGTTTATGTGAACACATGCACTTCGCTTTGGTATCCGTGAGAGTCTGCAAGAAAAGGAAAAAAAAAAAGGTTTTGGTGAGGGAAGATGGTGTTTGTTAGAGACATATGTGAGTTTGATCAAAAGGTGGTAATTTTTTTAATGTTACCTTGACTTGCTTTTGAAGATCTTTGATGTATTCAACTGCCAAATCTAACATATCAGCTGTGTTTGTTTGCTGCCAAGAGGAAAATATTGCAAAATTTAAGTTTCAAGTAACAACAATTTTGGACTAAAATAAGTGAGTGAGAGCTCTAGAGTCTTAACTACCTTGTCCATGTTTGGAAAAAGATCTTGCAATTTCCTCATTCTTTCACTGATCCTTGTTCTTCTCACCTGAAATTTACACACCCCAATTGAAGGACTTGTCAAAATTGATGATAGAGAGACAGAAACAAATTAAATAATCACAATGAAATATACAAACTAATTGTATGTAACGGATGAGATTTGGTTACCCTCTCAGCAATGCTGCGCGGATGAGTAGCACAGCCTCTTTTGGCGCGAATCTTGCAAGGAATGTACCCTTGAAAGTGCAAAAACTTCTCCGCGGTAGCCACCTCAGAAGAAGGGTTAGGCAAGCTCAAATGGCGAGTCAGGCCATTAGACCGGTTTCCATCGTTTCCATTCTGACAAATCGCAATACCATAATCGGTAACTAGACACACATTAAACAAGAACAAAGCGAAAAATAGAAATATATAATGCAAATCAATGTCGCTACCTGAGTTGTTTCCAAAGTGTTCAAACCAAAAAACATGTTGCCATCATTTCCTCTAGCTCTCTTCAGGCCATTGAATGAAGTGTCATCCCAAGAATCACTAGGAAAATTGGACATGTACGGTCTATTATTGCTACCATTATTGCTCCCCAATCTTTTTTCCGGGCTACGATTCCCCATGTTTTGGTTCCCAATTTCACCGATGTGAGGCATATTAAGTCTTGAAGAAGGTCCTAGTCGAAAAGTTTATATGATTATTCAACCTACTAGTTGATGCACCAGATTCTCCATTAGTACCATTCCCACCTCTAAAACGTCCCACATCTCCCATCACAGCAAATCCTGTTCATTAAGATATAAGAACATCAAATTAACTAACACTTAATTAGTATTTCAATAAAAGCTTGAGCAACTCAAATTATCATCATGCAAGTTGAGATTCTAAGACAGTTCAAATTGTAGTACAAAAGTAAGAATTTTAATTGTTTCATCTTCCAAAATTCTTCTCCTTTTCTCCCTCTATATATATTCTCTTAGTCTTCCATTCTATATTCTCAACGAACATCAATCTTAATCAGAAACTAATTGAAGTAAAAAGGGAACAAAAAAGGTTAATTAATTAGTCAACTCCATCCACATAAAAAACAGCCCCACACACATAAAAAGTTCAATCAATCTAAAGCATATGTTTACAAAGGAAGACATTCAATATCTTTGATGCTTAAAAAGTATTGAAAAACAATACATCTCTTTAATTTATATATTATATATTACTATTATTATTGTGCTTCTGACTATAAAATTTTCACCGATTGCAACTTGAGTTCACACATGGTTGAACAGACATAGATCATTAGATTCAATCACAATTTCAGGATATATATATATATATATAAACACAAGTTGACATATATAAAACAATATGGTACAGAAACTGGTTATGGCACCAAAGAAAGTAAACACATACCATTGTCAACGCCTAGGTTGGAGAAAAGTCCAGCTGGGGAACTGCTTTGCCTGATAAGATTGGAGCCATTTCCGGTAGCCATTTTTGACTCCAAGACCATAGAATTGGTAACACCAAAAGAAGTGTCCATTGTGTTATTGTTGTTATATTTATCATTATTTCCCTGCAGACCCTGAACTTGTGGACTTTGGTAGATGATGTGGGATGATGAGCCGTTAGAGTATCCATTCTGTGGAGGGACAGTAGTAGTAGTAGTCGTCGTCGTCGTCTCTGCCTCTTCTCGCTTCATAGATTTCTCTCCAAATTGTTGCAAATCATGAGAACCCGAATCACCAGAATTGTTACTTGGTAGCATATATTTTGCAAGAAAGGTGTCGATTTCAGGACTTGAGGATCGAAAATATCGATAGTCCTCACCACCACTGCTGCTACCATTGACAAGGCTCTCTAAGAAAGAGCTTGGAGCTGACCTATACCGCATTAGGCCAGAATTATTCTGCTGGTGCTGGTGGTTATTGTTTTGTTGTCGTTGTTGTTGTTGTTGATGATGATTATAATGAGGACTTGAATCCATGAACATTTCCTGGTTCTTCCTCAAGTGGTCTCCCTCAGGATATCTGAAACTAGTAGAGTACAAAAGGCTCATATCTCCTGAAGAATCCTGAAAACCATCAAAACCATACATATATCATATCAATCTTATAATTTTGTTTCCAACTTAATTTTTGGACTATATAATCATGAATATTACATACATAAGAAAGATATGCTCTATGTACTGAATCTAAGTTGTGATATTGACCTCTAAACGTAGCTTCAACTTCAACAATCAATTGTTTGTCCTTCACAGTTTGCTCAAAAGGGTCAATATAGATTCCCTTTCCTTCACGCAAAACCTGCAAAAAAGAAAAAAAAATGTTTCAGGCCACTGAACACCTCAGATCACAAAAAATTGAACTTGCTATATTTGCGACTACTCACGAGCCTAAAACACATCTCAAAATCAGCTCATGATGACAAAACTTAAAGACAACCAAGCCTAGAATCTTTGTCGTTTTTGTTCCTTTGCCATGAAAAGTAGGCTCAAGACGGGGGAAAAAACAGACACATCTATTCACATGCAGTATAGTTTGTAGCACCAAAATAACATATTTATCATCATCATCATCTGAGACAGTTAAGAAAGATTGATGTTTTGATGAATCATGTAGTACCTCTCTCTATCGAAACTATCTGGGGGGGGTGTCTGAATCCAAATTCCAAATCCAACCCACAGTTTCTTTTTTGCTTCTCAATCAAAACACTGAAATCAAGAAGCAGCCAAACCAAAGCAAAGACAAGAGAGACAAGACACATAGAAAGAGAGAGGGAGGGAGAGAGAGAGAGAGTCCCACAGCAGCCCAACAAATTTGTCCCTCCATTAGGCCATATATCTAAGCATGTAGTTCATAAATACCCTTGATGTTGCAACTAATTAAAGACCGGCCATTCATGACGATGTCATGTGGTCCAAAGACCATGACATGTCACTCATCTTGTGAATTGACTAAACTACCCTATAATTTAGCTACGGAAATTCACTTAGAGGTCCTTAATTTCACCTGCTTACCTAAGCAAAATACATCTATCGATAAAACCACAATTTTATATTACCGACATGTTGAATTGTACTGTACCACGGTTGAGAATTTGTATTGGGACAAAAACATATGGTAAATGCAAACATTTGCGTTAGGGAAAGGGGGTATTATTTTATATACAGTCTTAATTTTACAAATGAATGAAGATGGTGAGATAAGATAGAAAGCTAGTAGAACATAATAAGATTAATGAATCAAGTTCATCGTAACTTTTTAAGGGTATTAATATCAATTATTAGGGATCTAATGGAACATATCAAAATTTATCAATATATAATTATAAATATATATGATAAAACACGAACTCTCGTCATGATGTAAAGAGAAGTCCATTCTCATTACAAATTAGAGAGTAAAAGTGCCAAAATCTTCAAAAATGTACTACCATTGAGTAATAAATAAATATGTTCGGAGTGTTTTAACTTTTAGTTAATGTTTTATATATATATATATATATCACGTGTTTGTGTGTTGGGGACCAAAGAGTGAAATTAATGTTTTTGTTGTTTATATTTTATAAAACAACCCTATCCAAGCTTGAAAGCATACATAAGGTTCAATTAATGGTGCTTTGCTTCTGGGTCAAGTGTCCTTCATCCAACGTGGAGAGTTGAATGTGTGGGTGGGGACTACAAAAAAACGTATCGGGTGGTAATGGACGCGGTGGCTGTGGTGGTGGTGCTGCTCTTGGGGCTCCATTGAAGAGGCAACCATTGCTAGGTGCATTACATTGCTATTGTTTTTGTTTCCTTCAGTGAGACTTTTTTCGGTCATTATTATAGTTTTAAATTCTTTCTAGTATTTTAATATTTGTAACCTGGTCGTAGCAGTCTAGCTGCAGCTCATGTATCAACTTCATGGTTTTATTAATTTTGATAAATATATGTGTCTTCTTCGTATGAGCTTTTTCATATCTTTATCACTTTATTTATAAAAGAAAAATTAATTTGTGTGTTTCTATCGAAAGTTGATTTAAAATCTAATCTTATTTTAAATGGCTAGTTTAATTTGTAGGATTATGCTAATTTGTTTCTTTTAAATTAATGTTTTTCCAACTAGTAAATTTGATGGATTTGATATTAACTATTGTTAAACATGTAATTATATGATCTATATAAAGAAACAATACAATCAAATTTACACATATAAATAAACATTTAGGTGGAAAATAAGTCACAGCTGACGTTCATGAAGCTTTTACCAGCTTCAATTATTGATTTATTTTTTTACAGCTCTGCATTCTTCTATGATCTCAATTTATTTTACACCAAAAGGTTTTTTTTTTTCCTCAAGTACATCTGAAATTATTCGGATATTGAAATACCTTCATATTGAAGATAGATTCAAACAGTTATATTGAATTGGATTAATGTTTCTTCTTGTAGTTGGAAAATCATTTTTACAACTCAATGGAGACATTTTGACCATACCCTACTTACCGCTTTTGTCAAAACCAAACACGTGCTTATTTGTTTACATATTGATGTACTAATACTATGAAGCTTTCATTGTTGCATAAATAAAAGTCAACTACTTGTTTATATAAATTTAGATTCATTAATCCAATAATATGTATATTTAAGAAAGTTATCATAGATGAAAAAATATAGAACATCTACCGTTTTTATGATCTTCATATTTATATATCTATTAACATTATTGAGTTAGCTAATATTTATTGATTTCAATCTAATGTTTGAATAAACAACTGGATCTCTTCAAAAATACACTCATGACTAAACAATTTTCGGACATTATTGAGACTCTCTATACATCAAGAACAAATGTGGAGATTTTCATATTAATCATTAACTAGTAGAATAATTAGATTATTGGGGCAATAATGCAATTATCACAATATATATGTGATGTGAATTGTGATATGTCATTATTTTGACTAATTTCTAGCCGATAAAGGAACAGTACTATTCAATCATATTCATATATCCACTTTTTACCTAGAATTCTTTGAAATTTTGATGAATTTGAAATCATATTTTAATTTTGTTAATCCATATTATATTAATAAAGGGTTGTTACGTGTTGACCCTTTGAGCTTATTTAATTATTATCAATGCGATTAATTCTATTAGGAAATACGAAGACATTCAATGAAGAAAGTGAAAAAAGACAAAAGAAGATTAGTTCTATGGTCAAGAAACTAAATAAAGTTAATAATCATCTTGTCATGTAATTATGTAAAACAGTATTCTTAGCTGTTTCATTAATGACTGTGGGTCTTGGTTAATAAATAATTATTCTAATTTGTGTGGCAGATGTGTAACTCATACGATACCCATGCTTTGATATGCTACACATACGATAATAATTTTCTATCAAAATTAATTTTACTTATGTAAACATAAACTTTTTATTGATAATATGATTCTATTTCATACAAGATTATCTCCTAATCGTGATATTTAATCCACTTGTGAATTTGATGTTTCATTTACAACTTCTAATGAGTTGACTTTCCAAAAATGTAAATCATAATTCATGGAAAAATGTCAACACTATTTTTGGGTAGATAAGCTCTGGCCTCTCGACCATCTTTACAATTCCAAGTCAATGGTTTTGGTCAACTCTTCGACAAGGAAGCTACTATTATTGACCATTTAACAATTCTTCAACAATCTAAATAATTGGTTTGCAAATTTTCTTTGATTAAAATTAAAAGACAATTTGGCATGTGCTTGAATTTTAACTTGATTACCTCAACTAATAATTTAAGGCAATTCACATGTCGATATCTTCAACAACAAATGAAATGTTAATACAGGTGGCAAGCCTTCCGAACTGTGTCTAACCAATAATAATTAAATTCAAGTTTGAAATTTTAATGACTAAAGAAATCACATATCTCTACATTTTTTCCTAAATTCAGTTACCCGATATAATTTCACCTAAATATTTTCCTTAATAAATGGCTTAAGATCTTCTTTCATGTGGTGAGAGGTATAACTTGATGGTACCACATTTTTCCATAAAGTGAAGGTTTGGAGTTCAAATCCCAACCCCACCTCTCCAAGGTGTAAAATAATAATAATAATAAATAAATAATCTTATCTCATATATATATATATATATACATATATAATTACAAAACAATCTAACACCAATGATGGAGGTCTATTTTTTTTCTTTTTTTCTCTTTCTCTTTATATAGTTACAAAACAATCTAATACCAATGGTGGAGGTCTATTTGGATTTACCAATATTAAACATTGTATGTAGGATCGATATATCTACTTTCATTTTTAAAGATATTTAATCATAATATGAAGAAAACTCCCAATGTTAGTAAATACGATTGAAACCTTAATCATAAATATGGAATGAAAATGCATTAATCACTTCGTGAATAACTGTATAGTATTCTTCTATAATTAGTTCAATATATCAATTCTTTTTTATATATTTCAAACATAAAAAAAAAAAGGGAGAGATGACGAATTCCCCATTTTATATATAATTCAATCCAATTTTCTTATTTTACATTATGTTGATTAATTAATCCATTCTAATGAAAGTTTGGATCGACAGATTCTACCTTAATTTGTAAAATCATCTTATATAAATGATTCTTGAAAAGAATTCAAACCTAATTCAATTAGGTCTAGCTATTTGATTCAAGATTATTGACCACATGCTTGCAACCCACTTAGTTAGATCAAGGTTTAGCCAACTTGATTTGACTAATACCATAATTATATTCCCCAACAATTTCAGGTGAATTATTTTTTGCTCTAATTTGCTTTTGAAAAGTCTTCTTTTTGCTTTTTCGGATGCAAAAGCAATTTGTTATACAATAATTACTCTCACTTTTATTTTCCATAATAACTCTTTTTAACAAGCCGTAATAACTTGTTAATCCCTCATAGAAGTGTAAGGATACAATACTATTCCAATGGATAAAAAGCCATAATATTATAATATGCTTTTGTGCCTCCCACTCGCCCACTTGCCCACATATCATCTTTTTTTTTTTTTTTTCTTTTTTCTTTTTCCTTTGCTTTTAATTTCATTGTTTACCTTCTTCTACTTAATTATCACTTTAATTAAGATAATTATAAGATCTAGATGAATGACTTTGTTAAACTTCTTAGACTAATAATATGTCACTAGATCATACATTTTTTTTTTTAATAAAACAAATCTAATTTATGTCAAGTTAAAATTTGAAGTGGAAAACTAGTAATTATGATTTTTTTTTTTTCATATACGACAACAAACGATTCGACACTCTTAATAATATAATTAGAAATTAAAAACAAAATTATAATTTATATCAAAGATCATAACCTTTTCAAACCTATTGGCTGTTGTCATTTTTCTTTTTCAAAAAAGAAAAAGAGAAAATCAGTATTTAAGAACTCATTAGGTGTCAAAGTCGGAATGGTTTGGTGGTCTCCGAATTGGGTGAAAAAAGGTTGCTCTTTGCAATTTTTTTTTTTTTTAAAAGTTTCTAGGCACCAAAATGGTGTCATTTTGGTGTTTCTAAAACAATATCATTTTAGTATCGTGGGTTCTCGACCGAGTTGCGCCGTCAAGAACCCCAGATTTTGGGGTTCTCAGCTAGCCAAATTACTGTCAAGTGGCTAGTCAGCCAGCACCGAGTTCTAAAACACTGCTCCAAACCAATAGCACAATAAAAGAGTCAATTGTTAGGAGACAATATATATATATATATATATATGATAATTGTTCTCAACAAAACGTACCTAATTGTGGCATTTAGCGTACTAGTGATTGGAGAATCCATCGCATGCACTTAGTATTATAATTAAAAATCTTTTCATTCGATGAGGTTAGCTTCTCTTAATGAAAAGTTAAACCTGTTTTTTTTTTATGGATATAAAGTCTGTCAATTATAATGCAAAAAGGAACTTTACTGTAGATGTTCTCCTCTCTTTATTTACTATACGTATGTGGTTTTGAGGGATGGTGCATCACATTTACGATGACTTCTTCCTTTATCATTTACAATTCTTTAATGATGATCATATTTATAATAATTTTTTATATGATCATTTACGATTTTTCATACGATCAAGACTTTTCATTCTATAGTCACACATGATTATATTCGAATAGGACAATGTATCCACCTCCCTTTTATATGTACATTGTTGTAAATCATGGTGATTATATTTGTGATAAGTTATTTTGTGACTGTTTATGACTCTTCATACAATTGATTAAACTCAAGATATTTTATTTTATAGTCATATATAACCATATTCCAGTTTAAAATAGCAAACCTTATGTATTTTGTACTCCATACAGAGAATCGTAAGAGAAAAAAAGAATCAAGTTTGTAATTATGCTAGATGTTTTTTTTTTTTTTTTTAACTAATTATGCTAGATGTATTGTTTCCTGATATACCATATCGATGGAAGCAAAAGCACATTATAATTAGATAAAAAGCTATTAAATATTCTTGTATCTGATGAGCACTTTTCTTTTTGTTTTTTTTGGGGTTTATAGGCCAAAGCTTTAAAGGCCAAAAATTGGGCACGCCATAGATCTTGTCAAAAGAGAGACACAAGTCTCAATCAACAGTTTTAATTTTATTGATTTTATGGATCTTAGAAAGTGCTTTTGTGATAAGCTGATTAGCTGTAACCCTTACAAGAAGCTAAGTGGTGGGTTGTGGGTTGTGTTTGGCTTAGCATGAATGCAATTGAAGGGGCATTTTCTAGAATTTTGGTGAAGGAACTTTGGTGGGCAAATTCCACTAGAAGACATGTTGCAACAGTGGAATCATGAGATGATTTATTAAAGTAGCAATGACTTTACTAAACATTGTATAATATAACAAACCAAAAGGAATAAAGTTATTAAGAAATCTCAACATACGTAAGCTAATCTCCTGGCAGGACCCTTGATTGGTGGCCTTTCAGATTTAGTTTCTCTTTTAGAGTCATGTGATTAGCTAATTGATAAATTAAATAATATCAAGGATAAGGATTTGTTGAGACATAACAATAACAAGCACAATCTGTGCTACTTACTGAGATTTTAAGCACAACTCTGTGAATATCGTTTAGATAGTTGCTTTTATAATACTAGAAAATAGAGAGAAACACATAAACACTCAATCAGAAGTGAAAATTGTGCTGGTTGTTGAGATCAATATCAAATAAATCGAATGTCGTTTAAATAGTTACTTTCACAAAAAAAAAGTGATGTATAAACACTTAACCAAGAATGAAAATATATACCTAGTTCAACAAATTTTAAAGATAAATTCGATTCAACAATTTAAAGTGTTATCAATAATTTATAGGACTTCTTAACGAATTTTAATATGCTTTTACATATAAAATCATATATATATACATATACATGGAGAGAGAATCAGTCAAAGAAGTAAAAGGTTTATAAAAACATCATGTTTACCTTTCCAAATATAAAGGATAGTACGCTGTTTTATGAACATTATCGGTTCAAAGGAAATCTAATTGATATTCAAATTAAAAAATTGGATAATTTGAAGCAACCTAATTTTTTTTGTTTTTTCAAAAGGCTAATACCCTAAAATGTTAAGAAGATAATATTAAATCATTTTTACCACTTGCATAAACAGTACATATTCTTTGTGATAGATATTCTAATACTTCTTCTATTTCCTCTATTACCTCTATTAAAGGGAAACAAAAAACAGAGTTTCTTGATTGATATAATTTAGTCTTTAAAATATGAAGAATCTTGTGTCGTATGAGGCATAAAATGGTCACAAAGCTTTCAAAATAATGTTAGTGTTGCGTGGAGTAGATCACAGACACGTTGTAGAGTTTTCCAAGTCCAGACATATCACTGTAAACCAGATTGTTCAAAAAAGAACTTTGAATGACAACGACACAAAAACCACTGATTGAATTTTACTAAAAAAAACAAACTGTCTGTAGAAAAAGGTTCATTCTATCACAAAAACATCACTCTGATTTGCCTTTTCACCAAGATAACCAACAGATACTTATTCCTCGAAACCAATCTCTTGACAGGAAGACGGATCCTATACTTGAGTCGAAGGCCCAGTCAATAGTAAGCCTTTCGGGGATTGTTCTGCAAGAAACAAACATGATCACGAGGTTACAAAAGAGGATATAGCATTACTGTTAATTACGTTGCCAGCATCAGTATCCGGAACATATAAATACCAGAGGATTGGGTCTGTATTTGTAACCAAGCATCATCCGCTTCTTATATTGCTCGTATATATCATCATCAGCAGTCACCTCGCCGGGTTTGTGTGCACCAACCCCCAAGTTGTCCTTCTTTACATCGCCAGCTGCAATTGGATCAGCAATTCCACTTTTCGAACTCCCCAGACCCTCACCTGCAATCCAAACAGCCAGGCATCAGAAGTAGCAAACAGAAAATGATAAAACTTGAATGTTTGTTTCAAAACTACTGGATTAAATCAACTGAGCAGAAGTATTTCAGTATTCCATGCACAACATCCATCAGAAAGCACTAGCTTAAATCACATGAGACTCCTTGACAGGGCGCCAGAATTTACAACAATATCATCTAAGCGAGGACGATTATGCTGATAGTCTTTACTAGCATAGCAGTAATCAAAGAGTACTTGTGAGTTCCATAACATAATTGGATTTTTTAATATTTCTGTCTATCTTGATTTACTCGTTTAACTTTTCATGCTACCGTAGTCAAATTTAACATGCAGAAGGAAGAAAAGAAAAAACACCTTCTTTCCAACCCATTTTAGCCAAGAGTCTATGGCCAATATTGTCTGCCTGGATTCTTGCCCTATCTGCAGCCTCTTTTGCAGCTTTCTGTGCAGCTGCATCATTACAGGTAGCCAAGAACTTCTCAAGCTCTTCTTGCGGAATGTAATCACCCATGTGATGTCCTCTTTTTGCAGATGGCCCCCCTGTGATAAAAGAATTGGTGACATACATTCATTGTTTAAAAAAGTAAATCAAGGAAGACATAAAAAATCTAAATCCTGCACAAAGACTTCAGCAAAATTGTAGCCTACCCAATGGAAATTTGCTTCAATTGGGATCAGATACCAACCTTGAAGGGAAGGAGGCGGAGGCATCTCATCCTTTGACTGTTTAGGCTGCCTCCTCCTCTCTTCCTGAGCAGCTTTTTTCATGTAAAACTCCATCATAGCTATAGGATCTGCACCAGTTGGTCCACTCGATTCACCTGCAATTTAAGCAACAAATATAAAATACAGCAGCAAATACAAAGTACAAATAAATGTTATATCGTAAATTTGTTAATTCAATAGGGTCCCAAAACAAAGTGACAAATTGACACTGAACATAAGAAACTCTAGCATAATGTACAACTCCTTCTACAACAAAAAATACTTCTACAACAATGTCAACAATAATATGAGTCTAGGTCTGAAAAAAATACTGCAGATTGTATAAAAGGACCACTTGTGTTATAAACTCTATTCCATTATTCTCAATACAGATGAAAACAAGAAATCTGTTTATGGGCAAAAAAGAAAAGAAAAGAAATAAAACTAAACTCTCACATAAAATCCCATGCTAAAATAATACAAAGGTATAACGATACCAGCCCTTCCCGCAGATGCCGCTGGACCTGAAGCTGCAGAAGATCCAGGCTCTTCAGCATATTCATATAAAGCTGATGCAGGGGTTTGATAATTTTGCTGCTGCATTGATCTTTGAGGAGCACTGGTTGATTTGGGGATTGAAGTGCTGCTCATGCCACCTAAGGGAACAATATACCCGAGATAACACCAACATTTCCAAGATGAGATCATGATTTGCAAGATAAGAAGTAAAGCAAGAAGGCAAATCAGAACACAAAATTCAAAATGCTAACTGACATATATAGCATCTCATGTCAAGAGTAAGCATTTTTTTCCTTCAAAAAGCTACTAATCTAGATTAACAGCAGAAATGCAGATTTTCAAGTTCTCACCACTATGAGGTGTTTGAACTTCCCTGCTCTGTGAAAGAACCTTCTCCTCTTCAGCAAGCCGATATTCATAATACTTGTAGTCTGCACAACTCTCATCGAAAAGAAATCTGCAGATCAAATATAAAGCAACATATATCAACCCATAAAACTAAGAAGCTCATGGTAGTGAAACAAGAAAGCCTACACAGTGTGTAACTTAATTTTTTCCAACTATGTTCACAATCCAACCCACCCAAAAGAAAAACACACACAAAACGCAGAGGAAGGAAAATGAACCAAGCAGATAGAAAACATAATATGCTAATAAATAATCCCCCAAAGGTATTACACGGAGAACTTACTTAAATGGTGTGTCTCCAGGATTCTTTTGACGAGTAACATGCTCAAACTGCCTTCCATGTTTGGCAACAAAACTTGCTAGTTTGTCTGCAACTTTCTTCACAGTAGGATCGCTTGGGGAAGGTGGTGCTGCATATCACTTATAAAACTGATTAATACCGAGAGCATGAACAAGGGAATGCAAATTACTCTTGTAGCAGGCCTGCCACATATTCCAAATCTTTCATTGAACATCTCTTTCCACCAATGTTGATTGGTACTTAAGGTATAAGCTGCATTCATGAGATAGAAATATTCAAGAATGTTTTGTCCTCTTCATCCACCAGTTCAAGATCACTGAAGACATATGCCTAGTTCATTTCCTCTAATGTAGTGCACTCGATGAAGGGGACAAATATTAATTTGAACTAGTAAAAGTATCTCTTTCTACATAAGTGGTTTGATGTAATTAAAGCGAGCATAACAAGATGGCTAAAAATATTTGACAATAAGTTCCTCATAGAAAATAAAGTAAAAAAAGGATTATGTTTAATGGTATTAATTGCTATTAATCCATCAAAACTAGATGCAAACGTTGAATATCTTTCCAACATATCTGTTTCTCCCTATAGAACAAAATACTAGTAAATCCACAATACCCCCCTAAAACCCAATTAATTGAGATAATGTTCATATGTAAACAGTAATTACCAACGCCAACTTGTCTTGCTGATTGCTCAGATGCATCTGGTTGACCTAACTTCTGCCTTTTCACTGGCACATCAGCTGAGCCATTCTCAGCATCTGTTTCATCTTCATCCTCGTCTGCACCCAATTTCACAGGAGGTGCTACAAGTTTTGATTTCTGTTTCAAGCTGAATGCAAGTTTGCCACCTGAAGTTGCCGAATTTGTCTTTTGAGCATCCAAAGTTGGCTTTTTCATGGACAGTTTAGGAGTAAAATTCCCTGATACAATCTTGACAGGTTTAGACTCCTCTATAAATGGGGAGCCCTTCTCCTTCTCCTTTTCCTTATCTTTGTCTTGTTGAAGTTGTTTAAACCTCTCCATAAACGACCCATCATTCACAAAAAGGCTAGAAGGTGTTCCTTTCTCCATTATCTACGAACCAAAGTACTTAAGACTGTTCTAGAAGACACCACTGTTCAACAAGCAAGCTTCCAAGCTATTTAGACATTAAACTTGTTCTATACATCTATCTATATAATCAATCAAGCAAACAACAATCGCATCAAAACATTAAAAAAAGCAACAAAAAAAAAAAAAAAACCCACAATATCTTCAGACAGACCACGAAATCGAACACCAATATCTTAAAATAACAAACACGATCATCTCCTGCAGCACAACTCATCCAGAACATAATTTCATTCACACAGAACCAAACGAATTGAAACCTTCAGCACCTCAAAATCCCTGCTTTAAACTTCACAATCTAACACATTACAATAACCCCATCATCTAGAATACAACAACTACAAACATCAAACCACTCACCCACAAAATTAATTAAAAAAAAAAAAACTCATCCTCGAAACATTAAAATAAAAATAAAAAAATAAAAAAGGATGCAATCTTTAGGGTTTTCACTATCTTATTTGAACAAAAACTCTATCAATTAATAACTACAGCTATTATCCTAATCAAAACCCTAAAACAAACGAATCTACCCCCCCAAAAAAAAACCCAAATCAAACCCTAGAACACAATTAAATCACAACTCCCAAATCCACACCAGAAACCATAAATCTGAACCGATAAAAATCAAAATCATGCCACAACAACAACAAAAATTAATCACAGAATCAATAACACAAAAATAATAATAATAATACTAATAATAATTTGTTACCTGAACAGAGATTGATCAAATCGGGACTAATTGGATAGGTCAAAAATATATAAACATATATCTAAACACATAAATATGTATATATATAAATATGGGGTGATAGAATCGTGACTTGGCGAGACGAGATGGAGAAAATGTCGTTGGTTTGTTGGTACGAGTAATTGAATCCGATGAGAACCTCTTATATAGAAAGGCGGGGGACACGTGGCCTTCTTTCTAAGGTTCTCTCTTTTTCTATTCAACAACTCCGTTTTTTGTTTTCGCGATTGTGGGCTTCCTCTTTAGTGGTATTGGCTTTCCGCCCCTCAGTTTCTTTTAATTGTGTTGTGTTGCTTAATAATTTCACATTTTCAACATTCATAAACATTTATTTAAACTAAATTTGATAACTTTTTTTAATGAATTTTGTAAGTGATATTAATAACTATATATCTAAAATTGTTAAAATTCACATTAATGGAAAAACATAAATAGTGAATTATTAAACCTTATTAGTGCTTTTTATTTAGATTTAGTGAATAAAATATGTTTTCATCTTACTTTTTATTAGTATTAAATTATTTATACTATTAAAATATTGTTCTATATATAAATTATTCTTAAAACATTATCAATATATTATAAGATATTATTAAAACATTCAAAAAATCACAAGATCCATTTTAATAATTAAATATTTAACCAATATCATATAACTTATATGAACGACGTTTAGATTACATGATTATAAAACCGTTCATACTTATTATTTATCGAATTGGCCTCTCCACGCATGCAAATCTTAGTTAAGCCACCAAAGTGAAGTGTAATAAACTATAGTGAAAGGAGTTGGGTTCAATACAACAAAAACCAAAACGAAATCACCTCCTCCAACCAAGTGAGACCTCCTTTGCTCCTCTGCAATTCAATTCCAGCAGAGAACGTCAATGGATTCAACTAGTCTTCGAACTTTAAACGCAATATCACCTTTGCATATTCATTTACGTTCAAGGGTCTCTGTCTTTGGCCCCTTTTGTTGTTTCATTAAATTCAAGAAAAAGCTCTCTTTCTCCTCCTCTTCATTTCGCTTCTTTACTTCTCCTCTCTGCTCTCTATGTAATTCTTCTCTTTCTTCTCTTTATTTTCCTCCAACTCCTGCTTTCGTTTATACGTTTTGGGTTGTGTTCTTGATGTTTTCAATGTAAAGTTTAGCTTTTTCTTGGTTTTTGTCATGTGGGTGCAGCTGACAGAGAAAATGGAGGCTCTCTGCCAAGTGGGGTTGGTGAGGCTGTCAATGGTTTCTCCCAAAACAAGTTCCTGCAAGTTGTTTTGGTTTCTCCTCAGGTAAAATGATGACATGGAAACTATCAAGTCATCAACTTGTTTCAGTGTTGTTGAGTGTTATATATGGCGTTTAATGGGTGGTGTTTGGTTTCTTGCTTGATTTTTTAGCGTTAAATGTGATGTTGGTATTCTATAATTCAACTTGTTTAGACATGTTGATACTTGCTTTTGGCAGTTTGTTATGTCAATTATGTAGAAAGAACACTCCCTTTTTGATAAATTTGTTTGTGGTGGTATAGATTAAAACTGTCAATAAATAGTTTATATAGGAATCCAGTTTCAAGATTATTTGTCATGTTAATAGAATGAGTATATATTTTTCATTGATGGGATCAGTTATGAGTCCAAGTGCTACTAAACATGAAAAAGAGTAAAGTGGTGCTTTGGTATGAATTCAGCTTATGGTTGGATTATAAGAGATGGCAAACTGGTGCTAAAGGCTTTTAGTTTAGATTCAACCTACTCAAGTATTCTCCAAAGGGACATAAACATCAAGCATTGGTTTTTGGAGAGAAATGTTCAAGATTAAGACGATTACTTGTTAATAAAAAAATTTCAACATGATGAAGAGATTGAGTTGGCACTGCTGGGAATGTGATATTAAACAAGTACCTGTGTTCAGTTTCAGAAAGCTGATTAGTGAAACCATTTGGTAAAATCCAGGTTTTAAATCACTTCAACATAAGCTGGGTGAGTTGGGAGAAGATGTGTCTCCCTAAGGTCAAGGGTGGGCTTGGTTTTAAAGATATAATGTCCTTCAACCAAGCTCTCCTGGCGAAGCAGGCCTGGCGGATCTTCAGGGGTCCAGAGACGCTGGTGTCACGCCTCCTGAAGGCCAAGTATTTCCCGAACTGTGATTTTCTGGTGGCTGGTCTGAAGCGGGGGGGTTCCCATGTGTGGAATAGCATTTTGTGGGGTAAGGAACTGCTGTGGCAAGGTATGAGATGGCAGGTTGGGGATGGTAGATCGATCCGGGCCTTCAAGGATCCGTGGTTGCCGCGTCAGTCCACCTTCAAGCCGGTCTCCAGTTGCGTGGACCTGGAGCTTAGAGTTTCTGACTTAATAGATCAGGTGAATAACTGCTGGAATCTGTCGGTGCTCAACCATCTGTTCCTTCCGGTGGATGTGGACGTGATTCTGGAGATTCCCCTCAGTGCGCGACAAGTGAAGGATAGGTTTCGGTGGCATTACAATAAAAAAGGGCTTTATACGGTCAAGAGTGGCTACCACCTTGCGGTTCAATTAAAAGCGGAAGGTCTGTCATCTCCTAGCAAGGTGGGAAGTGAGTGGTGGAGGCTATTGTGGAATCTCTCTATCCCCCTAAAGGTTAAAATTTTTGTTTGGCGCGCATGTAACAACGCTCTTCCTGTCAAAGTTAATCTGGCGAGAAGGGGGGTGATTTCGGAGGTGTGCTGTTTTCGGTGTAGCGAGGAGGCAGAGTCGATTGAGCATTCATTGCTGAGATGCTCGTTGGTTCAACCTGTTTGGGATGCTTTCCAGGGGTTAACAGGTGGTGTTGGGCTGGAGTCAGGTTCCCTCTTGGATTTGGTTGATGCGGTTAGGTTTAGGGGTAGTAAGGCAGTGGTTGAACTGATGTGTGTCTCCTTGTGGTGCATCTGGTGTAATAGAAATGCTGGCCTTCAGGGGATCAGAACACGATCCCCTTCGGAAGTTGCAGAGTGGGCTGTGACGGTCTTGGATGAATTCCATTCTATTGTGAAAGTCTCCTCCGCGCTTCCCTCCGGTGGTTCGGTCCAGCGCTCTCCCTCGCAGTGGCGCCTGCCTCCTACTGGGCGCCTGAAGTTGAATACAGATGCTGCTGTTATTCCTGGTAAGCACTGGTGCGGGGTGGGGTTGGCAATCAGGAATCACGAGGGGCTTGTGGTGGCTGCTGAATCTAGAGTGGTGCAGGGTAGATTTTCGCCTGCAATTGGGGAGCTCATGGCTGTTCGAGCAGGGCTGTCTCTCACAAGGGAGTTAAGGATGCTTATCCATACCGTCGAGGTCGATGCTTGTAATGTTGTATTCAATCTAACTTCGGGCAGCGACCATTGGGGTGACAATGGATTTATCATTGGTGATATTAGAAATCTCTGTAGTGAGGTAGGCGTGTCTCAGTGTCAAGCCATTCCTAGGATGGGCAATCGCTTGGTTCATTATCTCGCCTCTTTTGCGTTGTCCTCGTTTGAGGTCCGTAGGTGGCATAACGTCACCGAAGATTGTATTCTCTCTGTTTGTGTTTAATATATTTCTTTCTTTCAAAAAAAAAAAAAATCACTTCAACATATATATGTGCACAGAAGTGTGTATATGAGATGTGCGCAAGTTGGGATGTAGTAGAAGATGAATATGATACTACAATAAATAAGTACCATAATAAAATAAGTACTCTCTGTCAGTCCATTGGGTTTGCACTTTGCAGAGTTAGAATTGTGAAGCATGTAATTGATATAAAATTCAGGGTAGATTTGTTTTTTGCTGGATTGGATGCCAACTATGGTTAATGAGCTCGATAGTTGTTATTCTTAAAGGTCGGAGTTGGTTAACAAACTATCTGTAAGTGTATCCTTTTGTGTAACAGAATATGATTTTCTATTTGGATGTGGAAGTATGAATTGCTCAAAATTTATGCTGATTGGTACACAATGATTCACGAAATGTTTGGTTGGGTTTGGCTGTTTGGATCTTGTCTTAAATGTTTCATTACATGAGAATTTAACAATTATCTAGCCATTTTCTGTGAATTCATTCATCTGGGTGATAAAAGAATGATACGTGCATGTTTTGTTCTGTTTCCTTCATATCTTAAATTTTTCCCTAGTATAGAACAACAATATGTCATGCATTCTAGAACTTGTTACTCTAAAATCATGACTCCTTTATGTTTCTTTTGGGTTGCAGACAACCTCAATTTCTCAAGGCTGGCTCTGAGATTTCTATTGTCCTTGGCAGATTCCTGGAAATACAGGTTGCATAGCTAGAACATGTGCTGCATCGGCTGTTGGACTACACTTAGTTGGGGTGATATAACCAGTTATATAAATCAATTATTTTTCAAGATTTTCTACCACCTTTTCTAATTATCTGCTAACTCTGGTCTTGAAACATGCTTTCAGCCATTAGGATTCCAAGTTGATGATGCAAAACTGAAGCGTGCTGGGCTGGATTACTGGCCGTATCCAAGCATATATGTTCCGTTTGTGGATTTTCTCCATTAATTTTCTTCAATCAATTCTCTTTCTATCACAGGCTTACATTCATTATCAGCTTTCAAGTATACCATGTGTAAGGCAAGTAAAGATACAAAGACATCGTTTTAGGCCTTTCGTATTCATATTTAACAGGAGACTAGAGAAAAAAACACAGCATATACTTTAACTTATAACTTCTTTTATTATACTCTCTATGTCTTCTTCTGGGTTTGCATAGGTTTTCTGTTGTTGGTGGTCAATTTGATGCTTCACACAGCATTAACACCAGACCAAAGTGATCTGTATTAGCAGAACTACGATATGCTATAAACTTGTCAGTTCTCCCTTTAATTTTACACATTTATGACATCCATTTTAAATTATCAATTTTTATTGTTCTTTGAACTTTGTTCGAAGATGTTTCACGTTTTCAAAATTAATTCTCAAAATTAGATATGTGGTTGTCAAAGTTCATGATTCGTGGGCTGAGTTCCAAGACTATTACAGGCAACAGGTATCTGTCATTTCCCATGATTAATTTCAAGACCATCTTCAAACCCTCCCCATCCCATCTTTCCCCACTCGGCTACTCCTTCTTTAACTCCATGTGACTTTGAATCCTTTGATGCAGGAAGGGGCAAAACGGTTGCTGGCATTTACTAAAAGAGGGACGGAAACTCATTCGGTAAGTTGCCAATCCTTTTATCTCTTTTTGGTGTTCAACACCTATTCCTGATTTATATTTGTTATCTGTGTCTTCATAACACATCCCCTCTTCAAAAACTTTATAAATGGTCTTTGAAATCTGCTTTGATACTTGCAGGAATTTTCCTACAAAAAAGGGGATTATCTCGTATTTGGCTCAGAAACCTGTGGTCTACCTCCTGAAGCATTGGCAGACTGCACAAGCGAAACACTTGGTGGTGGGACTATTCGCATTCCAATGGTAGAAACTTATGTTAGATGTCTGAATCTCTCTGTCAGTGTTGGTATCGCGTTGTATGAAGCTGCCAGACAGCTAAACTATGAGCAGCTTAAAATCCCATTGGAAACTTGTATCGAAAGAGAACAATCATTCATCGCTGAAGATATTTTTGCTTAATTCAATAGCATTTGTAGTTGAGTGCAATTTCAACCTGTAAGAGCAGAATTAGAGGTTCTTTGGACAAGAATTTATACCACAGGACTCATAGTCATGATTGTATTATTGTTTAATCTCATCTTGTATGTAATGACTACTGACAACATCAAAACTTCTGCATTTTGTTCGAAACCACCTTATGTTGTTGATGTCTTACAAATCCTTAATGGTCTTCTGTGCAAGTCTAGCATCTACTTGTCGACAAGATCTGTTAGACGAAAAGCATCAATGAGATAATTTCTGTCAGTCTAACAAATTCTAATATTGTACGTGTATGTATGTATGAATTCATGATTTGTCCTACATGAATGTGTGCATGGAATTTTATTATTGTGCACACAAAACCATGGTAGTGTTTTTTCGTTTTGTCGGATCGTTACACATTTCAGAGTTGAAGGAAGATAACATGACAAATCTTATATCTTAGGCACATGAATTTACCCTTTTTTTGAACATATCATCTATGGTCGGATAATTTGGATCTTAAGACATATTTTCATATCAGATGAATGTTATTTATCAAGTTACATTGGATAGTAGTATGAAAAGTTTACCATTAAATTACCTCAACTTTTGTCCGACGGTAAAATAGAGATTGTTGTGAGATGATTAACCAATGATTAACAAAGTCTAGTAGAAGTAGTGGGCTCATTTGAGATGTTGGACCCAATTGAAATCTGGGCAGTCTGGTCCAGAGAGCCACATGCCAGAACATAACCTCATGACTACTAATAGTCAGAATAACAGTAACATTATACATTTAATGTAAATTCAGTCATTCAAAGCAAAGAACACCAATCAAACAATCAAGTAACTTATGTCTAGAAAAATTGGGACCCTTGATCTTAATCCTAATTAAATAAATAAATTGAAGGGATATGGTTTTGAAAGTTATCCAAACAACTGTCAACTGTCACAACTGACTTGTGCATGTTTTAAATTCTATTATGTGTAATAATTAACTAATCTTGATGGGTCTGTTCTCTAACAAGAGAATCTGAGAGAGAGACCTCAGTTCAATAGAATTGAATCGGACCCTCTTCATGTGATGGCCTTGAATGATGTTCTAATGGAGAAACACAACCCCATGTTAAATGTTGACTAATTTGTCAGTGGTTAGGCCAAATACTTGGCCGTTAGGCTCTGGCCATGGATCTACGACAATTCACAAATAATTATTAGTCATATTTAAATACATGTAATCGTATATGATCAATTACTATTGATTAATCATATTGATGATATTATTTAAATGAGTCAGATGTGTAAGTTCGATGCACTAAAACATTTACTGTAATTATATCCGATCAAAGCTTTTTCTCCTTCAAATCTTAATTAATTATAAAACCGACATTCCTGCTCCTGTCCAATAATGATTCTGGAACTGCTCATTAATTTAAATTTTGAAGAAAAATTATGTGATAATGATAATTATATATATAACATATAATTGATTAAACAACAAATTAATTAACATAAGAGCGAATATGGCTGCCAGCACTTAAAGTTGAGATTATAATTATTGTTGCTATTATAAAACCGTTGAATGTTGTTTTCTTCTTTGGGTGCACGATATTTTGCCAATCATTTGCCTCAAGAAAGTTGATCCGATAATTATCCTTTTCTAAGAATTTAACGGTCATAGTTATTTTTGTGATCATACTCTTAAAATATGAAGACAATGCTTATTAGGAGTGATGTATCGGTATATATTCTTTCCTTGAAAACCCATTGAATGAGAATTCATAAATTTGTAATATAAACTTCTGCTCTGTATATGAAAATTCCATCTACACTAAAAAATTGTATCTGTATAAATCATTAAAAGATAAAAATTTATTTACTAAAATTTGTTATTTAAAGTTAAATTCGTGTATATATATAATTTATTAACTAATAATTTCACATTCTAGTTCTCTAATGAAAGAGAATTATTGAAATTTTCTATATTCTATCTAAAAACAAAAAAGAAAAAAATTTTCTTCTAATAATTTTTTTAACGTTGGAGATTTCATAGATAATATGTAATTACTATATAATATTTGGAAATTATGTTGTGGGGATGTACAGTATATAGTATATGTATGGATGACGCGATTCAATTGAAGCCTGCCAAGCTTAGACTAAGCGAAAGAAGAAATGATGGGGAATTTTGTGAAGAAAAGTATGGAAATCCACTTGATGAAACTATGATACTTTTTTTTCCTTTTTGATCTCGTAATCACATGGCAGACAAGCAAGTGGATCATGGTAGGGTCGCCATTTATCATGCACTTCAGAGCTATCCATCCATGATCAACCCCACCACTCACATTTTCCACTCCTAAATCATCTTAATAATTAAGAGCAAAACCATGCATGATTTCTAACAGTATTATTTCGTTTAGCAACACTTGATTGTTGTTTGATTTTGATTGAAAGTTTGAAATAGATTTTGTAGTAACTACTAGGAAACTTGGGGCAATCTTTATTGACAGAATTGATGAAATCTTGCATGATCTTGTTGTCAATTTTAAATTCATGTTATTGAAATAAATAAATAAATAAATTCATGTCATGTCAACTTTATTTTGTTCTTATATGAAGACAAAAGTTTGGACCAGAAATGCACAAATGAACTTAGCTAGGAGTTTTAAAAAGTCATCAGAAAGGAAGAAGATCGCTTCAAAGGTTAGAAACTAATGGAGCCTTGTAAGGAAATTAAAAACCATCTTTAACTTTTTAAAATTTTTAATTTAACTTTGAAGTCTTCATTTACTTTTAGTTTAAAAATCAAAATAATTAATAATCGAACGTTAAAACAAAAATTTAAGTTAATATTCAGTCATGCATATATCCATATGACATATAATTAGAATCAATGGCTAAATGTATAAATTTAGAGTATGTCATATGAGCATTTCATACCTTAATGAGTAATATATATTATGTATTAAATATGTAAGTCTTGAATTCTTCGAATTAAATAGACATACTAAGATTATTTTGAATCACATGAAATTTGTGACCAAAAACAAATTTGTATAGGTAGAGAACGTTGACGTAATTAATGAGTACATTATGTTACAATACTCAAATCATTCGATTCTCAATAAATAATAGCAAAAGAAAAGAACAAGTATCGAGACATCCGTTTCCTATTCATTTCAACACCCTAATTTTAGATGCTAAAAACCCAATAAGAAATTGAATATTATAGTACATAATGTAATATTATCTAATTAATGTACCAACAATACCTGACTCACTAACAAATAATCTTAAATACACCTTAATATAATATCATCTAATTAATGTGATTCACGGACTAAATATATTACATTTTATTGAAATACACATTGTCAAAATTCCTTAATGAAAAAATTTCTAATACAAGGAATACAACACCAAAACGATATGATTTAATAACTAAAACAACATATCAAAATTTATAAAGATTTTCCCCATATGCATTTTCCGTATTGTAAAAATATATGTTACCATCAATCATGTGGTATGATAATTACTCATAACACAAAATGCACACATCTAAAAATATTATAGATTAATTCCTGTATAATAAATGAATATATGTTGTAAGAAAAACGTTAATTATATTGATATGGATAATTGTTCGTAACTCATAAGACAAACTGACAAAGGCTGTAATAAAAATACAACGTAGCAGATAGCAAAGGCCTTATTCGTCCCAAAACTTTGCGTTTATAAAACCAAACCAAACCAAACTCCACTGCTCACTTCTCTCCATTACTAGTTTACAACTATACACACACTTCTGTAGTTCTGTCACTCACATAATATTTATATATATATAGCTTCTTCTTCATCAGATCAATCTATTGTCACCCACAAACACACAACAAATTATATTCACATACAGAGAGTGATGGAGGTGGCGCTGTTAACGTTTCTCGCCTTGGTCTCGGCCGTGAGCGCCTGCACGCCGTCGGACAAGGCGGCGCTGCGGGAGTTCAGGTCCTCGCTGAAGGAACCCTACTTGGGCATCTTCAACACCTGGTCAGGCGACAAATGCTGCGAGTGGTACGGTGTCAGCTGCGACCCCACCACTCAACGTGTCACCGATATCTCTCTCCGAGGAGAATCGGAGGACCCCATCTTAGAAAAAGCTGGCCGGTCCGGCTACATGACCGGCTCTATCAACCCGGCTATCTGCCAGCTCGACCGTCTCAGCAATCTAGTCATTGCCGACTGGAAAGGCATCGCCGGCCAGCTGCCGCCCTGTTTGACTTCCATTTCCTCTCTACGTGTTTTGGACGTCGTCGGTAATAAAATATCGGGCGAGATCCCGGAAAATATCGGAAATCTTCAAAAGCTCACTGTTTTGAACTTGGCCGACAATGCCATTTCGGGCGGTATACCCGGATCTTTGGTTCAGCTTTCGAGTTTGAAGCATTTAGATTTGAGTAAGAACCAACTTTCCGGTGAAATCCCGCAAGATTTCGGGAAACTAAAAATGCTGAGTCGCGCCTTGCTAGCACGAAACAAGCTAACCGGGTCTATACCGGCATCTATCGGGAACATGTATCGCCTTGCGGATTTGGATCTATCCATGAACCAACTCTCCGGTTCGGTTCCGGA
The DNA here is from genome assembly GCA_021234005.1 of Nephelium lappaceum. Taxonomy (NCBI): domain Eukaryota; kingdom Viridiplantae; phylum Streptophyta; class Magnoliopsida; order Sapindales; family Sapindaceae; genus Nephelium; species Nephelium lappaceum. The sequence goes on along the minus strand of CM038003.1, from coordinate 21,259,358 downwards.
GCAGTTAGGGAAAATGCGGGTCTTATCAACTCTTAATTTGGATAGCAACTCGTTATCGGGTCATATACCACCCGCAGTGTTGAGCAACACGGGTATGGGTATCCTAAACTTGAGCCGAAACTCGTTGGAGGGTAACATACCGGATGTCTTCAACGCCAAGTCCTACTTTATGGCATTGGATCTGTCTTACAACAATTTGAAAGGTTCGGTGCCTGGCTCGCTCTCATCAGCGGCCTATGTCGGACATCTTGATTTGAGTCATAACCATCTCTGTGGGGCCATACCCATCGGATCACCGTTCGATCACCTTGAAGCATCGTCATTTGTTAACAACGATTGCTTATGTGGCAACCCATTGAGGACTTGTTAGTGAAATCCATTGGTAATATCGGCTAAATCATTGATTTCCGTTCATGTTTCCGATGTATAAGGTCGCTACTATTTACTTGACATCATGTTTAAACTTGTAATAGTGAATGTAAGTGTTGTTCTTGTAATGTTTTCTAATTTATAAATATATCATTTGCATTTGTAATGTTAGGTTCTCGTCACATACTTTAAGAATATCGACTTTAAGTTAATAAATTTTGTATTAAATTATATAAATTTAAAGTTTGATTTCCTCTAAATATATAAATATATGTTGAATTGGACAATGATCGAGCATATGCAACGGCAAGTTCGCAACATGCATGCACGTGCAACAAACTGTAAGCTCGATAGAGATTCTATGCGAAGGTATAACAAAGGCAAGTACTTTATATTATATCTAATCATATTATACATACCACTAGGAGTGTAATTTCTTTTTGGGATGGTGAAAACTTTTAAATCCTCAAGGGTGATACAATTTTGCACTTATGCTTTACATTGGAAATTCAAATGTGTTTTTCTTTCTTACAATTATGAGTTCCAATCCCCACCACAAACCCCCCACCCCCCGCGCCTCTCCCCTCCTTTTTTCTTTTTTTTCTCAAACCTCGAATTAGCAAAGAAGTGAAGAGAAAATTGCTCAGATACAAAACTCTATATCATGAAATTGAAATGCGAGCATGATAATTTAGAAGGTTGTTAATTCTGAGCTGAAATGGACAAAACAATAGAGGTGGCATGCACGTGATAAGCAAACCCAATTAAAGTTTTATTTGTTTTTCTTTTCATGTGTCGGTGCATAGGCCATAGCCTATATCTCTATTGAAAAGACCGGATGCTTTTGGTTGATTATGTGTTGATCCACTAGTTAAAACACAAACCAAAAAGATAAAAATAGGAGCATGTTTTGTGGGGTTTAGATCTACTTATAACATGATGAATTGGGTGTTAATCACCCCTCTTCAGAAAGAAGAAATCTAAGTTTAAATCCTTTTCCACAACTCAAAAAAATATCTTTCCATCTAATGGATTATGATAAAATTAAAATTTAATTAGATTGGATAATATACTAAATTTCAAACTCCATCCAAGGTACAATTCTAAATAAAAATACAAGAATGTTTTAAATTTTTTCCCTAGTCTTAATATCAGCTAACAATAATTTATTACAAAAAGCAAGGTAGGGAATAGGGATGCACCTCACACTTTTCTTGTTTGCGTTTATAAGAGTAAAGGATTTAATTTTATAAAATGTTGCTAGCATTTATTATATGTTGGAGAGGTCAAAACACCAATACAGCTAATGCATGCATGTTCTCTCGGCCCCACGTCACTGACACCCACCCACTGACCCACATTTATTTTAGTGCAGATGTTGCCAGTCGTTCACATGACACTTTGCTGCAAACTAGCAAAGTAGGTATTGTTCTGCTATCACGCACATCGCTACACTCCGCATACTGGACACAAACTATCGACAATAAATACTCTAAATTTATAAAAATATCAGCTATAATATCAAAAATATTAAAATATTTGACATCTATTCATCCCGAAATATAAAAAATATATCAAATGCATCGAGTATCTAATAAATATTTGCTTTCTTGCTAATATATAACCAAGATTTATATTCCAAGAACTTCTCTAGCACAGAAACAAATCTCAACAAATGAATTTTTATCTTTTAGCAATTTACACTGTTGTATGGGTGTTTACACTAATCAATTTTAAATTATACGTAATAATTTATAAATATCTCTTAGTTTTGAAAACAATAATTCAACAAAAATCAATAATTTATAATACTAGTTAAAAATTAAAATAAATAAATAAAAACTCGATGATCTATTCAATAACTTACCCGTATGGTAGCAAAAACATGCAGTTGTCTGATTCTCGAAACCATAATTGGAGGACGACCGATGCTTCAATAAGTAACAGACCGTGCAGCCCGTTAGTGGTCCCTCAATAAATTCACCAACCCGGATTTGCTCTAAATCACACATCTTCCTGCTTGTTAGCAGTTTATCTGATAACTGATATGCCAAGCAGGGCCAATCAATTGTTTTGGGTCAATAAAATTTAAGTCACACACCAACCAGATTTAATGTCAAAGCATTAGCTCAGATATTCCAAGCTCTAAATAGTTAAGGAATCCTAAGTTGGGTACTCAGATTCATCTTCAAAAAATTACCTTGGCTCATCAAAATGTACTATGGTCCTACTTTTGATAAACTGACACATGCAACAGCAAGTAGAGGAAGAGATTAAGCGCATTATATTCTAATGAGTCGTGGAGCCACCAAAACAATAATTTTGCAAGTACCAATGCAAACCTACTTTGACCAAGAAGTGAAATGTAATAATTGATTTGCATTATTTAAATTTGATGTAATATTAGGTACCACAGAAAAGGAATATCAATCTTGTCTTTTCTAAGAGAACAAAACATGTGGCTGAAATACCAGCTCTTTCACTAGGTAAGGCATGGTCAGATTGCTTAAAACTGAAGTGTAATTGGTTTCAGTAGAAATTGTACAAAACCTTCTTCCAGCATCTAAGGAACCTAAATATGTAAATCTACCATTTCACCAGATTATAAAGCTTGACTGTTGAAGGGGAGTTTTGGAAAGGACATGCGAAGTACGATACAAGTTGGCAAGTTCAAGATGAGATGGAAGTTGAAACTCTATTATTATGTGTAAAAATTGGTACAACTGAAGGAACAGCTATAGCTAAAATCACCAGTGACAGGACACTTCTTTAATTAATACACATGTACCTGTTTATATGCATGTAAGATGACAAACGATCATGTGCAGAGATGGATGTGAGCTGAGTTTGAGCACTGCCTCATATGATCTACAATTACAAGGGGAAAGAAACAAAACAAGAGATACAAATGACAAGCAATGATGTATTTTATCCCTACATACGACTGGAGTAGAAATCAGGATGTCAACCTAATCTTCAATCAAACGAATCATTTGCATAAGCTGATAAAGTGAGAAAAATTAAAGACTTGATGGGCAGACAAATTTCTCCTCCAGTGTCTAGTTCCTACTTGATAGCTGCATAATTGTGTTGCATTGGAGAATTTCCAATCAGTTTAAACAGGCGCTCAACAAAAAACAAAAGCTAAAGAGTGCTACAAATCAGATCAGCCTCCGGACTATCTGCCTACCATGCACCTTTGTAACCCAAGAAATCAAAAACAGCAGTGCAGTAATCACTAATAAATAACAGTGAATCCTCGATACAGGACATTAACCAAACAATGTAAAATTTTAATATAACTTATCCTACAATAAGTAACTAAAACATGATGCAGTAGTAGTCGTGGCAAGTTAAGTCATTTGTACATGCTTGAAGGATTATGCATAGTAGTTGAAAGATTACTCTTATTCCACCAATTTTATAATGTTTACAATTGTGGTTGACTTAAGACTAAGCAGTAGTTAGATGAAATTAAATATCAAACACACTGCAATATTGTTGACAATATTCAACTTCAAACTCAAAAAAGGTCACATTTCAGATTCAAAGCCAATATTCCAAAAACCCTCAGGAGTCAGAGGAGGGATATACTTATACCGATGCCTAGAAACACCCTCATGATGTTCACAGCGGAGGTTTTGCTTTTTACCATCATTGTTCTGACCTCCATTATCGGGAAGAACAGCATCATAGAATTTCTTGCATTGCTTGCATTCAACTCCTTTCAAATTTTCCCGCTCAGCTTTCTTTCTTACTGGTTCCACGTACTTGAAACCTCTTTTTCCAGCCATTGGGCCTGGCATCTGCTGCTTTTGAGGACCAGAATCAACATTCATATCCTGTGTTTCGTCATCAGAATTATCAACATTCATGTCTTTCACAGCTGCAACTGGAAGTTCGTGAACTTCTTCCTTCATGGCTTTATTCAAGTTTCCCCTAATATTCTCCAAGGGAGTATTAAGAAAATCATCATGTGGATCAGCACCACCTGGGGATTGACGAGACCTAGTATCTCTCCAAGACGATGCAGAACGCTTTGAACCAGCTGCTGGGGCAGACTTCACATTTGAGGGACACTTTGGTGCAACTAAATTCTCCGAAGTAGGAGCGTGGAAACTCGAGTTCTGATTTGATTTAACTCCCTTCTCATCATCCAAATCATCACTAAAATTTATTTGAAGCTTCACTTTACTTGTGTCACAATCAGTCGCAGAAGTACTAGAATTTTTGTCTTCAAAGTCTGCAACACAGAACACAGAAAAACTGTTAGAACTGAGCATAGTAGCAGATGCAATCCCAATGCATATCTGGCCTGGGGTTAGCAGTTCAATTCAAGTATAATCATTAATTTGACCAAAACCAAGACATATCTATGCAAACCCAATCTGAATCATAATAATGCTTAAGTGTCCATTGTACAAGGAATGCCAAAAGCAACTGAAAAATTCTTACCAGGAGAAGTTATTGGCTTCTGATGATGCCCCAATAAATCACTTTCATCTTCTAATTTGTTTGGGGGAAGCATATTCTCCGTTGTAAGACCAAACTTCATGCAGAGATAATTGTATTGAGATTTCAGCCTCTTGTAAGCATCTATAGCATCCCTTTTTTTCTTCTTCTCAGCCATGAACTCAGCGGTTTTCAGTTCAGTCTGTTGAAGTAACTTTTTATTCGTATCACTTCCTCCAGCTGACTCATCGCTTCTGTCTCTGAGATCCATCTGTAGCTTAATAATATTCTCCTCCAAAACGTCTACTTTACCCAGAAGCAGTTTCTTCTCTTTTTCACACTCCTCCATTTGCTGTTGATACTTCAGCACCTCAAAGGAGTTAAAATCAACGTTTTGAAGCAACTGTTCCTGCAATTTTCTTCCCTCTGCAACTTCTTCTGTCTTTTTCCTGACCTCCTCTTGCAGTCTGCTGACATTCTCTTCCAAACCCTCCAATTTAGCTGAAAGTAATTTCTTCTCGTGTTTCTGATCAGTCACTAGCTGTCTACTATTCGAAATATCCAACATTAGCATTTCATTTTTTCGCACTAGATCCTCCGTCAACTCATTTCTCCTGGCTATTTCTTCATTCTTTTGTCTGATCTCCTGTTGGAGCTCATCAAACTTTTTCTTCCAACAATTCAGTTCAGCTACAAGTTTGGTTTTCTTTTCTTCCTGTTCTTTTACTTGTTTCTCTTTATCCACCAATGCAGACGCTTTTGACTGAACTAAATGAAGTAATTTATTCTGCAACTCCATTCCCTCATCAACTTCTTTAGACTTCTCTATAAGCTCCCGCTGAAGCTCATTAATTTTGAATTGCTGACTTTCTAGTTCGGCAAGTAGTTGACTCGTCTTCTCATCTCGCACCTTCGCTGGTGTCACCTTGTCTAGCCTGAGAGACTGGTTCTCTTCAAGAACCCGCTGCTTTTCTAGCCGAATCTGTTTTATTTCAAGTAAGAGATCATTTTCCTTTTCTTTCCACACATCCTCCGCATCTTTTCTCGCCTCAGAATAAATTTTCTGCAAGCTTTTTGATTTCGCTTGAAAATTTGGGTAGATTTGGCTGCAGAAAATGTACTCTATCTGAGAAATCCTGTCTTTCGCTTCCTGAATCGTGGCAACCAGTATTGTACTAAGCCCAGATATGTACTTCGCATCAAAGTTGTCACCAGGACACCCTAGTTTCGGAGAATTTTGAAGGTTCCCCTCCATATCTAAAATCAAGAAAAACAAACAGCACCCAGGTGTAAATTAACCAATGCATTGATGTCATTGGATTTTAACAAAACAGTGTCCAAGTATCATATCGTCTATCTAGGTAGTATCATTGAGTATAGTAAGTAGCCATATAAAATAAACCCAAATTGAGACTTTCAACTACAAGTCATATCTAACACCTCCATCCATAATCACTTCCCTAGCTTTCAAGACAAAAAGATTACATTAGCTTCGAAGTTTCTAATCAACTATAACTTCACAGGACTATACATTGAAAACCAGAAACTACTTTACGCCTAATTGCACTAACGAAACCTGCAGATCCACAAACTGCTGTAAACACAATTCACTATCTGTAAGCTAAAATAGACCTAATTATAGCACCAGAATCAGAAAAACCCTCCAAAACTGCAGCGCAATATCTTCAAAATTCACAAGCAAACCCAATTTTCACAACATGCCAATCAATGACAACACTTGAACTCAAATTGCAATGTAGATAAAACCAGGTAGACACAATCAAACAAGAGAGCTTTATCTAATCCAATCATATATTCAAATCAAACAAACACAATTTTTTCAAGCTGATATCGAACAATAGAAAGTCAACAGTTGAACATTCAAATTACATGTATAAAAAAGCAATATAGAGATGATCTGCTACGATTATAAGAAAATGAAATCGATTTCTCGACAAACAAACAGAAAATGAGAGAGAGAGATGCCTTACGCATTCGTCGAACAAACCTCTCTCGGAGTCTCGATCGCCTTCTTCTAGTTTTGATAAAAAATTCCCGCCGATTTTGTAATTTGTAGCTTTTACAGAAGCAACTTCCCGGGCAAGCTTCTCGTCATGTGTTGTGGGTTGTAGTGGGCCGGACCTATTAACAATCCATTTTTGCTGGACTTCCTATTGGGCCGGATAAACATACACCAGGTCCAGTCAGTATTTCGTTCTAAGATTTTGTATTTTTAATAAATAATGGTCAACATAATTCTATTCACGTCCATCATAAAGATTTAAATTCCCAATACTTCTTTTTTGTTTTTGAGAATTAAGATTGATCCAGAGAGCTACCAGAACCCAGGATAAGAATACTAGGGAGCTACCGAAACCAACCAAGATAAGAATACTAATGATGCGGCCTGGGGAGTTACTCCCTCATAGGAGAAATCGGCTCACACGGAGGTAGAAGGTCTGTCCACACAATTGGTTGGGGATTGTATTTACCGGGTGTAGAACCTATTTATTAGTATATATTCTCACATGATTTCGATTCACATCAATCACCTCAAGTTAACATCTTCAATTCTAAAAGTTTTTGAACTGGGATATGATTTTGGAGTGATTATGGATTCACTTCAACTAGCCCAATAAACAAAGATTAAAGAAAATAACCAAAAATTGAGTAAAATAAAAGGCGTATCGCAAGAAAAATCACTTCAATTTCTACTTGTGATTTAATCGGGCTCAAAGAAATTTATTCACACACAGCATCGGAACAATAGCCAAATTGGTTTAATTAAGAATTTGAAATGAAACGACCAATGTTGCTTAGCAAGTGTATTCTGACACAAACTTGCAAAGTTGCAATACTCATTTTCCGTTTAAAATCGAGAAATTTGACCTGATTATTGTCCATGTCCAATTTATAAGAGAAAGAATGCGCAGACCACGAAGCAAATGCTTTTACAAAAACAAACGATTTGATGCATCGATGAAGAATCAGATAAACAAGACAAAACGCATAAATCAAAATAGGTTCCCAACATACTTTGTCATCGAATGACGTTCCTAAAACAAAGACAAAATGGAAACAAAAATGTAAATTAAAATATAACCAATATTTGAACTTCTTTAACTAAGCAGAAACTCAATCTTCCTCCTCATCGATGACCCTTGTCCCGAGTCCCTTGAATCCTTCAGGAGGAAGTTCAGAAACAGTGACAAGCGAGTAGAATTCTTCTTTTGCATCCTCCTCGTCGTTTCTCTTTCTGGCGATTCTGACACGGACTCGCCTAGGAACGCTGCGAATTCCACGGCTCCAAACATGTTTGTTGAGCTTAACGTCAACTCTCACATCTGTTGTTCCCATAGCCTTTTGGGCAAACTTCCTGATCTCTTTTATAGCTTTAGGGGCCTTCTTCTTGAAGGTGCTGCAAACAATTTAAAAACCATAATTATGCAGAATCCAACAACATTCATTGAATCAAACACACAGGGCAAAGTTGAAATCACTTGTATGCACAATATAACTCAGACGTTCAAGCTCCGGGCAATCACCAATTACTAAAATGGTTCCTAAAACATGTTGCGTAAGTCTATAAAACTAAGCTAGAACAAATAATTCATATATCGCTCCAAGCATCCACAACATCCCAAATAAATACCAAATACTGTTCCCCTCAGAGCTTGCACAGATAAACACAACAGAAACATCAACGAAATATGAATAACTCAAAGTTACAGTACCATTGTACCACAAGACAAATGAGTTTCGAAAAAAGCACAAATTCTAGTTCATAAAGCACAACCCTTTACGCAAAAGATAAAGATTCATTCATAAAAAGGAGCATGTACCACTACAGAATAACCAATAAACACATACCACAGTACGCCACAATAAATCTAAAGAAACTTATATAATTAATCATAAACTCATCGGAAAGCTGCTAGTCGTAGGTGGATTACAACATGTCAATTCATTTCTTGTTTTGCTTGCCAAAATCCGAGCCTTCTTTTACCACACAATGTACTCTTCAAATACTTGATATTTCATCAAATAACTCCCTAGAGTCATACAAGAGAAAAACAGGTACACAGCACATGAAACACTACCAAAGTTGACATTTTCCAGTAATATAAAAAATTCTCACAAACAAACACTAATCACTACAAGCAAAAACAGCGATTTCGATATCAATCAAATCACACAACAAATATTCAACAAGTAAAGCAAAGTCAACACAACACAAAACAGAGAGATTATAACTTCAGCTCCCTTGAACGAGATCTAGACCAGTCACAGAAACAAAAATAATGTAGATATATTCGACTGTGTATCTATCTACCTATCTAGGTATGAGAATAGAGAAAGTGAAACTATATACCAGCCATGAAGTCTCTTGTGTAAGTTAATGGTGTACTCGCGAGTGACAACCTCCTCCTTCCTGCCTTTGCTGCCCTTCTCCACCATTTTTGGTCTCTGATCACTCTCTCTCTCCTACCACCTTCTTCTTCGCTCTGGTGCGCGGCAGCTCTAAAGCAAACCCTAGTCTCCCAAACTGCGATTAATATAGGGTTTCTCTCTTTTATCAGATAATCACCCTCCCTTTTCCACAAATTTACCAACATGCCTTCCTGGTCGAGGCTATTTTTGTCATTTTAGATATTTGTCTTCTTTTTTTTCACTTTGTATGCATATTACTATAATAATTTTATATTTTTATATTTTTGTTTAAGAGTTTAATTTTCCTGTACTTTAAATACAATGAAGATAGATCACTCTAGGTTTTATTGTCTTTTGCTTAACAAATAAGGTTTATGAAATTCTTAAAAAAAAAAATAATAATTTCATTTGATTTTGTATCAAAATTCTAGATAATAATATGGGATTATTGTAATAATATATTATTTAAACTTGTACTAATTAAATTGTGAATCCAAGTCATGTCTTTTTCCTCCAAATCCTAAATCAATGGTGAACATTAGTATAGGTATGGTTGATAATGTACTGGGATTCAAGTCCCAACATTTGTAAGAACTTCTTGTAGATATTATTTATTATGGTAATAGTTATTCAAGTTCCATATAAAGTGTTTGATCTCGATATTTATCTACCAATAGCTAACCAATTCGGCATCAGATATCAAAACCAAAAAGAAAGCTTAGTGTAGAGAGGTCAAGCTCAGATAAATTTGGATGGCCACTACTACAAATAGTTGGGCTCCATTTAAAACTTGAAGCTCAAATCTGACCCAACTCTTTCATCTAAATTGGGCTGGCGCCCAGGCCCAATCAACTCTTCCCTTCTTCTTCTACTTCCTTCAATAGAGGGTTCTTCAAGCAAAATTCAGCCCGGAGCTGCAAAATAGATCATAAAAGATGGTAAGTTTCAACTCATAAACTTGTGTTCTAGCTGAAAGTCACCTACCCAGATAAAAAGATTGGATCTTTGTTTGATTTCTTGTTTCTTTTCATTGATTTTAGTTGTTCTTTGATTGCAAGTAGTGTTTTTTTGTGTGTTTTTACAGTCAGGAAGAAAAGAAACAGTTTTGGATTTGGCAAAGTTCGTAGACAAGGGTGTTCAAGTCAAGCTCTCTGGTGGCAGACAAGGTCTAGTACTGTTACTTCACTCTTTTATTACCTTCTGCTTTTTGGTTTAATAAGGTTAATGTGTTGTTATTTTGTTCAAGCTTAAACTTAGTGTAGAATTGTATTAGCTAAAACCTCTTCAGACAGCAAGAGAGTTATGTGTGTGTGTGAACATGTTTGGTTGTTGTGTGTGTGTTTGTAAACATGTTTGATCTTCAAAAAAATCAAGATACGTGAAAAGAGTAAGTAGGTAGTTAAGACTATATATATCTTACGTGCAATGCTTTAATTTCAATTTATCTTGAATTGGTTTGCATCAGCTTGTGTTTTGACGTTGGTTTTTGTGAGTGTTGAAACTTGAATGTGTGGTTCCTAGGTTGAGGGTCTTTTTAGTGGAACTATATTGTTCTTGTTTTTTTGTTGATTTAGTGGAATGACTTGACTTTTTTCATTTCTTGTGAGGTTACAGTGACGGGGACTCTGAAAGGATATGATCAGCTGCTAAATCTTGTACTAGATGAAGCTGTAGAGTTTTTAAGAGGTAGTCATTATTGTGGCATCTGTTTATGTTTGTGTGGTTTTATTCCAATGTGGAACTACAGTTATCTAGTTTTGGTTTTGTCTTGATCCTTTCTGTGTTCTTTGATACCAATAGAAGCACTAGGTTCGATATAGTTGCTCTGAAAAGAATAATGGATTTACCATATCTTGCTGTCTTCTTATCTTGCTATTGTGTACAAACATGTTAGTCTTTGCTCGTGTAAATCATCATATGTCTCAAAGATCCTAACTGAGAAGATAGCTAAAATATTCGTTATGCCTTTTACGATACTATCAGGAGGCAGTAGTCTTGCATGCCTTTTACGTTTGAATGATGGAATCGAAACTTCTCCTAACAGTTGCTCAAAAGCCCTAAGATTTGCAATTAAATAATTCATTCAAGACTTATTTATATGACAGAAATAATGAATCAGTCTATATGCTGATATTCTGCCCTCCGTGAATATGTGATTGTGGATTTGTGTACTAAGCAGTAACACCAGGTGAAGGAAGATGAGCTAATTGAGTGGTATACCTGTTGTGATAAAAAGTAAAGAAAGACACTGCACTTTGAACGTGTTTTTCATTGATCCGGCATTCTGATTAGACAGTCGTCATTGCTTGTTATAGCTGATATAGTGTCAACTATTTTGTCAAACGGATGTCTGAATGGGTGTTTGATAGATCATAGTTGGTAAAATGGATCCTAAAGTTGATCATGTTCCAAAACCATTTGTTTCTAGGTGTTACTTTGATTACTATGAACAATTATCTTTGACTATGGTGGAATTTAATCACCACATAAATATGCCTTCTTTTTCCTTCTGAAATTCTCCTTTGATGAGGGTTTATATGGAAATGCTTTTAGTATTTGCAAGTCACTCTAGATTGGTCAAATCCCTAGAAAATTATTTTGATATCATTCTTTATCATTTTCGTAAAGTATAGCTATTGAGTACTGACCTGGGAATTGTTAAAATGTGCTGCAGATTCTGATGATCCATTGAAGACTACTGATCAGACCAGGCGACTCGGCCTAATAGTATGTTTCTTCTTTTTACTTTTCCTGGTTTTGAGTGCTTTTATCTAATATACTTGTCTAGAGAAGGGGGCAACTGGTGCATGTGTTTCAAAACTTGGACAGGAGTTTGTGAATGTAATGGGGCATAATGTGTCATTGCTCGATCTATTGGTCAATTATCTACGAATCAATTTGGCATGCTTCTTCTTAAATAATCCTTGGCAATACCATCTAAAACATATTCTGTAACGCAAATTATTTTCACTGTTCTACAGCTTATCGGCAATTGTAACTATGAAAAGTCCTATACCAAAGTGATCCTGTCCTAACCCATTCTCATATTATATGGTCGATCTATAATTCTGTATTTTGTTGACCAAGTTGTCACTTTACACCTTCATAGCATTTGTAATCTTGTGTAATATCAAATATTAACTAGGAAACAATAAAAAAATTTTGTCATATTGACAACAACTTGACAGCACGTTATCTTACTACAGGTATGTAGGGGAACCGCTGTGATGCTTGTGTCACCAACTGATGGCACAGACGAGATTGCCAACCCTTTCACCCAACCAGATGGAGCATAAAGTAGCTTCAATCTGTTTTCCTTTCCAAATTGCTGACTTTAATCACTGTGCTGCCCTTGTCCATCTCTTCACCAATTTTATGCGGTTGGTTTTGATCTACCCTTATCATTTGTACCTTAGTATTTATGAACCAAACCAATAAAATTGTACTCACGGTGTTTTCTTCTATTGATGCTTGTGGCGATACAACTTCATGCTTGAGTTCATGTTGAAAAAACTTCATTGAATGAGAAAATATTGTAATATCCCTGGCTGACATTATATATTAGTTGGACAAAAAACCAGAGCTGATATCTCCTGTGAATGATTTGGTGCAAATCATAATAAAGAACATTTTTTGCAGCTTTTACACATGAATGCCTAAGAATTAGATGTAATTGCCCATCTGTATTGTAATCCAATCATTGTCCTATTTGATCTAATGCAATAATTTATCAAATGTGGCCTTTATAAAAAAATCTCGCTATTATACTTGGACAGACAGCATGGTAACGAGTCAGTTATGTTCTGAATAATCATTGATACGTATCAATAACTGTTAAACTCAAAAGTTTATTTCGTTAAGTCCATTTCTTTTCGTGGACAGTTGGGATTGCTGCAAAATAATTGACATTGAAGAATACGAATACAATGTATAGGCTAAGTAAGGGAAACATTTGCAATAATTTATATATGATATTTTTTATCGTAAGATAATAATTTATATATGCATCTAAAAGTGTGTTTCAAGTTGGCGGAGGATACTGTCTTGATGCTCACTTTAGGTCCATCAACAGCTAGTTTTTTGCAATTAAGAATTGTTGTGTGCAACCCTCCTGTGCCCACTTTTCTAGACATTTGCTGCATTACTTTCTTTCTTGGAAAAATAAAATTAAGCGGAACTCATTAATCCGATTTATTGTTGGGTTAAAATATAATATTTTGATGGGAATTAAGGCGCCAAGTTTCTCATAATTACAGTGATGAAATTATAGATTTGGTTTATATTCCAAGTTTCTAAACTTTTTTTTTTTGGGGGGGGGATTAAAAGGGTCAAAAACTTTTTCATTTTGAAACTATAGAAAGCTTTAGAGTTGGGAAAAAGGGATATAAGTTAGAATTGAAATTCTATGGTTATAGATACGAAATATTTATCATTAAATCATCTTATTTTTCTATTAAAATATGGGATGAACCCGCAATTTATTCTCACAAGATATGGGTTCGAATTCACACATAGACATCTTTGTGGCCAAAGGTCATGTTTCTAACTTCTTAAAAAATGTAGAGTTCCTAAGTTCTAAACTCAAAATCACAAGCGTATTCAAATGATTTTTTGGTTATAATTAAAAATAAATAAAATCAAACTAATCTGTTTGTAATTGGACCAAACTTGGTAGAGTTTGATGGAGTTAATCTTTTAAAATGGTATTGTTAATTAAATTAAATTTGACTTTTATTTTTCAATAAATAATGTTTTCAATTCAGTAGCCGATTGTCTCCTTGGCTTTTGTGGGTTTGCTGTGAGAGAGTTATCGGGTTTATGCACAAAGAGTCACATGCAAGAACCAAGAAATGGTCCAAATTATTGGATGGATAATCGGCTTGGTAATGACAAAAATCCCAAATAAATTAATCATCCGATTTCCCAAACCCCATAGTTATCAGTTGAATCAATGAGAACATAAATTATTTTATTGTTGTTGATGTGCCTGAATTTGTCTTGGTTAGCTGACTTTTTAGATTGGCAAAACTACTTTCTTTAAAAAAAATTATTTTGTTAGGATGATTGTTTACCTTTGTTAAAAACGTTTTCAAATTTTTTTTTGGCATAATCCTTAGTCATTTAAGAGTCCAGGAAATAAAAACATGACTTAATCATATTATACGTAATTATTTTAAATTTGAGAGTTAAAAGAGAGATATAATTAGAATATGATATTATTTAATAATCTCACTAATATGATCATAAAATGACATACTATGAGATCATATGACGACATAAAATTTATAACATTTTGGGAATCTACAAATATTTTATGCTTAGAAGAGTTTTTTGAAATGTACTTTGTGACCTAAGAAAGAAAATTCTCTTCCTTTGCTACCAAGTTTAGGCCAATTATTTGTTTTTCTTTTAGCATGGCGATACCCAAAACAGTGACAATATCGCAACATATATTTGACAGACCACGAGTCGGCAACTTGAAAGTTGACGGATAATAATAAATATGACCTCATACTTGTCATGTTCCAATCACAAACTAAACAAAAAAAAAAAACACTTGTTTTATACCTTCAAAATTAATATATTATTATATACAAAAGCATACCTGTTTATTACCATTGCAAATGAATTTAAATAAAAAATACCCACTTTCAAAAAATATAAAAAAATAAAAAATACGCTTATAATTGATAAGTTTTGAGAAAACGAATATACGAAATATTTTATCGGTGGAATACACACATAATTATTGCATTGTGTCTATTAATAATTTTGTATATGTATTTTGGAGGCGGAAATACCATCAAATCATATACTTTTTAATGAAAAAACCACCCTAAAAACACCCATAATTTGTCTTTTTTGAGTGGTGTGTTGTGCCAAAACAGCAGAAATTGACTGGATTTTGATTCTTTGAACTCCTTTTTATTTGGGTCTAAATCAAGAGTGGCATTAGTGGGCACAACAAATGGACCCGTATTTTGTGATGAAAATTGATTAGTATTCTGTTAAGCTGAGAGGTTCTTTCACTTGATGCAGACCCTTCAAAACACCAACTATAAATCCAATGCTCGTGGAAACGCAATGCAAAAGCTTTATGATGAGAAATTAAGACATTTTTTTTTCATTACAATAAATTCGAGGTTTAGTTATAAATCATAACTTTAATTATATAGATGTGAAGGATGAGCCATTGGATTGACTACATGTTTTCAAAAATGGAATCGATATGATTTTAACAACATTATTAAGTACGTAACATTTTTATTCCTAATTTCAATAGGATTGTCAAAGATATTAGATTGAATTTGTATTTAAAAGTGATTGATTTCTTTTTCTTTTTTTTTTTTTTGTCATGTGTGTTTTTTTTTTTCTATAATTATAATTGGGAAGTAATTGAAAATACATCGATATCCATGACGACAAATCTATTTGGAACTTACCGATACTAAACACTATATGTACATCTTATAACATCAAAAGATATATTTACTCCTACAATGATAAAAGAAAACTTTATGTACATGCTCGTAAATACATATGGTGTTAACTTGAATCTCTATCACAAGCTCAAAGGAAGGTGCATTGACCATTAAGTTATAAATGAATGAATCATATGCTTTTTTTTTTTTTTTTCTAACCTCAAATCTACTAACATATGTAATTCCTTGTCACTAAATACAGTGCATTATTCTTAAATATTGGAAATCAACAAAATAGTCCACATCATTTCAAAAAACCAAAAAAAAAAAAGTCCTCATAAAAAAGAACTCTAATCCATTTTTTTTAAAAAAAAAAAAAGTTTAAGACATAACCTTACAAAATATTTCAAGATCTAAAAGACTATATAAAGTTGTCATTCCTATGATCCAATAGAAATACAATTTATTATGTTTTCTTGTTCCTTAAAATATGCAGCCTCTAAGTCCCATCAATATGTGGGTAATAATCTCATTTTGTATGGTTAATCTTCTCTTATTTATTGAAAATAGAGTTTTAAGTTGTATTTGAGAGTCCTAAACTCAGAAGATTTATACCGTTCTAATTATAATTATAATGTCCAAAAAGTGTAGTCAGAATTCGTGATTATACATTTATACGGCGCCATTTGCCAGTAATAATGTCATCTTTAATAAAAACCATTAATGTCTTCTACCATAATAATATTCTTATTTATTTATTTATACCATTAATGACGAAGGAGGTGGATTCCCATAATTGGCTATCATATTCAACCTTTATTTTTATCCTTATTTAAACTAAAACAGGCCATCGTACTGTGGTCCCAGTTTGATGTGATAATAATAACATACCTAAAAGGAATGTAAATATTCTTTATTGTGCTTTGAATATAATTAAATTATTTATTAATTTCAATTCGAAGCCCCATATTATCCATATTTCCATTTGTAGATCCCATTTTTACAACTTCGTGATGTGGCATTTTTATACTACATGATATGGTCACTTTTTTATTATTTTTCTACCTTGGATTCTATAACTACAAGTGCACATTTTATCATATGGAACATTCAATTCTCACTTACAGATTTATGTGTTTCATAAGTTATGATATTTACTAAAGGGTGCCACTTATACTTCCATTCATTTTCAATTAGGTGACCAAACAAATGAAATTGGAATTTCTTCAATTTTTTAGCAGAAACAGAATTAAGCAGGGAAAATTTCGATTTCACTTGTTTTGTTTTCTATCATTTCCCCTCCCAACTTGGTAAGTGTGGTGCAATTACACATGCATTCCCTTTAATGACATCAAAATTCCAATTATACATGCCAATTAATACCATCTAAATCCAACTCTCAACAAATCAAATACACCATTGCCTAATATTAAAAAAAATAAATAAAAGAAATAATTCAAACCCCTTTTGTCAACATAGATCACGTTACAAAGTGAGAAAAATTTTAATATATCTAATATATATGTTTTTATCTTTTAAGATTATGATATATGATATAAACATTTTATATCATGATCATAACGAACTAAAAATTGATTACCTCGCCTTTATAACATTAACACGACCAGATATGTAGCATTTAATTTAACAATTAATGCAATTATGTATATTAGTTCTGTAACATTTGGTAACTTACCCACCAACATCAACTTTAACAATTAATTTTTAATTAAAAAAACAGAGAGAAATTATTTTGGCTAACTCAGCTACGTGCACTCGGTTTTCCTCTGATTAGTTAACTTATCTCTGACAGCTTTTTAAGAAGTTGAAAGGACACAACGATGTCTCTCTCATATAATTTGACAACCTGTAACACGCACCACGAGTACGTCATCCCTCCCCAACTCCCTCTACCATCCGTTGGATCAACCTCCACCTCTTGAGATCTCCACCACTGTCCTCAACGAAAAGCAACCAATTACCATACGCAAATGTTCCCGTCACACCCAACTCGAGCCTCTTTTTTAAACCCACTATCCATCACGTGGCGCCATCCTATTGGACCATGCCCTACCGGCGATATTTTGTCCACTTACTTCACAAAGAACTTCTCACGATAAAATAAAATCAGATGCCGTTTCCATTATGGGCCCCTTCCACTTTGGTAAACCTTTTTCTTCCAACAGAATTTTCCAGTTGCACATGCCCACGAATATGACGATAATACCCAAAAACATTCATCGAATTTACATCGACGTGCCATCGAAGAGACAACTTCAAACAAAATTGAAAAAACAAAAAAAGTCGATTATAATTCTCTACAAGACAATCAAATAAAAACTAAAAATCATTAAAAATAATCCACATACAAATTTATCTTAAAACACAATAATAATTTTTCATTCCTCATAAAACAACTCTAAAAATTAAAAAAAGAAAGAAAATAAAATTATAGATTGATTGATTGAAACGCATAAATTTCTTCATGTTCTCTCTCTAAAATCTCTCGTTCGATCGATCGATCGGCCACCAATATTTCTGAGGATGAGATCTGACGTCAATGAAACCGCGAAACGTTTCGAATTTGGATGTTTGTTTGAGGACGATCTTGTTTTTCCCCCTTTTTTTTTTTTGTAATCGAAATCGGACTCAGACTCTAACGATCTTGGCTGCTTTGACGACCGGATTCTCCCTAGCGATCGCGTCGCGACCGGCAGACTTGTAATCGTAACTGCAGTCGTGACGATCGGAGTACCGATGCTCACCGCAAAACAGCTCTCCGCACCGACATCGGAATCCGGTCAAACCGACCTTCCTCCTGCATCCGGAGCACCGGTTCACCACTCTCTTCTCCGCCGCCGCCGCCGCTGCCGCCGCGGCGCCCTCTCTCCGATCCGTCGGCTTGCTCCCGCCACTCGCTGCCGCCGCGTCCGTCGCCCGCTCCAGACTCCGAGATCTGGACGCCTTCTCGCTAGAAAACTTCAACATCCCTCCACCTCCACCGCTCGTGCTCGACACCGCAACGCTCCCGCTGCTCGACGTCGCCGCCGTCGACGTAGCAGCCGTCGTGGCGTTGAAACATTTCTGGCACATATTATTAGTCGCTGGATTCCCCGGGAAACCGCAATTGTTCACGCAAAGCGTCAACGTCTCAGGTACCACCTTGAACTCCGTCTCTTCCTTTTCCGTCTTCTGCGCCATTTTTTCTTCTTCTTTTTTCTCTCCGATTTCGATTTCTAGAGAGAGAAAGTTTTGCCAAAAAGTTATATAGAGAGAGAGAGAGATGAAGTGATTGTTTCTCTATGTTTTTTAGAGAGCGTTGGAGAAAGGAGAGTGGGGGATTTTGAAGAGATTGAGAGGTCGGTAATGGCGATGGAATATGGACCTCATAGAGACGCGTATCAAACCATTTTTGTTGCTGTGATTTTACTCAATTGCCCTTGCTAGTTTTCGGATTTTACTGTGCCTTGCCTTATTTTGTGTCGCTTACTTGCTCTGGATTGAATCTGACGTGTTAATCGTCATTATCGATAAAATATACAAAGTCCATAAGCTTATATCAGTTTTTTCATTGTGGGTCGCCCACAAGCGCCATCACATTACTACCCAAGCCATCCCATGCCTTGAATGAATCTTTCCATTTTATAAAGTCAGTATCCGGAAACAGATTACGACTCTACCGTTATTTACCGAGATTAAAAATAAATATCGTGATTGATGTTTTGTGAGGGATGTGTGAAGAAAATATATGATTACTCGATTAAGATTGATCTATTTGCATAAGTGTCCAATGTGATTTTGCATAAAATAATATACTTATTTAAGTTAATAATGATTCAGATTTGAATAGACTGTATAATAAATTGTATAAAAAAATACAACTCAATCAAAATTTATTAAGATTAATGATTACTCCTATGAAAGCGATATGAAGAGAATGACTACATATCAAAACAGATTTACAATTCAATTGAAATTTATTGATCAATGAGGGTATACATATATTGACATTATGAGAACATGATTCAATTTAAATTTTAACATTAATTGGTATGTTATAGAATCAAACTAAAATCAAATCGGTGATCCTGATCTAAAAATTTATGAGGATCAACGCAGATTTGGAACTTGATTTTCTTTATAGGTTGAAAAGAGGGAGGACTTTTCATTTGTGATATATATATATATATATATATATATATAAACACTACTTTTCATTTGTAATGTTGGAGTGCTATACGTTATACTCTTGTAGAGTTCAAATTGGCAATAGATTTTTTATGTATGGATGTAAAAAGAAAAAAAAAAATCATGTAATATGAATAATCTAGTGTGATTTGTGAAAATAGAACTGTAAAAGAATGAGTTTTTTTAAAAAAAAAAAAATGTAAAAGAATGTGTAATCATTTATGTTAAATGATTTGTTGTCAGAATTGTATTAACAAATTGTGATTACCAATTTGTTAAAACTCTGGCATAATTGACGGTGTATTGTTAATCAGCCAATTATTCATGGTTGGTTGTATTTTTATGTACGGTTTACCTTTCCTTATTTGATTATATTAAATATCAGAAGTTATAAAATTTGTAAAGAGAATATAAATATATATATATATATACACATGCGCGCCCAAAATTAAGAACTAGGGCTATTATTTTAAATTAAAAAAAAATGACTGTTGGCATAAAATCCATTAAAAGTACCTCAACACAATGAAGAGCCTAGTTGCACATTTTTAAAGCTACATTATAGGTCGAAAAGTGAAAAAATCTGGCTAGCTTCAAATTCAAGCGATCTTGTTCTTGTAAGATTACTTTGGTGGTTGCATTTCGTGAGCCAAATTTTCACCACAAGTTGCATCAATATATCCCAGCAGAATCTCGTGTTTACTTAAACATAACACCAAATTTTGCCGAAGACTTGGACTTAGCTCATGTACAACTAGACATTTTTAAGATTTTCCCTCTTAGCCCAATGTCCCGTTTTATCCATCTAATGGTGTATTTAGTTGATAGATTAGAGAATGATAATAAAAAATGAGAATGATTGATGATATTTACTTACTTTAAAATTATTTTATAATAAGAATGAAATTATGAATTACATATAAATTATACCTCATATTTTAAGATAATAATAAGATTTACTGTAATTAAATAATAAATATTATATATAGAGTCGGTAAGTAACATCCGTATATTTAGGAGAAATTATATCTCAAAACAGTGGGAAACAAGTGTCACATGACTTGAATCCTTGAACCGATATAAGGAGATTTTTATATTTAATCAAAATTTAAAAATTCCATGAATAGTATTGGGTAGTGGAAAAGGCTATCGTCCTATGAAGTTTATGATTACGATATTTGTTTATAAAATAAAAACGTGGAAAAAAGAGGCAAATTTAATGGGTTGCAAGATAAGAGAGAAAGTAGGGGCAATATTGGAATTTCAGCAGTCAGAGGTGCCCCACAGACGGTAGTGCTGGCGACAGGAGGAGAAAGCTTTAAGCCGCCCAATCTGACTGACCTCCCTCCACTCTCGCTTCGCACGGACCAACCTTTCCTTTTCTACGACGTCGCTTTCTCTCCTCTCCTCTCGCCGTGACGTACACGTGTTCGCTACACGTATCTCTTTTTTATTCCGACGCCTGTCCCTGCCTCCGTACTTTCCTACAGCCACCTCATCACTCTCACGTTAAATTCCTATATTTGATTCTATTATTTTTTTTTTTCAATTAGTACAAACACGACCATGGTTATGATAAATTCGTTATAATTAAATGCTTTTAATTTATAAATGGGTAATGGGGTTGTGAATTTAAATTATATCATTTCTCTTTAAGTCATAAATTAATTATAATATTAAATAAGTTATTTATTTATTGCAAATATTAAAAAAATAATAATAACTCGAAAATCTAATTTAATCACAAATATATAAAGACAAATGAATAACAACTAGATTAAAAGTGAAATATACAAAGAGAAAATGAATCACAATTCCATTAAACACAAATATGTAAAAGGAAAAATGAAAAACATTTCGATCAAAAGTGAAATCATTTTTAATTTAGAATATGCAATGTTTAAATTTTAATAAATTATAACGTTACATAATAAAATATATATATATTATTCGAGAATTGTAATTTTTGTACTTCAACAATGTTGTATTGGCGCGTATTAGATAATTCATACAAAAATTGTTGGTTCATGTTGGTTGTTTTATTTAAAAAAGACCAATGTTGGATTATCAAAAAAAATTGTCTAAATTGAGTATCTAAATAATGCAACAACCTTACGTGCAATTATTATATGTTCAATATATTATCTCAAAATTAATATAACCGTTACAAATTAACTTGTCATATTATTTTGATGAAATTTTGAATAAATTTATGAAAAATGTACCATTATTTTTTTAAAAAAATCTTTAATTTGATAAAACTTTAAATTGATCCGCACACCCCATTCATTAATACACATTTTCGGAAAGCGTATTATATTATCAATTATTTTCCGATATGTATAGATAAGTGTAGACTAATTCTTAATAATTAACCTTAGATTATGTGTGATTATTAAAAAAAAAAAAAAAAGGCAGTATACATATAAGAAATATATATACACCTTAAACAAGAACACATTAATTTGCCCGGCCCATGAAACTTTTTCACCATCAACTTGTTCTCAATTTAATAAAATTTCTTATAAATCACGCCTGACGGCCCGAAAAAAGGGTCTCCGTCAGTGGTGGATCATGTTAGTGGACGGTCAGTGATGGGTCCACCACTTGACTAGGTCCGATTCCGAAGATGTGACTTTTTATCAGAAAGTCAAAACGCGGGTGAGAGACAGCGAAATATATAGACCGACCCGACTCCGACCCCGAACCCAGCTGGTACGTGGCGAGTGTGCACCGTAGGACAGAGAGTGGAACGATGTGGTCGGCCACGCATGACCATCCCCTGCTTCCGAGATTTCGCTTTCGTCAAAATCAATTTGACATTTGACGATTGTGGGTCCATTCCACCCCATGTACGTGTGTGATTTTGCTATTGCCAACTTGATTTTTATTTTATTATTATTGTTTATATTATATATGTTTTAAAATCGTGACTTATGTAAAAAGGACATTTGATGTGACATGATTCCTTTCAAGTTGAAACTTCTGTTTTTGGGAATCGGGGTTGAAACCGATTTGATGAGATCAACTGAAGTTTCACGTGGCTTTAGGTGCCCTGAAAATGTACGAGCGTAAGTAGGGGAAGAATTATATAAGAATGAGGCCACTGCCTACACATATCGATAGATACGTAGAAATAGATTATAAGATATGAATTATATGGAGAATATAAAAAGTTTTATGTTCACTTTTTTTTTTTTTTTTTTAAACGAATTAGAAACCGTTGAAATTTTATATTTACGTTATTTGTTATTTTCATAATCGAGTGATAAATTAAAAATGATAATAAATAAATCAAGCAACTTATAGTTATACTCATACAGTAGAGAGATAGTTTAAATATTGTTTTTTATAATTAAAAAATAACTGGTTTCATAATACAAAGAAAAGAGAAAAAAAAAATTATCTATTTAGATTGGAGAAAATTAAATATTCTTTATCTTAGTGAATGAAAAGTTGTATGACCACTAAAGGGGAATGTGTTTATTAACTACTTAAAGTACGAGAACGTATAAAAGTAAAACTTTTGTTGAATTTGTATAATGTTCAGCGATCATGTGAATAACTTTATGCAAATATATGGTTTCCAATCGATAACATGGAAACAGAAAGTCAAAATGACACAGTCCGACTCCGCTGAATACTTCCGCCAAAATTTTTCATTGGGCCTGCTGCGAGTCCGGTACCGCACAGCCCATGCACTACTACAGATTGTAGGCCAGGAATGGTTTGTACTTGTACCGAGCCCATTTTATTGGTTTTAACTTTTTAATTCATAATCTTTTTGTTATAAGTATAAATTTGGAAGCCTGGAGAAAACAATCATTCAACTCGAAAATAAAGTTAAAACGTTATTAATTTCAACAATTCAATTTTTTGGTTGCATGAATTTGTTAAGAAGCATGTGATTTGGATTTTCCAACATTAGCATGGGCATTATAATTATATATATATAAAAAATATAATCACAAAAAATTATCGGTTTAAATTCATCATATGATCAATTAATATACATCAACATTACACAAAATATAGTCATCAATTCTTCATTTTTTTCCTTTTTGCATTACTTCATTCACATAGTCAATTCGAATTATTTAGAATTATCCTATCAAACTATATTTAGTTATAATTCAGATAATTAGTTGGAATTCTAATATATATTAATTATCAGAAATCTGTTGAGAAAATACATTATGAAAATAGATATCACAATATTTCGGGAATAAATTTTTCAGTATTATACTAATTTAAACTAATAATACTTTAAACAATCAAACAATTAAATTAAGAACATTTTTATAACAATCTCGTCTCCAGATTCATTAATTCTCATAGAATCTTTACATAAATAAATAAAATAAAATAGAGAAAGAATTAACAAGTTAGATATTATTTTAAAATTCAAAAAGAAAAATTAGATATTAATTTATTTTTTAATTTATCATATAAAAAGAAAAAAACCCAAGTTGTTCTTTCTATTGGGTTCACAAAAATCACATATTGAACCCAAAATTGATAAAATTGGGAAGCTGAATCGACCCTGCGAGATTCTCCATTCTCTCTCATTCGTCACTTGCCTTGTCGGCCCGGACAATCAAAAAATCCGGTGGGGTTTTTAATTTTTGAATGTATTTTTAGTTTCCATGAAACTCGAAACCCAATCAACGAGTTCCAATTCGAGTCCGCGACGAGTGATTTGCCCTCGATTCTGGTCTTCGTGAAGTAAATCTCCTCCACCCACATTAGGGTTTTGAAATTAGGGTTTCGGTGGGATTTTGGAATTAGGGTTTTGAATAGGAGGGGATGGGGAGCGTGGATGATCGTACATTCAAGGCCAATTTTAGCGGCGATGGAGTGTTGAAGTTGAGAGAGAGAGTCAAAGATAAGTTGAAGGAATTCATGGGCGATTACACCGATGACACTCTTGTGGTACTCCTGTTTTTATAAAATTTATTTACTTGTTGGGTTTTTCGTTTGTTTATTTATTTACTAGTTGGAGAGTTTTGTGTCTGTTTATTAGATTTATGTTTATTTGTGTGGTTGCTGTTGAATGTTGATTTGATGTTAGACGTTAACTTTGTGAAGTTGAAGCATTTTTGCAGAGCTGCTTGAGGTTTGTACTTTGTTCGGTTTAGATGTCTGAGTAGTGGGAGATGTTAGTTGTTGAGAATTGTTATTGTTTTTGAATTTTCTTATGATTAGAAACTGGAAAAGCTGTTGTTACTAAAATTGGCATGTGTGAAGTCTTTGGGAATTTTAAGCGACGAGCATTGTGTACGATGGCACATAGGATTGAATGCAGTAGTTTTCAGATTTTTTTCTTTAAATTGTAAATTCACTTGGGAGAGAAATTGGTGGTAATGGCTCAATGCCTGAAATAAGTGCAGGCAGGAGTGACTTTAGGCTATCTTGAATAAAACAAGAGCGGCTTTCATGTACTGATGTGATGGAGTTTTAACCTGGATTTGATTATTAAGAAACTTGCTTGCTTATCAGTATTGTGCATGGAACCAATGGATGGAGTAGTAGAGTCTAGATATTAACTTGTGGGATGCTGTAAAGACATCTGGTGTGGTATTTGTACATGCTGTTGCTTTCGGGTTATGTATTGTATTGCAGAGACGAGAGAGCAGCAGGAATTGCGTAGAATTCTTAGGTAGGTACTTCATTGGAATGCCTGGATTGTGGTTGGAATTTTTATGTGGAAGAGTATTTGTCTGGATGGGGTTGAGGAATTATTTGCTTTTGGATTGTTCATTTGTTTGTGAGCTTTAGTACCATTGAAATTTTCTTTTTGGGATGTGGTGGTGTTTTGATAAAGTATATAGCCTTTGGGCGATTGCCAAAGGAATTGGGGATAGGGCTCTAGTGATTGGGTGTAGTTCTAGCTTGCTTACTGTCAGGGGATTATTTTTTCCTTTTTGTACTGGGGATAATGATAGGTTTTACTTTCCTGTTTTCGATGTTAACAGAGTTGTGTAGTGCAAGTTGATGTCACAACATTGAATTTAGTTTTGGATGTGATGATCTTACATTATCAAACAAAGTTTGGAAGATTTTGTTTTCATTTGGAATATGTATTGCTTTTGAATTTGTTAATGCTACCAATAATCTCTTCTTTTTTATTTGCATTGGTAGGAATACGTTATTGTCCTATTGAGAAATGGCAGGCGCAAAGAAGAAGCAAGGAATGAGCTGAATGTCTTTTTGGGGGATGACAGCGATTCTTTTGTTTCCTGGTATTTTGATTCTTACGTAATTGTAATTGGAGAAATTGAGGCTTTAGTAATTAATATGTCATTAGTTTAGCTATAAGTTATATTTGTTGCTGATCTTTTGTTTATTTCTTGACATTTTTTTCTGAACAGGCTATGGGATCATCTTGCTTCAAATTTAATTTTGTATGTTCACCCTGAGGGATCTCACACAAATGAAGCAGCAAAAGCGAAAACTGCATCAGGTGACAAGGCTGGGAGCGATGATTCTCCTCACTTGGATTCTGAATCTGAAGGAGGTAAGTCAAATAAGTTATCTACGAGTCGGCACAATAGGGAATGGAAAGGATTAGTGAGGGATGCAGCTGAACCGCCACCCCTACGGAGCTCTGAAGTTGATGATTTTGAGAAAAAAACACATGGAGAAGTTGGACGTGGCCGAAGATCTCCTTCCCCTCATCGACCTAAAGGTCAAAAGAAAAGAAGCAGGACTGAAGAGCGTCAGCATGCAAAGGTTTGAATCCCCAAATTATTGTTCTGAATCGATTGGGAAAGAATCGCACGTCTAATGTATTATAAAAACAAACTACCTACTACTCTTGTAGCTGGATAGCCAGAATATAATTTTGTAGATTGAGTTAAGTGTGATGTGATGTAGTTTTGGTAGTAGTTATTAGTTCTCTTTTTTTTTGTGGTTAGTCCAGAAGATTTAGCTTTCTTAAGCTGTCTTGTAACTCATTTCTGGAATTCCAGAATATTTGCTACTACTTCTGCTTTGACGTATTTCTATTATATGCTAGAACCGATGTTTGCAAATCTCCAAAACTTCCAACCAATATCACTTAACCTAGCTGAATAATTTTAAGTTTGCATTGGTTTGTGGTTTAGATAGCATTCATCATTTCTTGGTTGTAAAACTAATTTGGTTTATTTTTCGATGTGAAGTTGATTATTTAGTCTCTTGATCCCTTATACAGTGAAGAGCTGCAATTGGAGAACTAGAATAGTTCTTTTTATTATTTTAATTTGTTGAAATATAATATCTTAGTCATTCCTTGTGAATCAAAATAAGGCATGGTTTTCCTAATCCATTAATTAACCTTCTGGCAGAGGGAGGTGGGTCAAAAAACCATTGATGCACCTCGACGGATTCTTCAATTTGCAGTTCGAGATGCAGTTGGAACTACAAGGCCATCTAGTTCAGGAAAAGAGCCTTCGTTGAAGCGTCTTCGTTCTGTTGTATCCACATCAACTGGAAACTCAGAATTGTTTCAATGTCCTCGAAGGATTCGATCAGTTGCAACAGTGCCAAATCCTTTGGCAACTGTAATCAAAGCTGTGGCAGAAGCTGCTGAAGATGTAACAAGAGTCAAATCTGGAGGAAACGTGTTTGATCGACTTGGTCGTGGTATGGATGTGACAGGGATGGTGGATGATGGACCTGCAGGATTTAGAGAAGCTGCTGTAAATGAAGAATATGAAAATTTTAACCAAATTCAGGACCGAACCACTCCACAGTATCTTGATAGACTTGGCTACCGCGGACAATATGATGGGGACATGTCAATGTTGGAAAGTGAAACTGTGTTGCCTTTTGATTCTATGTCTGATGATGAAGGGTATGAGGATACAGGCCTCAGAGTCACAGATGTTTCTCAGTCCAGATCATCTGTTGGAAACAAGGGCAAGGGTTCACTGGTGCAGTACAGTGTGGCTAAGAATACTGATGACTTAATGCAAACGTCACGGAACAAAGATCAGCATCAACCTGTTGCACCAATGAGTGCTTCTCATAAGGTAGTGAACATTTCTGTGAATGTGAATACCTGGAAACCTCCTCATTATCAGGAGACTAGAGAAGGCGCGGCATCGGATAGTCGAATTTCTAATCAAGATAGTGAGGCACATGCTGGAAAATCTGTTGTCCAATTAATGAAGGAGAATAGCAACCCTTCTACTGTTGGCAATGGGGATGTAATATATCTTAACTTGTGTATTTGTTAAATCATTGTGTCATCACCTATCAGTTATCATTGTTTTTTCTTGTGGAAATTAAAGTAGTGCTGCTGGTTGTGAACAGGCAAAACCTGCTGCAGATACTCAAATGGAATCTGAGAAGGTTCTTCCATCTGCTTCTGGTGGGTTTTGATCTGTCTTATGATGCTGTTTATGGCTTTCCTATTCCTCAATACATGGTTGACTTGGTTGAGTTGTGATATCTTTTTCTTGGTAATAATATTTTGTAAAATATTGTTGTGAATGGCCTTTGCAGGTTTATACACTTCTGGTCGTCCTTCTGATGATGCTGATTCTCGAACAATTTTCGTTAGCAATGTAATAGCTTATACTTGTCTCTATGTGGATATGAAATGTAATATTGTTTCTGTTTGTGACAGTGTGTTGTTTGTTCTTGCACAGGTTCATTTTGCTGCGACAAAGGACAGTCTTTCTCGGCATTTTAATAAGTTTGGTGAAGTTCTAAAAGTGATTATAGTTACTGATGCTGCAACTGGGCAACCAATAGGGTAAGGTGTTTTAGATGTTGATTCTGCTATACTTTGTCACCTACAATATTTTTTTGGCTATGCTTACAAATCCATTGGTCAAAGATTTTGTCAATTTCTCTTAATTGTTATTTTAATTTGAGAAATTCTTTACAAGTCTACTAAATTTTGACGGCTTACCAGGTCAGCACATGTGGAGTTCATGCGTAAAGAGGCAGCAGACAATGCTTTAACTCTTGATGGTACCTCCTTCATGTCTCGGATTCTTAAGGTATTAGTTTGAGAAATAGGTCTATATTGTCTTGAGGAAGACCTTTTTATATGCTTGCCTGGGGGCACAAGTTGGTTATGTTCTTCAAATTCTCTGCAACTTGAGGAGCATTTATTTATTTTATTAATTATTTTACTGCGATGTAGCTAGTAGACCTGAACTGCATTTCCAATTTTTTAATTTTTTTTTCTTTCAGGTTGTAAAGAGAAATGCTGCTCATCAAGATGCTGCTCCTCTTACATCCTGGCCTCGTGTTGCAAGGGGTTCTCCATATGTTGCAGCTAGGTTTACCAGAGCTCCTTTTCCTAGAGGCCTTCAAGGGGCATTTAGACCTCGGTTACCTATCAAGCCCGGTGCTAGGAGTTTGCAGTGGAAGCGGGATGCTCAGCCTACCCCAGCCGAGACTGGTGCTCAAATTCCTGGGAACACTGTTCTTTCTCCCACTGCTCGTAGCCTCACCTATGTCCGAACTGAACCCAAAACAGATAGGAATCCGGGTGCCACCTAGTCCAACATTCGTGTAGTCATTTCCTTTGTACCCACATCCATCACTCTGGCCTGCAGGAGGACAGCAATAAGCATTATGTTGCTTGTGGGCAGGCAAATATTAGAAATTTTCTCAGTTATCATCATCATCATCATCATCGAACAAGTATATGATATTTCTGTCCATGTGGGGGACATGTTCCAGAATGAGGAAATGTCAGAAGATGTGTAGTGACAGAGTGGAAGGTTTTTGTTAGCATTTTGTCTATTCTGGTTCTGCTATGGAAGAAGAAAACGTGAAAGAGAGAGGGGAGAAGGGGATGATTCCTGTTTTTGCACTGTGTTTCCTGCCTGCCTCCCCGAGTTACATAAATACTGTTAGATTATAATTTGTGAATAGGGAGGATGGATAGTTGGCTTCTTTTTTTGACTTTTGAGGGACTACTTGTGTTTTTTATTTTTTTGGTTGGTTTCTTATTGTTTAATGAAGAAAAAGAAAAGGGGAATGAAACAGAAAGAAAATAACCAAAAAATAAAAAATAAAAAATAAAAAAATAAAAAGGAAAAGAAAATCAAGAGAACTGGTTTAGTTGCCTCGTATATGTACTGCAGTATAGATTAAGATTTTTGTTTTTGATGGTTTTGTTTGTTTTTTTGAAATAGATTTTGATGGTTTTATTGCTTAAATATTTGAGAATAATGATATTACAGTTGGTTACCATGGCGGGCTCTTGTAGCTATAATGTTGAGATTTCACATTTTAACATTCATTTAGATTCAACTTTATAAGATATTACAATATCACATTGAAAATATAGAATCTGTGACAGTTGATGATAAAATTTTTATGCTAATCAGATGGTATTTAATTATGACAATAATACATAATGTAAAACAATATTATAGAAAACAGGATTATACGTGACATAACCTAATATAAGATTGGGTGACAAAAGGTAACATAAGATTGGGAATACGGATGGCTTGATTGGAAACTACAGAAGAAGACAACCCGCTTCAACCGAACCCTAGCTAAAAAAAAAGCTTCCGTCTTTTCTCTGAAATCAGACAAATGGCAGCTGCAATTCGCCGCCGATCCCTTTTTAGAGTGGTCAAGCAGTTTCAATCTTCTTCTCCATGTTGTCTATCTTCCATCAGCTCTTTCAATTCCAATATCTCCAATTCATCAAACCCCTACTCCACTTCACAACTTGTGCACCCCTACCCCTTCTCCAAACTCCATCACCCACTTGGCTTTGGTTTTCAAACCCCTAGATTTCTCTCAACCTCTGAGTCTCCTAAACATGAGCAAGAGCAACATGTGCCCCCTAGTCAAAACCCGGACTTCAAGCACCAAGAAATCGAAGGACCCACTGTCGAACGCGACCTCTCTCCTCTCGCCGACGAGACCAGGCACGTTCTCGATGACATCATGAAGACGATATATAGTCTCAGCAGAGCTCTTGCTCTTCTGGGTCTCTTCCAACTAGGCCTAGGAGCTTGGATTTCCTACATTACAACCTCATCACCTATAACGGAGCTCTCTATACAGAGCGTTGTCGCTTTCGGCTTCCCATTCACGCTGGCATTGATGCTGAGGCGGTCTTTGAAGCCAATGTACTTCTTCAAGAAGATGGAGGAGCAAGGTCGCCTCCAGATTCTCACTCTGACTCTTCAGGTTGCTAAGAATTTGAATCTCCTTTTCGTTCGGCTTCGCGGGGTCTCTTATTTGTGCACTGCTGGCATGTCTTTTGGGTTGTTGTATACTTTGCTGTCTAGATAGATGACTTGAACCAGTTTCGATTTTGTGACTCACTATCTATCTGCACTAATAAATGGTGCTTTAGTTTATTAAGGAATTAGTATATTTACTGATTTTTGATATTGTATGAGTACAATAAAGTTGTTGCATTTGGTGAAATTGGATTTGAGCTTGGTATATGATTATTGAAGATGGAATGTTGAATCATGGAAACTAGCATGTCTTTGATGTTATTGTAAAATGGTTTATACTATTTGCCGTGTGTAGAAGATATGGGAATTATTGTTTATTAAGTTAGAGTTGGCTAAAGATTGAATCTTTCAGTCATCTAACATGATGTTGATGATCGTTTTTTTTTAAACGTTTATTTAGATTGTAGAGTGTTAGGCAACCTATCAATTCGTCTTCTGTTATGTAAATCGACTCTAACAAAGCTTTGAAGCAGAATCGAATTTAGAAGACACCAGAATGGTAGCTTTTATTGTTCGTAGATCGGCTTTTAGATTACTTAAACAGACTCTTAACTTCTTCTTCATTTTGTTTGCCCTATGCCACTTCTATTTCTCAAAATCCTATTAGATCATACTCGAGTTCTTGTATTAAACGCCCAGAAGCTGGTACTTCTTCAACTGCTTATACTGGATTGTTTTCAAGTTCTGTTTCTGA
The DNA here is from genome assembly GCA_021234005.1 of Nephelium lappaceum. Lineage (NCBI taxonomy): Eukaryota > Viridiplantae > Streptophyta > Magnoliopsida > Sapindales > Sapindaceae > Nephelium > Nephelium lappaceum. Next base: position 21,227,589 of record CM038003.1, on the reverse strand, counting down.
GAAACTGCAAAAACATCTTGGTGACCACCCTAGCCAATGCCCTGATTGCCAGCACTAAGGAGAGACTCGTTTGCATTATATCTCAGTTTTGGTCAATGACATTCTCGAACATATGATGATGAAGATGTGTAGTCTTAGCAGAGTCGTTCTCTTGAGGCTGTTACAATTAGGCCTAGCAGAGTTTTCTAGTCTTCTGCTTTCCATATTTTCATTGGCATTTATGTTGAGGTGATTTTAGTATTTCTGGCAAATTCTGTCTTTAACACTTGAGAAATTGCTGAGAATTTGAATCTGTTATCTGTTACTTGTGCACAGCAGGGTTGTCTTTTAGTTTCGTCTTATTGATTTCATGTGCTCTTTTTAGGATTTCTTATGAAGCCAAGATGTGATTACGATCTCACTTTCTATGTACTAGATGGTGCTTCAACTTTACATACAATCTGTAATGAAGTTGTGGGATTGTTTAAATTTACTAGAGCTATAAATTTTAAGAGATTTTAGTTATTGACTAAATTCGTGGCATTTATCTTGGTCTGTCGCTGATGTTCTTGCAATAGAGTCAATAAAAGGATTAGTTATTGCATGCTCATATGGAATGGTCTCAGTTAAATCGAGTTGATTTAAGCAACAGCTATAATCAACTCACATTTTTTCTTTAAATTATATTCCTTAACTATCAACATGGTTTGGTTGTAGAAATCGTTTATTCAGTTTGATAATAACCAGATTCAAGTTAGAAGTCTGGGTGAACCTGAAAGTTGTAATTTTACTTTCGTCTGCATTTCCTCCCTCCGAGCAGAGTCACATATTTGGGACTTGCAATTTATGACCTTCAAAAGCATCGACTACAACTTTTCATTTAATCTACTTCGCAGACTTGAATAAAAACAAGAGTTTTTCAATTGAAAAACTGGAAATTTTCTAGTGGGAATGACATGATTCAGTCATTCTCGAATACCTTATTCTGTATTCTCCAATAAGAAAAGTTTTGCATGCATACTTTTTAATGGATGATATATTCTTCTAAGTTCCCAGTCTTGAGCATACAACGCATGCAGATTTCTTAAAAGAAATGATAAAAATAAATTACTACAAACCCTAGTATATGAAAACACCGTAAGCATAAGACGAGCAATGCCTGGCTGTAACAGCCAGTGAAGCTGAAGAAGCAGCAAGAGCCGACCCTGTCACCATCTCCATCCCAGGAGAAGGAGCTATCTCATCATGCTCATTACCAGCAAAGACCATCAATTTCAACAACAGCATTAACAAACCATGGGACGGTGTGATAATTAACGTGGTATATGAAATTCATACGTTATATTATTTAAATGTATACTATCTAGTGATGAATGTGATTCGAAACTAGTTATTATTAGGTTGAATGAGTACTTTTTGTCATTAAACTGTATTGGATAGTGATTGCTTCTCTAAAATATTTCTAAATATTTTACTATTATAAATTTTGATAAATTATATTATAGGAATTGCATGGCACGTCTTCATATGCATTATCAGATTTGTGATATAATATTAAAAACACCTTCGACCAAACATGTCTATGTTTTTTTTCAGTTGAAATTTTACATATACATGAGACATTTGGTTTTTGACATTCGTGCCGCATGCACATATATAATATGTACGTATGTGTGTATGTATGCATATGGTTTCGGTAAGAATATTTAGCTATTAGATGCATTCCGCAATTAGAAACAACTAAATCAGTGAAAATGTAAGTGTATTGACGCTTTATAAAAAATAAATATTTTTAGATGTTTATTCAAACAATGTATGAACATAGAATATTGATATTTATTTATTTATTACACATCACGATTATCCTATAGCTTGTCGGACATTCTTGATCGATGTCTTTAATACGTGGTCCGGATCTAAAACTCTCAAAAGTAGGAGAAGAGGCCCACATCGTGTGGGAAAATTGTCCTCTAGATCTAAAACTCCCAGAAGTGGGAGAAGAGACTCACATCGTGTGAGAAAATTGTCCTTAATTCAAAGGTTCTGAGTGCAGATCGAACAATAGACCTCTGGTCGAAATGGGCCAAACTCTTGTGGGCTGGATGCCACTACTCTAACAGCCATCTGCAACGCAAATACAATGTTGTACGTATATATATTTGGGTACGGGTATTCTAATTTGGGACATTAAACCTTTTGTTATCCAAATTTGCATATTGCTTATTAACAAAGAAACTCAAGTGGTCCACCTCAATTAATTTTCGCACCAAGTCAAACATTAGAAATGTCGATATTCAGTGTCGTCTTCCTCTGAGTGGTAAACATATTGTCCATGAAAAATAGCTTCAAAGGCTAAATTTGGCAGCCCGGGCATTTAATGGGATTGGGACGAATGTTTTCTCAACCCATGAATGCCCGAGCTTGGAACCCAGAACACTGGTGTGGGTGTTTAAAAAAAAAAAAAAAATTATTTTATTTTTCAATTTTATTTATTAACAAATATAAATAAATAAATATATATATTCGCATAGGAGGAAAGATTAAATTAATAGAAAACTATCCACGCTTTTGACTGCTTAAAATCAAGAAAAGTATTCAACCATTCCTATTAAAGAGTTGTGTGCTTAATAAAAAAATAGAAATAATCCTAAAAAATCTATTGTAGTTTGTAAAAATATTTATTTTACTATCTATATTTTTATTTTTGTCCAAAATTTCTCATGACGTTAAAAAATTAATAGAAAATATCCATTTTATCGCTTATAAATTCATCATCAATTTGTGATCATCGAAGACATTATCATCATTTCACACGTCTTTAAGGGGTATTTTGAGTGTTTTTATTATTATCAATGAGAACTTTGGATAAAACTAAAACTCTAGGTAGTAAAATAGATATTTTTACAAACTACAATGAGTTTTTTGGAATTATCCGTAAAAATATAACAATTTTTATAATATTAAATATATTTACTAATTATAAATTTATTTAATAGTTTTATGAAGTTCATACATTTAAAAATTTTTAAATAATAAATTTTTTTATTTATTTAACTTTTAACTTTTTTTTTTATCTATGTTTAATATATTTAAAGATTAATTTAATATATTTTTATTTAAAATTTAATTTATATAAATATTAATTTAGTCAAATCTAATCTAATCTTATCTCAATTACACTAAACATGGTATAATACTAATTTAATCTCATTCAATCCTATACTATAGCCAGAGAGTATATGATAGGCCAAACTCAATTATCACACCTCCAACCTCGAGAAATCAAATGACACTAAGGCCTTCCTTGTTGGTTGGGATGAGCATAGGTTTGGACAAAAAATTTGTCCAAATTCATGTTTGGTCCAATCAAACATCCTTGTACTATCTTATCCCAACAGTGATTTTATATCATTATAATAAATTAATTGAAATCCATTAAGTAGGTGGGTTAATTTTCTCTCACCTTTCCTATCTGTTCTCTCTCCTCTAGCTCTGCCGCCCTCGCCACTCGATTCTATAAGTTGTTCTCACGCTGCTTTTATTTTTCAATTGCTTTTACTAGTCCTCCTTCTCTGATCAAATTGTTGTACTTCTCGTTCTTTTCCACCATCAGTAATTCTTCAAGCAAGAACTTACCGACAAGGTCAAGATCCAATCAAATTCACAACTAAGATCTGCGTCGATCAGATCGATTCTTAGTTGAGATTCACGTCGATCGGATTGATTTACAGTTGAGTTTCACATTGTCTCTACCAATGTTCCAGAGCATCGAAGCCTCCCGTCATCTCCACCATTCGTCTCATCACTTGAAACGGCGTGGATTTTGGATGGGTTTGGGGTTGGGAGGGTGATGAGAGAGGGAGGACGGTGGTGGTATGTAGCTAGAAATGGTAAAGGAAATGAAAAAAATATTTTTGAAATATCTTTAAAAAGTTATTATCATTTTCTCTCTTAACGATCAAGATATCATTATTTTTCCCCTTGATGTTGGAGAAAACATAGAAATACCGCTTGCTGGTGCATTAATGTTAAAAAAATGATTTTCTGACACCATCAACCTTTTAAAAGATAAATTTAATATTCACTTTCATCAATATTAAATTAATTAAAATAATATTAAAATTTAAGTAAATGTTAAATTTATCTTTTTAAATAATCGATGGTGTCAAAACACCACTTTTTTAATATCAATATAATAGTAGGGGGTATTTTGATGTTTTCTCAAACATCAAGAGGGAAAATGATAATTCCTTAAACATAAAAAAAGAACCTGATAATAACTTTATCTAAAAATTTTCAGGGGTTGTTTGTTTTTTTGTCTAAAGACTGAACAGTACTACTGAAGACTGAAGACCGAATAGTGACTGAAACCTGAAATCTAAATGACATGTTTTTTTTTTTTTTTTCTTTACGTCTGAATGTATAATAATCATGTTTGTTTAAAGTTAAAATTGTCTGAAAACTAGTAATTTGATAGTTATATCCTTTTACTATTAATTGCTATATAATTTTATTTAATATAATACAAATAATTATAATAAATTATTTAGCAAATGCTAAAACACTTTTATGTATATATTATAATATTTTTATTCATAATTAAAATATGATTAATTATTATAGTAAAGTATTTTTTTTTTAAAATTATATATACATAAATAAATTATTATAGTAAAGTAATTAAATAAAAATAAATAAAATGGTATTAAATTGAATTACTATTGTTATATATTTAAATAAAAATAATATTGAAAGAAATATCATTAAAATGAATATGTATAATGTAAAATTAGATCAAATTTATAAATATGTTTGTTGAAGTATTAAAAGAAATTTTTATAATGTAAAACTAGAACAAACTTGGAAATTTGTTATTTAGGAAGGATAAAATTGGAATAATAAATTTATAAAATCATTAAGTGATTTGGTATTCAGTGAAAAGTCACAAAATGTAGCCTTTTATTTTAAGTGATTTTTTGATGGTTTTAAATGGTTTGACCACTTAAAAAAACAAACAGAAATAACTTAATTAGCCTAATTCAGCACCATTAAGTGTTAAGTACAAAAAACAAACGACCCCTTAGTCCTTGATAAATTTATTTAAATCGCATTTTATCCTAATGTCATCAAACATGAGATAACATTTACATTAATCCAATAGAATCCAATCCAATATCATGTAAACAATCCAATCCTATCGCACGTAACAAATGGGGCCTAATAATTCATTTCTACTCTTTGTAAGAGTGTCAAAATATATTGGTAGCTTCAATTAATGTTATCTTCTATACAGGAAACTCTATTATACCAACTTTTATTTGAATAAAACTTAAATCTTTATTGATATAAATGAAAATAATAAAAAGAAAAGAAACAGACAAATTTTAAACACTTATAAAATGGTCATGTGGAAATTACAGAGAGAAAGATATATAGTGGTCACACTTGAATTAAATTATTAAGTGTATTGATGAGGAAATGTATGCATGTATGAATCAAATCAAATCATATCATATCAAATTAAATCAGAACATATTATAATTGATGTAATAACCGTACTAATTTGATTATAATATAAGGTGTACTATATTCTATAAAGATAAATTAATTATTATAATGATTCAAATCATAATGAATCTCGTGGGAGTTATAAATATTTGTTTCATAATAAAACATCTAGAAGAAAGACAAAGAACAAATGGATGAATCGCGACAACGGTCAACTGACAAGGTTTAAATTCTCGTGCTCGTATATTAGTTCAGTTAATAATAATACCATTTAACTTATAATTCATTGACTATATAATATGAAAAGGTCATTTTAAGATATGTTTTAAGAGAATTTCTCTATATATATATGCACTCCAAGAGTACATAACACAAATTAAAAACTCTGATAAGTAATTAAGTTTTTTTTTTTCCTGATATATTAACTCATAATTTATAGTGTTTCAATTACAAAAAAATGTATAAATTTGGGTTTAATTACTTTAGGGATTAGGTAAAATTATTTATCAATAATAATTTTTAATTTGGTTATAAAAATAATTATTAAAAAATATTTAAAAATTATTATTAATGAATAATTTTATGAAATCAATAAAATTACCAAATCTATAATATTATATTCATTCTACAAATTTTAACATGTTAGTAAGGGATATAAATTAATATTTTTCTTCGAACAAAACCCTGCTGTAAATAGTAATCAATAATTGCACTTTGACAATAATTGTAATAGTACAATCATTGAAACCAACTACTTTTGTCGGTCATCGGAGATAACACATAATCTTGGTGCGTTCTCTGGGAAAAAAAAAAAATAAGGGGGATTTTCAACAACTCCCCTGAGTTTTGATTACTTTCTAAAAATAACTCCCTAATTGTAAATTTAAATTAAAACCTTCTTATTATAAATTAACATCACTTTAAACTTTTGAAATTTAATTAAAAAAACCTTTCAATCGTGTGTCTAAAACCTCTTACACAGTTTTTAATCTAAACTAATATCAAGAGAGTCATTTTTAAAATATGATCAAATCTTAGGGTAGTGTGTATAAATCTCCCAAAAAATAATCTTCGACATATCTAGATTCATAAATCTGTTTATATTGTTGCATTCTAATACAATGTCGTGTCACGTGGATGATATTGTGTCTATGATTTTCATACTTTTAAGTTGATGTTCAATTGATGAGAAATTGGTTGGTCCCCATTAAGATTAATCGCTCTACTTACATGGTTTGGATATTTAATCTTACAATAAAAAAGTAACATCAATCATACTAAGAGAAAAAAATGATTGCCATGATTTGAATCTCTCATATAATTAAAATATAATAACAGCTCATAATAAGAGAAAAAAATCACTTACATAAATTTAAGATTGCATTTGATAATAAAGATCGAACTCCGAAGAGCACTACCAGACTAATTAAAGGGTGATTTGCACTGCACTTAAGATTTTTTTTGCATACTAATTAATATGTCTGAAGATTGAATATAGAGTTTGTATTAATTTTTGTTGTGAGATCACTCCTACACATGCGCCTATCTTCAACATTCATATAAATAAACAGCATACTTCACATAATCATCATCACCACATTAAATTCAATATCTCACTCTCTCTGTCTCTCTCTCAATGGCTTTACTCTCCACAATCAAAGTTCTTGAACAATGCAAAGTCTCTCCATGCAGTCAACCAACAAACGGCTCTCCTACACCACCACAAACCACCACCACCATTCCCTTGACATTCTTCGACCTTCCATGGCTCTTCATCTCTCCAAACCAACCACTCTTCTTCTACGAATACCACCACCCTACCTCTCACTTCCTCTCCCATTCTCTGCCAACCCTAAAACACACTCTCTCTCTCACTCTCCAACTCTTCTTCCCCTTCTCATCCCACCTCTCCCTTCCTCCACCGCCTCACAAACCCCACTTCCTCTCCACCCAAAACGACCACGTTTCCCTCACCATCGCCGAGTCCACCGCCGCCGACGACTTCCACCTCCTCACTCAATATCACCCCCGAGACGTACCCCACTTCCACTCCCTCGTACCCCACTTGAAAACCAGCGTCTCCGGCCCCAAACGTGACCTTCCTCTCCTCTCCATACGAATCACGGTCTTTCCAAGCTCTGGTTTCTGCCTCGGATTCGCGTACCACCATGTGGTTGCCGACTTGAGGACGTTCAACAGCTTCATCAAGACATGGGCGTCTTTGTGTAGAGAATCTCCTGATGGTCATCATGGTCCTCTCATGATCAAGACAGTGCCGTCGTTTGACCGGACCATGATAGTTGACCGACATGGGCTTGAAGAGGTTTTCTTGAATGAGTGGTTTAAAAGGAAATGTAAATGTGAACAAGAAAAGATGGTTGTAGGTTCAGTGACTGAAGAAAATTTTTCCGGTTTGGTTCGGGCCACTTTCGTGGTGCGTTCGACCCACATGGATCGGATTAAAAAATGGATAGTGACTCAATGCATGAAAAAAAGTCTAGCCCAACCAGTGCATTTATCACCTTATGTCCTAACTTGTTCCTTTTTGTGGGTTTGTTTGGTGAAAACGATGTTTCAAAAATCCCACCAAAATGGGACAAATTTTGGTGAGGGTCCGACTTATTTCGGGTTCAATGCGGGCGGGTTGAACCGGTTGGACTACCTGGTGCCAGCTTCGTATTTTGGGAACTGTGTCGGGTTCGGGCGGTCCAAGGCGGTCAGGGAGGAGTTGTTGGGTGAAGATGGGATTGTTGTGGCGGCCCATGCCTTAGGGAACACAATCAAGACGTTGGATAAGGACTTGTTTGGAGGAGCAGAGAAGTGGATTTCAGATTGGGAGGTGATGGTCGGGTCGGATGCCCATGTTATGGTTTCTGGGTCACCAAAAGTGGATCTCTATAAGACTGATTTTGGGTGGGGTAGGCCTAAGAAAATAGAGGAAGTTTCAATTGATAAGAAGAGGGGGTTTTCACTGACTGAAAGTAGAGATTTTGAAGGTGGCATTGAAGTAGGGTTGGTTCTACCTAAACTTCACATGGATGCTTTTGCTTCTCACTTCAATCAAGGTCTTAAGCTCCTACATCCAGTGTAGCACTTTCTTCTTCCTTTTCATGAGTAGTAAAATGGAAAGTTATTGACAATTGTGGTTTTTTTTTTTTTTTTTTTAAGAAAAAATATGCGTTTACTTGTACATAATCAGTGATAACTTAGAATCGAAAATGATTTAAAATTGAATTTGTCTAAAATCATATTGATGTATTGAAATCATAATAAGTTATTTACTTCAATTGTAGAAATTATAATCCAAATAAACAATATTTCTTTAGAAATATTTACTTTAACTTGAAATCGAAATGAATTGTTTTCAAATTACCAAAATGCCCTTGATTAAAAATATATATTCCTTTAGCATTTTTTAAAGAAAATTACGGTTTTTTTTTTTTTTGTCCTCAAGATATATGTATTTTTATGATAATAATATTATGCTCATTAAACTAGTTTTTAATAATAATAATGGTTTTTTTAATAATAATTTAATGTTATCTACTACACCATTAATAAATATAGACTAGGTTTTTCTCACATTTTTTTTTTTGTTTCCAATTTTTTTTGTGGTTTTTAAATAGGGTATAAAAAACATTTTGATATGTAAAAGAGAACGAGAACAAAAATCCTAAGAAGAGTAGGAGAAATGACAAATCCATTTCATAACTCCAAATTTATGTGAAACCTACATTTTTTATTCCTATTACGGATTAATTTTAAATATGTAAACATATACAATCATTCTCTTTCTCTAATCTCACTAATAAAAAGACTATAAATAAGATTGTGATTAGAGGTTTGAAACACATTTATATATTTATAAAATAAACTTTAATTTACTTAAAATTATTATGTGAAGATTTTCAAAAAAAAAAAAAAACTATGTGAAGTATTATTAAATTGGGCACGTTATCTTCATTGGTTGTGTATTTTTCTCATCCATTTTAGTAGAGAGGTTCAAACCCCATAATGCATACTTTATACATATATGTAGAAAATCTTCATTTATAATTATAAAAGTGAATATCTTCCGATTATAATAGCAAATATTTAGAAGAGTATAAATAATAATTGTTTTTTAGCATATCTATAAAATAATAATTGATTTTAACATATCTATTGTTAACATACAAGCAAAGTCAATCAATCAAGATCAATTAGATAGATATTTTTCATTCATACAATATATTATTTTGTTTTCATGTATAGATTATTTTTTTGCTTTATTTGTTTTCCTTCTTGACCTATAAACAGGCTTATGTTGTACACTGTGAATTACAGGAAAATATTCATTATTCCTTCATAGGTTACATTGTATTAGAGCTTAGGGTTTAGAAATTTTTTTCTAGTCTCTGTTCAATTGGGATCCATCATCACTCAGTCACCCAAATATCACCTAAACCACCATCCAAACATAACCAAACATCATCCAACCAGCCATCCAAGCACCCTCGTCACTCACTGTCACTATCACGATTTGGTTTGCTTCCACTGCTGGCGCTGTTACACTGCTATCACATCTGGTTTTTATCTATCTTTCTGGTTTTTTGGTCTGTTTCGCTACCACGCACCAGAATTTCTGTCTTGTTCCACTGCTGTACCTGTCGCTGCAAATCTCACCATCACTTCACCTACTGTCTCGTGTCCTGATCTACATCACCATCGTTGCTGTCGAGCCTTGATCTGTATCGTCGCTGCTATTATTTCTGTCTGCTTTCATCTCATCACCGCCATTTAGCGTTGCATCGTTGACCATCTCTACCTTAGTCACAACCACTGCCTTCACATCGGTGTCTATTTTACCACCACCGTCGTTCCATTCGCTGTCGCACCACTGTTGTGGTCTGTTTTGCCGCATCCACTATTGCTGTCACATCGCTAGTTTTTTATTTGTTTTGATTAGGCTCTTACAATTAATTGATTCTCTATTGGACTTTATTTTCTCTTATTGGGCTGATTAGGTTCGTTCATTGTTGCTTATTGCGCTGTTTGGATTGGACTTGTTACTACTCATTAATTTTATTGGGTTTTTATTTTATTTATTTTTTTTGTTCATTGGGCTTATTTACGGAGAATTCATGGAAGCAACCTATTTGCAATCATTACAAGCTGTCAGAACATGGTGTTCTTCGTTGCTCTACGAGACGCTATAAGTATTGTCATCAAATTAGATCAAGACACTACATTTAAGATTGTCCTTGGAATACTAATAATGGAAGATTTCCAACCAAATCCAATAATGTTTCTATCAAGTCTTTTAAAAAAGGTCAGCAATTTCTTGTAAGCTATAGCTACGACACACAGGGCACTACTGGTTCCTTTATTCTCTTGATTCATGATCTTACATTCATGCTCCATCAAATCATTTTCAAATCTGATAATTCATTCACTTCTGCTCCTTTCCATGTCAACAGGTAATTCTTCTTGGTATTTCGATTCTACCTGTTGTAATCACATGACCTTTAACTTTACACGTTTTTCTATACAATCATCATCTTTCTCTTTACCTATCGTTTCTACAATTAATAGCTCATCCATGTCTATTAAGCACATAGGTAAGATTTCTATAGATAATTTATCCTTACAAAATACATACTTCATTCCTAATGTTAAGTTAAATCTTATCTCAGTGGGTCAATTAGTGTGAACTTGATTTTGATGTGCATTTCACTTCTTCTGGTTGTTGTGTGTAGGATTCAATCGGGGAAGATTATGAATAGGTCGTAAAGTTGGATGTTTGTTGGAGCTCATTCATCTTCAATTACCTTAACTGATCTCATCTGTCTATCAGTCTGTCGCTACTTCTTCTTCTTTGTCATGAAGTCTTTAGCACTCACAGTTAGATCATATTTCATTTAGTTATTTACGTCCTTTATTGTCTAGTGGACATTTAGGCATTGTAACTGAAGATCACATTGATTACTTATCTTGTCAATTGTCTAAACACCATGCATTACCTTTTTATAATAGTGATTCAATTTCTCAAATATCATTTGATTTAATTCATTAAGATATTTGGGGACCCTCACTAACAATTACCAAGAGAGGGTCCAAGTATTTTATTATCTTTGTGGATGACTATTCCCGGTATACATGACTTTATCTTATGCATAATAGGTTAGAATTATCTAAAATTTACTCTGATTTATTTGAATGAGTCAAACTCAGTTTTTCAAAACTATCAAAATTTTACGTACAGATAATATTATGGAGTATTGGGATACTGTATTTCTTAATCTGTTGAGTCAAATGGGTACCATATGTCATCGTTCATGTCTCGGTACATTGTAATACTATATGTCATTGTTCATGTCTCGGTATATTATAATACTATATGTCATCGTTCATGTCCTAGTACATAGCAATAAAATGGTTGTGTTGAATGCAAACATAGACATATTCTTGAAACTGTTCGTACACTTCTCATATCAGCATCTTATTCTGAAAATTTTTGGGGAGAAACTACATTAACAGCAATATACATTATCAGTCATGTTCTATCATCTGTCATTGATAATCAAACTCCTTATGGATGGTTGTATGGTACTGCTCCGAATTATCAAAATCTCAAAGTCATTGGATGTGCTTACTTTGTTCTTCTTCATCCTCACAAACGAACTAAATTATAGTATAGAGCTCGTTTGTATTATTTGTTTGGCTATAGTATTAACATAAGGGATATCATTGTTAAGATCCTATTTCATTCGCATCTTTCGTCATGTTGTCTTTTAAGAATATAAGATATTTTCATCTATATCCAAATTCACACATCACACATTTCTTCTTATAAACTCGTTATAGATCCTACTGTTTCTTTATTTCCTTATGACAGTGATTCAAGTATTCCTAAGACTCAAGAAATGCTTCTGATATTATCCAGGTCGAATGATGAATAGTCTCACCTGTTGATTGATCCTACATTAGAGTCCTCTTGCCTAATCTTACCTACTGTTGCTTCTCCTCATCGCTCTAATCGAGTAAAGGGAACTACATGTAACCTTTTGAGATTTTCATTGTTTTGCTATCATATTTTCTTTGTATGAGCCTCAATCCTATAAAGAGACCAACACTAACCCTATTTGCCAGCAAGCTATGACTGAAGAATTGCAAGCTCTTGAGAATACTCACACTTGGGATATGGTTTATTTTCCTCATACTAAATCTATCATCGAGTGTAAATAGGTATATAAGATCAAAACTAAGTCAGATGGGTCTGTTAAACGACATAAATCTTGTCTTATGGTCAAAAGTTTTACCCAGGAATATAGAATTGGCTATGAGGAGACATTCACACTAATTGCTAGATTTACATCTGTTTGTAGCTTATTAACAGTTGCTGCAATCAAATGATGAAAATTGTTTCAAATGGATATGAAAAATGCATTTCTTAATGGGGATTTTACCAAAAAGGTATACATGACAACACCATCAAGATATCCATACCCACCATATAAAGTTTGTCATCTCCGTCGGACACTATATAGGCTAAAACAAGCTCCTAGAGTTTGGTTTGCTAAATTCTCTTCCACCATCTTGCAATTTGGTTTTGCCTCCAGCTTTTATGATTCTACATTATTTCTTCACAAGACCAATCATTGTTTTGTTTTCTTGTTACTTTATGTGGATGACATGATTATTACATAGTGACGATATTGCTGGTATTTCTAATCTTAAAAATTATCTTCAACAACAATTTAAATGAAAGATCTTAGCCCTCTCAGTTATTTTCTTGGCCTTGAGGTCTCTTCTGACTTTGATGGTTACTATATTTTACAAGCAAAATATATTTCGAATCTTCTTGTTTTTTTTGACTTGACTAATAGTAAAATCAGTACTAGTCCCTTGTAAGCCAATATTAAACTAATGCCTTTGGAAGACACACCACTCAATGATTTTACTCTTTATCGACAACTTATTGATAGTCTTATATATTTGACCGTAACTCAGCCAGATATCATAGATGTTGTATATGTTGTTAGCCAGTTTATGTCTACTCTTCATTCCACTAATTTTTCTACTATCCTTCTTCTTCTATGATATCTCAAGGGCACGATACTTTATGGACTTCATTTTTCTGCTCACTCATTTTTAGAGTTACGTGCTTATTCAAATGTTGATTGAGCTAGTGATCCTACTGATCGATGATTTACCACTGGTTACTGCTTATTTCTTAGAGATTCTCTCATCTTATAATGTAGTAAGAAATAGACTATTATAGTTTAGTCCAATACTGAGGCTGAATATCGGGTCCTTGTTGATACTACTCAAGAACTTGTTTGGCTGTGCTGGTTATTTATAAACATAAAAGTTCATCACACCACAATCACCCCTCTTTATTGTGACAATCATAGTGCTATCCAAATTGCCTACAATGTCATCTTTCATGAACGTGCCAAACATATTGAGATTGATTGTCATTTTGTTCAACACATATGTTATCAGGATGCTATTAAACTTCACTCAATTCGCTTGATCAATCCGTCGATATCTTTACTAAAACTCATCATCCAGGATATTTTCGATGAATTGGATTTCGAACTCAAGCTTGCCTCCATCTCGTCATTTTGAGTTTACAAGGGGTTGTTAACATATGAGCGCAAAGTCAATCAATCAAGATCAATCAAATCAATATTTTTCGTTCATGTAATATATTAGTTTGTTTCCATGCATGGATTATTCTCTTGCTTTATTTGTTTTCTTCTTTGTCCTATAAATAGGCTTTATGTTATATATTATAAATTACAGTGAAATATTCATTATTCCTTCATTGTTTACATCTCTATAACTTATTATCAGTTTCTAAAAATAAGTTACCACGAGCTAAAGTGAAAGAGTGAGACAATAGACAGTGGCACGACTACATCTGACACGACTACATCTATCAGTGATGTTACGTTTATCCATAGGAGATGGGCATCTTCTTTAGGTGTGTGGTTGTAATGATATACGACAAGATTATTATGTTTTTGTCATTAACGTTTCAATCATTCATGAGATTTTAACATTTCAGAGACATGAGAATCTTCACTTTATGAACCAAAATCTTACTTTAAATATATTATGCCAAAAGGCAAACCTCCTCTTCTACTCATTATCATAGCTACTAGAAAGTGTACATAAATTAATTACATGCTTGTATTATAATAGTTTGAGTGATAATATACACATCAAGTGGTTAGTGTGTAATTATTTTTTTATATTTGTGGTAGAGGTTGAATTTCTATCATGTGTATTTATCGATGATAATATATATTATTTTCAATTTTTTTTCTCCCTATATTGTATTATATATGGAAATAGATGTTTATTTCATATGGCACTGGTGTTTAATCATATATATTTGTTAGCTATTCCTCAAAGTGTGCGAGTATATATACAGACATTGTTGTCGGTGTAAATTTTAACGTCTAGGTTGCAAATGTAACAATATTTAATCTCGGAAGTTACTCTCTTGAATAATATTGGATATTTATCAAAACAATGTAAATTGATACAATGTGAAAACGAATTTTTTTGTAATTTCCACTTGATACAATGTTATGCAATATTATCACCAATTAGAAGATTGTATTGATATGATACAATGTAATCCAATATAATCTAATGCAAATTTAGCGTGATACAGCGAATGTGCCCATACTGAGCTATAGTCCATAGAGTATGCCTCCATTAATGCCCGACAAATAGCCTAACTTTGAAGTTTAATTTCAAAAAAAGAAAAAGAAAAAAGAAAAAGAAAAAGGGTTTTGCATGTTTAGATTTTGATTCACTATTATTGTGAAGTATAAAAGCCACAGTCAATATCGTTGGTTCTGTAAAAACACCTCCTTTCATTTTCCTATGTTTATCACTCTATCCAGTCAAAACATGAGATATTCCATGTTTCCTGAAAGAAGTATTATGGGCTAGGTTAAATCATGGTTCATGGATCAAGTTGAGTATGCTGAAGAAACCCAATATAGGCCCGAAAAAGCTTGCATCGACCCAAGACACATGTCCACATAAGTTCAAGCCCTTTCGGTATTCATAGGCCTATGCTGCCATCCAACCAACTACTCCACCGACTTTATCGTTACTTTGATTGCTTGACCTAGTATTAATGGTCTAGAAACCATTAACTTGCAAGTCCATACACTAGAATCGTCATCCTTGAATTGATTTGCACATAACAACCTTGAATGAATGTGTTTAAATATGACGAAATACCAAAATAACCAGTTTAATCGAATGATTATCTTATACCAACACTCCCTTCCCACGCCCCCTCCCACAAAACTCTAATATTATCATTACATTATGCATGAATTTAGGATTTACTATCTATTATCGAACTACATTAATAGTATTTAATCTTAATAACTAAGTACGGAAAAACCTCTTGCATTTTACTTCGAGTTATTATCTGTATAAGAACGTAGAATTTGGTTATCTCACTCTTTACGTAAGATTATTCATCAATAATAATCATTGAATTTATTATAAGAATAGTTACTAAAGAATATTCAAGGGTTATTATTGATATGTAATCCTAATTAACCAGTAAGATCGTTAAACCTCAAAATCTAATTCGATTTCAACTTCAGTTTCCAAAAGCTGTCGGTGTGGGGGGTCACTTTCGACGAAAAGACAGAAACCAGAAGGACCAAGTAATAGTTAGGTTAACGGTTAAACTCAATAGGCACCAATGGTCAAAAGAAGCGTGTCAAATGCAACATAAAGAAAAGTACCACCAACAACAACGTTCATTTGACCACAACAAATGAAAACACAACAGCAGCAGCCTTTTTTCCTTGTTACTTGTTAGATTTAAACTCTCTCAAGTCTCAACGGCTCGCAACGTGTCATGTCTGTCTCAACATGGCCAGTTCCCACCACCAGCTGTCCACGCTTTGGCTGGGTCCACGCGCACCCACCCACCATCGCCACCCGCATATATATACCCTCTTAAACACCTTCCATTTGCATCACAAACACAATCTCATTCTCATTCTCTCTTTCTGCAATCCAAACTTGTTTTTCTAAGCTTTTTTTGTTGTGGAAAAAATGGCATCATCATCAGTATGCTCTTGTCTTGGCTACAATAATGGTAGCTGCCCTTTTGAGCAGTGTCTCAGCCCAAGACATTTCTCCGGCGCCGCCACCCAACACCGGAGATGGGTACTCTTTGGGCATGTCTAGTGCTGTCATTTGCTCTTCTTTGTTCTTCTCCATGCTTGCCTTGTTCAAGCACTAGATATTTATACAATGGACGCCTCTGATCTTTCCTTGGTTGGTGGATTTGTTTTATACAAAATATATTTGGAGGGACATAAACATATATTTGTATTATTATTTTTATTATGTATACTTTGTTTTGAGAGCTATTTTTTTGATGGATTATTGAGTACTTTGATTTGAGAGGATATTTATTATTTGTATTCATTGATCATTGTATTGTTATACATATTTGTTCGTTTTATACAGTGGAATAAAAGAGATTTATCGTCAGTTTATATGTATCTTTCTCTCTTTAATTTGGATTATTTTATTTTATTTTATGTTCTTGATTAATTAATTGAAGTACACAAATTTGTTAGGAGCAAATTGGTGTCAAACCACCATTATCAATCACTGTCCATTTTATACAACTGAATATTGATGATCAAGATGGGGTTCTAGAAAGAAACAATTTTGAAGATAAAAAGCCGAAATTTAATGGTTTGATAGATGTAAGTATTGATTATTCTTCATTGCTGATAAAGGTTATATTATATGATGTATTTAGAGAATTTAGTTACTTAACTAGCCATGATTGACGTCCCAATCCTTTTCCTAATCATTTTTCTGGCGATTGATTTATTCAACAAGAGATTTAAGGCCAATTATTGGTGGCCATGTATATGTTCTGGAAGAATAGTAGACCATCTATCTTTAGAATTTAGGAGGGGCTTGTGTGGAGTTGTTATTGGTCGTGTATGAACTTATTTTAATTAAGATTAACAATAATTATAACGTTCGCAGTTAATAATTTATAATTAATATTTAGATTGTAAAAGTAGAGATTAATTAATTCTAAACGTCTTATGATTCATACGACCTAAATTTTTAGAAAAAAAATATTAAAGAAGGAAGAATTTTCAATCATATTCAATTAATACCAATTTTTTCAATCATATATCAAGACCGCTTGGTGTGGCATAAACATTACAAAGGAAGAGAAAAAAAACACACGAGTTAGTCCACATTCATCACCTAATTTCATCACTGAATATGAAACCAAGAAATCTTATAAAACTCCAAATTGTGATCATGACATGTGGGTGGCCAAGCTATTTTTAACGGAAAAAAAAAATGAAAGGTCCCATGGTACATGCAAGGAAAGAAGTGGTTGAACTAACAAAACCCACACGGAAGCATACAAACATGACCACACAAATTATCTTTTCTAACTTGTATTTCCATATGCAACAGCTGTTCTATTTTAACCTCAACTTTAATAAATAAAAATTCAAGTAGACATGGAAATTGTCATACGATTAAAAAATTTTTAAGATTACGAACATTCCATTAAGTTTGACTTGAGGATATTTGATCGTTGAAGTTTGATACAATTTTTGTAGATAATAGATTTTGATAGAGTAAACGACTTCCGCTTGGAACAAGTTCCATAGGAAATTCATGCAAGTAGGATATAATTTATCATATAACCTTTTATTTAAGATTTCATTTTAATATCGTTTAACAGATCAATAATCATTTTCATACAACTTCAATGTATTTGAATGTTTTTAACTGTTTGAATTCAATTCTACCCACGTATATTATTAATGAAATTTTCAAATATCTAAACTAAATATATCTAAATTTTAATGAAAGTTGTAGAAATCAGGATTAAATGTACCTACGCTGTTATAAACACTTTGAGAGTCATAAATTGAATATATCTAATTATTAAAATCTCTCATATTTCAATAAATTCCAGACTGAAAACACCTCTCTTAGATCTTTTAAAACAACCAACACTCGGAAAAAATGTGGGTGCTAATAGAAATGAACTCATTATTAAGCACAACAATCAGAATTCTGCACCGTATTCAAAAATCAAGCCTGAGAATGTATGTATATATCTCCTAAATCCACCGCACCATTTGTTATAATAAACCACAGTAAAAGTTAGTGGCTAAATATATACAATTTTCAGTTACTCATTTTTGGGGACAGAAGCCAAGTGGTTTACAAAAACTGTGATCGACACAAAATACTTGTTTCTGGGCAAGTATTGAATTATTGGAAACCCTCAAATATATCATCCATCCATCAATCTTATTTTAGTTCTGAAATATATTAAATGCATTTTATTAGCAAACCCAGTATGCTCCAGCGTTTTGTAGTACATCCACATCTGGCAAACAATCCTGCATTCGGCAAAATCAACAGTTTAGAAACAGCAGGGAAATCCTGAGAACTCAAAACTAATGTAGAACACTTGTGTCATCCCTGCACCTATTCATTCACACTATTGCTCACGATTATTAATTTATTTGGTTTTATTTGTCAATTCTTATTTCAAATAGGCAAAACACAACTTGACAAAAGCAAAGACAGAAAAATGTTTATGAGATCAAAGGGCATTTTTATGTTATTGCAAAGAAACCAGCACCAGAGATGGAAATGTTTCCTTCAGAACCGGAAGTATGTGAGTAGACCATAAAAATAACATAGGATTTGGACAGGGAAGAATTTGAGTCTCTGACTGCAACGATTTGAATCCAACTGTTGTACATCATTGCAGGATAAACGCATAAGATCTCAGATTATAGCACCTTACCTCACAAATAACAAGAGTACGAAACTCGCAAAAGAAGAGAACTTCCACAACAAAGTAGCAAATATATCTCGACATTATTGGATATCCTGTATAGATGAATATGGGGTAAGCAATGAGCCAATGATGTGTCACTATCGAAAGAGACTACTCATAGAGAGGAATAAGATGCCATCCAGTCACTATAATTAAGAAATCTATATCAGAACATAATTGGACCATATGCCCAAAACAACTCATCAAAATGAGTGGGCATTCTTGTTTTTCCAGGTGAAGACAGATAGCTTCTTCTTCACATTGACGCACACTAACATTATAACCTCGAAAACTCTAATAGTAAAGAACTAGAGAACCAAGTTCCATTCAAACAACAATATCAGGGTTGCATCATGTCAATTATGTAATTTTTTGGGATTAGACCTTAATGCACATGTGAATATGTGCACCTGATATAGATGTGCATGTGTGCTTTTGTTATAAATAATAAATCGTTGAAAAACCCAAAGCAGAGTTATTACTTGAAACTTACACTGGATTACTTAAAGAGCTCCTTCACCTGATGTTCAAATTACTAAGAAAGTCCGACAGCCTGAATGGAACCCAAATTTCAGTTAGATATCTTTTAATAGACCAAAGAAAAATATTGCTGTTAGTACGTAATGGTACACAGTAAAACCTGATATCTTTAGCTATCACAGTGTCTCCATCTTCAGCGCCAAGGTGACGCAGAACTACTTCCTCCAAACGACCATCTCTGAATGCATGCTGCAAAGATGGAACACCCATAAACACAAACCTAAGAACAGCCTAAAGTTAACCAGAACACAATAATTAACAGTTTTATGGGAACAAGCATCACAGGATCATACACAATAACATTTTGTTTCAAACTAAGAGCACTAAAACCAACAGATGTGCCATCCGCAACAGCCCATCTTTGCAAACAATACAGCAAATTCCATAGACAAAATAATACCGACATGCAAATCAACAACAAAATCAACTTTGTAAGAAATATTTATTTTAATCCACCAACAGAACAACATTCTATTTTCAGCTCTCCAAATTCCATGTAAGCCAATAGAGAACTCTTCCAGGCTGGACAATGCGAATGTTGCACTATGCCACTGAACCGCGAAGGAAAAAGGAAATCAAAACCATATTAATCTAGGTTTCATTATAATAGACAGCATTTACACATACTAAAAGCCAAATGTCTGTCAAAAAACCACAAGTTTCATCTTTTTCCAAGGTGCAAAAAGTAATAGGCTAACAAAAAGCCACAATGGCTACAATTCATAAATCCAACACAGACTGGAATGGTGATAGCATGGGTGGATCTATTAATTTAAAAGGGGTAACTCTCATTATCACTCGAATCACTAGATTCAAAATCCAGTTGTGTAAGTAACAAAGCCAACTCCAAATCCAAAGACATTCTAACGTCATTATCGGTATCAAAATCAACATCAAACATATCTGGCTCATCATCCCTAATTAAGTGCTCGAATGCATCGAGGAAAGAATCCATATCAACAAAATTGGATCTGCGAGCAGGTTGCCTGCGCGGAGGTGGCCTGTGATATTTCCACATGTATGAGCCTGGCTTGACCATATGCTGGAACACAACAAAATTGCATCCATTAAAGGAGTCAAAAAGCCAACGCTCTCCTCTATGAACTATGAAAGTACATGACATAAAAAAGGTGCACAATACTTCGAACAGAATAGACACAGTATTCATAATATCCATTTCCACAGTATTTCTAGGAACACCACTGATCTTCAATCTTCACACGCTAAACTAATGCAAACACCTAAAGATCAAATACTCAATAATTCTCCTTATATGGTTCCAAAAAAATAAAATAAAAGAAATAATTCTCCGTATATGTTTGATAGCTACATTTTGCAAAGATCGTCATCTTGCATTTTTAACCCAAAAGCTTGGTATATATATGCTCTTCTCTTTTTCTTATTATCTTGAAAGTTTATCTACACTTGTCATACTTCGATTATCTGATAATATGTTATGTACTTCTGGATTTCATGTTTAGACGTATCTACTTGTTGATTTTTCATTATTTCATTTCAAGTAAAATTCTGATATCAATTAACCATCATAAGGTGCTCATAATTTGCCCTCCCTCCACAAGCAACACTTGTGTATTTGGTACAGATGACAGGAAATATTTCAGAGAGTCAAGATAATAAACTTCAGAGTCACCACTAAACAAAAAAGGAAAACAAGGCCCAGAAAATGAAGAGCTGCTGTAGTTGCATAGCCTTCAACAAGAAACCATATATAATAGAATCAAAGACGTTCCCTAAAAGATCTCAACATAACCATCTTTATACAACTTGGGAAAAAAAACAAGAAATATATAATCAAGCAATAGCAAAGCATATTGACAGTGAAATTTACCTTGTAAAAGCAACTAGTTCCAAATGGGCAGTTCCCATTACCAAAGTTGAAGTGCTTGCAATCAATTGACCTGCACAAAAGGAAAATTATTTCCAGAACCCAGACTATCACAAACTCTTCTATATGATTTTATAGCATCCCATTGCAAGTCCCAAGGTCTTCCCGGCGAATTATCTCCAACAAAAAGGATTGATTAGAAACAGATTACTTGTTTTTCTCCACATATGTTAAAAATTACAACCTAACATCTAAGTCCCAAATCAATACATACAACTTTTATTCTATCCAAACCTTAACATTTTCAGAAATTTTAGGTTCTTCAGATATCTAAATCATTGACTTATAACTTAAGTCTAGGATCAGTTTTGCAAAATAACAACTTTACAGAATCCAAGAGCAACTTTCTCAGAGTTTTTCCAGATTCCAGCGATTCTGTTTTTCTTTTATTTTATCACGGAAAAAGACTCGAAAGACTCTAGATTCCTATGATACAAAGCGACTGAAATAAATAAACCTCTTATTCTCACTATATGTCAAAATACATGCATGTTGAAAATTTTACTGATATAATAATATCAACAATTCAATTGAAGATATAGTGGACAGCATAAGTAAATAACTAGTAACTCACCTGAGTTTTGCCTTGTAGCTATCAACAATTTCCTTCTTCTCTTCTGGTGAGTAATACCAAATGACACTTGGAATGACAAAGTATGATAGCTTACGGCAAATTGGACAAGCCCTCAATGCAGTATTGACATCCACTCCAGAGGTAGGAGAACTGCTACGCCAGTTCCGGATACAGGATATACAGAATGGATGATCACATTCTGACAGCAACCCAAACTTCCGTTCGGCTGCTGTGGGCTTCGACAATACACGATCTAGGCACACACTACATTCTATTTCTTGGCTGCGTCTTAAAGCTTCAAGGTGCTTTTGCTTTTTCTCACATGTTTTAATGTGCTCTTCTCTTTCTTCAGGTCTGAAAGGATGCAAGCAATGTTTCCCACAAGTAGAACACAATTCTCCATGAATGTGAGGGCATTTTTCACCACGGGGGCAATTACCAGCAGCAGCAAAAGAACATATAGGACGGTCAGCTGGTTTAAGATCCCTAAGCTCCCCAAAATCACCATCCTCTAATGAACCATTATGCCCACACTCCAAATTCCACGCTGGTTTATTGGAAGGCAGAAAAGGTCTACTCAACGAAGAAAGCTCTGGCAACCCACCAGGAACCGTAGTTACTGAAACACTTGATTCAGCTCTTGGAGGATGCAAAACCATTGACGATGATGAACCAGATGACTCAGATCGAGAAGGTTTGACATGTTCATATCTGCATCGACTACCATAAGAACAGACTCCTTTCTGATAGTAAGTGCATATCTACAATAACAAGCCAATACAACACAACCAAATGAACACGAAAAGACCAAATCAATAACTTCTACAAACATAACTAATAACACAAGAAGCCATAGAACCAATATGTCTTACATTATTCGATGGATCCTTCCAATCATGAGAAAACTCACAATGCTCACCCTTTAGGCATGCTCCATGAGCAAAGAACTTGCAAAGGACCCTGTAAGAATCCGAAAAAAAATTGCCATAACCACAACAATATCGTAGACGAAGAAAACCAAACAAAACAGACCAGAACCCTGACACAAAAACATCATTAATTTCAAACAAGGGTCTCAAAAATCAAAAATCGACACACTTGATCCACAAAACACTTCAAAATGACATAATTCCCCAACTCCATTTCATCAAACGCAGCAGGTATCAACTTCGAAACATAAATTCCATAATTAACATTCAAAAGTCGCAAAAATCAACAGACTTGATCAATAACATACTCCAAAAAAGCAAAATTTCACAATTACATTGCATCAAACGCATCAAAACGAACTTCGAAACACGAATTTCACAAAAATCAACGAACTCTATACAAACCACAGCAAATCGATAGTCCAAGACACCAAATCCACTAAAAACAGCAGCCAATTTAGGATCACAAAACCGCAATCAATCCAAACCATATAATGACAGCAGTAAATAAAAAAACGAAAACAAAATCGAAAACGCAACAAGTGAATTACGATGACAAGAAATTGAAATTGAAATCAAAAGAGAGAGAGCATCAAAAATCACCTTTTAGACATGAGAGGATATTTAGCTTCGTTTATTGTTTTTGTTTTTTGGTTGCGAGAATATAAATTGAAACCCTAGAACGGTTGTGATTTGATTGATTGATAGTTTTAACGAGAATCTAAAGAGAGCGAAGGAGGGAGAGACACAGCGAAAATAAAGGAGGCACGTGAAATTCAATTATTGATTTCATTTCTCTGTAAGAAAAAAACACGAAGAAGAGGTAGGGTTTTTGGCGGTCTCTATCTTCTTTGGGACTTTAAATTACTCCTTTACCCCTCCCCTTATTTAGTACAACTTTGTTTTGTTTATTTTCGTGGAGTTTAAAATGGATTTTTTTTTTTTTTTATTAACATTACAAGCATAATTTACAATTGGTAGGACCGTCTGAACATGACTCTATGGTACAATTAGTTCATTACTCTTTATTCCTCCTAACTAGGTAGAAGAGAAGTGACCCATATTAAGTTAAAAAATTGTCTACCAATTGAAGAGATATATTCGGAATTTGTCCAGTATACATATAGACTTAGAGGAAGTTGCTGATTTTTTGTGGACAATAATATTTGAACCCAGTCATTTGATCTAAGAGTAACGGACTATGTAGGAATGATACCACTATACCACTCCATTTTGAAGTTAAAAATGATTTATTATGTTTTTATAATTATAGCTGTTGTTTGATTTAAAAAAACTTTTTTTTTTTTTTTCAGGAGACCGATTTTAAAACATTAAATTTTGTGATTTAAAAAAAAAATTTCTAACTTTTCACACGATTTGAACTTAGAATTTGGGGAAGAAATATAATTAGAATTCGGAAAACTTAACCATGTAAGTATGGGAGACATATTGTTTGACCAACTTCATGATTTTATGAACTCTTTTTCTAATTAATTTTTGGAAAATGTAATAAATATCCGATATTCATTAAGCACGCATGATTTATGTTAGTGTAAAATGATATGAATTATGAAAATGAATTATATTGATGTGATTGTATAAATGTAAATGTGATGTTAAAAAAATATATATAACTAAGTGAAAAAAAAAAAAGTATTATTGTTTTATTTTGTCACGCATGGAATGGTAAGCAAAAAAGTAACTCCCATAACCCTATAGGTATTCTATTAGTATTCTCTTAAATAGCAAATATATATATATATATATTACTAAATAATTTTTTATATAAAAATAAAAATATTATAATGTTAAATTTATGAAAGAAATATCAAATGAGGGATCAATAGAGCAATGATTCTCTACTACATTCTTATTTTTGCTAGTTTTTTATGAGATAAATTTAAATTCGAGTGATGTTTAAGAGATAAAAAATATAACAATCTTAATCATTCACTATTTTTTATATTGTGTCATTAAATTATCAAAAACTTAACAAAACAATTAATGATAAAAAATTCTTACTCCCAACTACTATACAAAAGACTTCAATATTGCTTCTTAAAACAAAGATAAAGGAGTTTGACTCAATATACAATGATCAAATGATACATACAGGAATTAAATATATACTTTTATAATCTCTCACACAGTCACACACATGCGTGTGTCTATATATATACATTTATATATTATAATCAGTATCTTTTAATTTTAAAAAGTTAGAACGAACCAATCAAATTCATATATTATATTCTCTCTTTAAAATAAATTATCTCTTCTATTTAATTTAAATACAATAAATAAATTTAATTGATTTGTTATAACTTTTTAAAGTTAGAAACTACTGATTATAAAAATAATATATATATATGATAAACTCAAAATATAACCATTCCAATTGTATCATTGAGGACAACGGTTAATGGTTAATGTTAATCCTTCGTATGCTTGAGCAATAAAATCTAAGAGTGTCGACGCTATAAATGGTTCATGTAATGTGGGATGATTTCGTATATACTCGAAGGTATCGAAGATTTTCTCCTAATAATCTAATAAAGCTCCCGAATGATATCAAGACATGGCAGGTTACGATTGGTCCAACAAAGACATCCAAGCCGTTTCCCTCCAACTGTATTGGATAAGGAAAAACCTTGCCATCGTCGTGTCCACATGAAATCACACAATCAAGAAACCACATCCACTTACAGCAATCCAATGGCCACCATGTTCTCGCCGCCAACCATCCTCTCCTCCTCCGCCACAACCGCCGCCGCCGCCGCCAACACCACCACCACCAAAACAGCACCAAAACAACCACACCCACAACTCATTTCCTTCCGCCAAACCACCTCTGACCACCCTCATAACCACCACCTTAGCAGCCACTACCCTCCTGACTGCCTCTCCTTCCTTGGCGGCCAACACCTTCCACGTCTACTACGGCACCGCCGCCAGCGCCGCAAACTACGGCGGGTACGGAGGCAACTCCGACAAGAAAGCCTCGGCCGAGTACGTTTACGACGTCCCGGACGGGTGGAAGGAACGGCTGGTCTCGAAGGTCGAGAAGGGAACCAACGGGACCGACAGCGAAGTTCTACAACCCGAAAAAGAGGACCGAGAAGGAGTACTTGACTTTTCTTGCTGGGTTCCGGCAACTGGCGCCAAAAGACACCATCTTGAACAACCTGGCCCTCAGTGACGTCGACTTGCAGGACCTGATAGCCAGCGCCGACAAGGTGGTGTCCGAGGAAAAGACGGACGACAAGGGACAGCTTTATTATGTGTACGAGATTGACGGTGTCGGGGCACATAGTTTGATCACTGTTACTTGCGCTAAGAACAAGCTCTACGCGCATTTTGTCAACGCGCCGACGCCGGAGTGGAGCCGCGATGAGGAGACGTTGAGGCACCTTCACGAGTCGTTTAAGACGGTTGGGTCGTTTTAAAATGGAGCACTGTACATGCATTCATGTTTTCTCTTTAACAAGATAGATGTTAATAACTGTATTCGATATTGAGTGTATTTTGACCTTTAAATGTGGTTTTGAAGGGAGATTTTGTTGTAACTAGATATGTTCCTTTGAGTTATATTTTGAAGCTTTATGGTCTTATGGTTGAGTTGGCTACTAGAGTTCAATGTGATATAGTTTTGATTGATTGACACTCAGCTTAATCGGGTACCAATTCTTGAAGCTCTTCAACAGACCAGATGGGATCAAATCTGAAATAAAGTAGGGAACATTACATTGGAAACTCGACATGTACAACGTCCATGAGTTTCATGCAAATGATTCATAAACTACACCGGGTGATCATGTTGTGATCAGTCCAGCTACGTAATTACAATACTGAACATGTGAAGTTCTACTCTTGCTGCTCCTCTATTGCCCATTTTCCACCAATAGCACAACCAGCCCACAAAAATTGTACCACAAATTACACAAATTCGCATCTTCTTATTGCCAATCCAGAGCATACGTGCATATTACAATCTATAAACATCATAGTTTATTATTTTATACAATTTAGAAAATCTAATTTAATCCAATCCAATTCAAAACTGGCTAGTAGAGAGTGAAGCCATCATCATAGCAAACATGCCATCCACGTCGACAAGGAGGCGCATTCTCATCATACTCAGCGCAGCAACTCCATCTCTTCTTCCAATTAACTCTCCCAGTGTTTGGTCTGTCACCCTTCTCATTCCACTTGTACACGATCACTCCAGAACGGTCGCTCCACTCTCCATCGATCCCCTGGTGGGGTGGCGCAAGCGAAAACAGCCCTTTCTCTCCTGCATATTATATATGTTCAAAACAAAGTATCAACATAGAAGAATCTCAATTCGACTCAAAAGAGAGTATTAATGAACGGATGGAAATACCAGTGGTGTGTCCATGGAAAGAGCAAGCAATCGGTGAATTTTCCTTGTCTAGATAAAGGGTACTGCACCTCAAGCATCGCTTCTTTGTTTGGATTTGAGACGCTTTGATTTGAAGGAGGTTTGATTGTTCGCAGAGAAGAAGCTTGTGAGACGAAATACTGCACGCCAAAGCCATCATTGACTATTGATGCACGACACACAGAGGCAATACTTGCGATCCAGACAGAGAACAGATCAGTCGTCTACTGCTGTAATGGGCCGGCCTTTTATGTGCTCAGCCCAAAAGCAAAAGCCACTTTAAAAGCGCAAGGTTACCACTAACCATCAACTCTTGTCACTGTTCTCTCTTCTGAGATTTGGAACTCAGAATCACAAACATGATCTACAACTCTTGAACCGAAACGCGCCGTTTCGAATCTGGATTTTTATTTGTTTCCTCTGACTCACTTTTTGCCGAATCCAGAAATGGCGTCGATTTCTTCAACTGGTCAGCTCTCTCTCTCTCTCTCTCTCTCTCTCTCTTTCTCTATACTCGTAATTTTTACTATTATTTTATTTAAAAATCTCGCAGATTGTTTAAAAGTAACTGCAATTCTCTGATTAACTAACTCTGTTTGGACCCCGAGAAAGTCTCCGTCAAAAGATAGAGAAAATGATAAAATTAGGGATCTAAAAAACTTTTCTTTTTTTTTTTTATTTTGTTTTATATTTTCTAAGCGGCCAAGCAAAATTGATGCTTAAAGTTTCGCGGCAAATTATAAATTTAGACGATTGTGTGTCTATGTGAATTTAATGTGTATGCATTTTGTGTATAGGAGGGTTTTGATGGTCAAGTTCTTGTTTTGATGTTGTGAGACGATCATGAGAGGTGAAGATGATGAGAAGACAATGTAGGATTTGGTGGCCGAAACAGCTCTCATTGATTGATCCGCCTTTGTGTTCTTTCTTGTTCGGGTGGATTGTGTCCTCTGCACCGGCTTCTCTTGATGTCGTGGTGGCTTTTGCGTGTGACGAAGCTTTAGTTCGTCAGTGCCAGTCCGGTCTTGAGGTATAAATTCGAAATGGTCATTGTAAAGAGAGAATTGCATTTGTTCTTGTTGCCTTATATGTAATTGATCATTTGTGATTCAAACGAAGAGATTGAGAACATTGAAGTGATGCTAGAGGGTTCTTTGTATAGTGATTGGAGAGAGGGAAGACTAGAAGATAATAACAGAATACAAATGCTTGATTTAACCACTGGAGCTTAGCTAGTGTTGTTTTATAGTAGAGTGATTACAACTAATTAGTAGTCTTATTCAACAAGCTGAACAGAAATTTATTAGCAAGCAATGCCATTCCAACTATCTCAATTATGTCACATTTATGCTTCTATGAAGTAACGGAAGTTTGATATTGTTGTCATGTGTGTTAAAAGGCGTTTTTTGAAGAGTATATGCTTGCATTTTGCGTTAAGTAGCTAAACGGGTTTTATGTTTTTACTATATCTTGATAGTGTGTGCATTGTGTCTTGTTATTAGGAGATCCTCTGTGAGACAAATGGGAGGATGTCTGTATTTTTACAGGACAAATCGGTGTTTTCTTTACTGGGTCAGTGTGCCACATGTCCTATCAGGAATGATCAGTTGTTGAAAGTTAAAACAGAAGGTGATGACCAAAAGAAGTTCTGCAATCATGGAACTGCTTGTGTGCGGAACAGGCAGGGTATGTGTGGAGAGCGAAATGAACAATGGAGCTGTGGATGCGAAAAACTCAGTGGCTCACTAGAAAAGCATAGGCAGACTGCAGGTGAAAGCAACCACTGGATCCAGATGATGTGTGATTCTTGTGAAATTTATGGCAGAGATATTCGTTGGATTCCTAAATTACATCACGTTCACTGGAATGGGAAAATAGTGTCCCAATGTGATGTCCACGTATGTAAGTCATGATTACTTTACTGCATGATTCTATATAGTTGAATTTTTCAGTGGTGGCCAGTCTCCTCATTTTTGTTTGAACAATTTAGGTAGTAATTTATGATGCTCCTAGACATGGCGCACACCATTTCTCTATAGGCTTTTGGAATTCTTCTAAACTTGAGGAACCCCTTTCCATGAAACCCAACTGGGTTAATGAACTTCACCAGATGCAACCTGTCAATGACTTGGTAAACAATTACCAAGATTTCTTTTTGTTCAGATTTTTTATTTTCTTTTTCGTCCCCTGAAATTTGCTCTTTTTCAAATCCAGGATGCAGTCATTCTGGCAATCAACAGTGCCACTGCTTCCAAAATAGTCTTTGAGAGACATGTGGAGTCCAAGAGATCTTTTGCTAAGTTTTCTCTTATTTTCAAGTATGATCTTCTAGATTTTGGTGCTTATACTACCTTGTTGTCATCTGCACTTTCTAATGGCATGTGTTGTTGTTGTAGGTTTATTGCCCTTGTATGGCAACTATCGGCTGTGGTCGTGGCATCATTATCAACTATGCTATATATTTTTCTTCAGTTTCTCCATTGCCTTTTGAGTTTTGGGTCACAAACATGGATATACACCACATTGGCAAGGATATTCAAAACTACATGGATAAATATCCAAATCCGCTGTTGTCAGGTCTTGTATTGGCCAGTCTTTCTTCAAAACAACAATTTCAGGTGACAGAGGGTTTTCGTGTTAGGGACTTTTTTTATTGGCAAGGGTATCTTTCATAATGAAAATTGAAGTCTTTTTTCAAAGCCATTTTAAAAATCATTTTAATTTCTTGTTTTCACATATACAATAGGATTTTTGGATTGCTTACATAAAGAAAACAATTTACTTTTGGAATTTTCTGTTCTAGGTTGTTTAGGGAGGAGGGAATGAACACTATTTCGTTTTTGCTCGCTAGCTTTATATAATATTCTACTTGAATTATTTGAAGAGGTCAGATTAATTAGTTGAATTATTAGATTTTTTGGCCCAAGCTGAATTGATTTGAGGTCATGATCTTAATCCCATTACACTTGATTTTTTGTTGTCTTCAATTCTCAGAACAGTTCCTATCATCTCTTTCCTCATTAATCTGAATTTTTGTTCTGTAAGGTCTTATTCATGTGTGGAATATGGGGAGAAAGCCGCATTACATCAGCATTCCATGTGGTCAAGCTTAGCTGTTGATGTTCTTTTGGGAAACTTGATTTGTTCAACACTGTTAGTTCATGCCGAATCAGTGTGTTTATGGGTTAAGAACTTTGCCAATGACAGTACAAATGAGTTGTTGCGTTCAGGTTGTGTATGGTTGATGGGAGTGCCAGCAGGTTTCAAGTTGAATACGGAATTGGCAGAGATTCTCGGCATGATTTCCCTTAATGCCATCCAGATATGGTCTACCCTCTGGATCATTGCGGGTTCCCTCTGTATTTATTTGGTGGAAGGACTTGCTATATTGGGAATACTTTTAGGGATAACTGTACCAGCTGCCTTGGTTATAGACATGTTTACACTAGTGACCTTACATATTTCTACTCTTCATTGGATGATCTCACTCGTGTATTCACAGCAAATACAGGCATTAGCAGCATTGTGGCGCCTTTTCAGGTAGAAGTTCACAAACTATGTTTCTAATTAAAGTTTTCAAGATTCTGATTTGGGCTTGCTGATACACTTTTGTTAGTGTCAAATAACTTTATCGAATTTATCAATGTTGTGGTGTTGACCATCAGCATAGATGGGGTTTCATTGTCTTTTGCGTTCCTTTATCGTAATCTTCTCTTAAAACAATCCAGTCCAATCCCATGCAACAAATGCACCTTGTGGAATTGACATCCTCTTTTTAAGTTATTATTTGCTAGTGGCTTCCTGTACAATATCCTACAGAAGAGAAACTTGAAGGCATATGAATGTTATATCATTGGTTGTTTGCTGGATAGCCAGAAAATTTAAAAATAATTTGTTGTGAGATTTCAAATTGCATTGTTTCTCTGTTTCATGTTATTCATATAGTTGCTGAATTATTGGCAGGGGTCGCAAGTGGAATCCTCTTCGACAAAGATTAGATAGCTATGACTACACTGTGAAACAGCATATTGTTGGATCTCTTGTGTTTACACCACTTCTACTTCTGTTACCAACAACTTCTGTTTTCTACATTTTCTTCACCATGATGAACCTATCCATCAGCCTCATTTGTATACTGATTGAAGTCGCTATATCAGTCGTCCATGCCACCCCATATATCAATATTCTCCTTTGGTTGGTGAGGCGAAGAAGATTTCCCTCCGGGATATGGTTTGAAATTAAATCATGTCACAGTTCTCTATCTACAAATTCACCGCAAGAAGACAATTCAATTGGAAGCTCTAACGTTCTTGTCTCCATTCTGCACAGCAACTTTCTGAGTATAGGTGATTTCTTGAGCAAATAATTTACTAACTCTTCCATTATTTTACTTTGTGATTTTGTGTTAATTTTCAATTGTCATTTAGGACAAATAGTCTTGCCTCAATATAGAAAAGTTTTTTCTGGGATTTCTAGATCATATGTTGCTAGATCAGCTTACGGGATTCTTACCGGTAAAAGGTGAGTTCTGTAGTGCTTCAGATCCGTTAAGCTTCTCTACTTCTTTATATTTACTTATATGTGTGTGTTCCCTCATGTGCATAAAGAAGGATATTAAACTTAATCTCTCTCTCTCATAATATTGCAGAATTGCATCTACATTGGGGACCAAACTCCCTTCAACAATGCCATGGATGTTCATTCCATACAAAGACTACTGGTGCCTTTGCCATAAAGCATTTCTAGCATGCATGCCGGAATGCAACTGTCACGTATGTGAATATATGATTCATTGATTGTCCAAATTTTTGGGTTTCTCAATTGTTTAGTCACGCTCTTGGCTTCTTGTTGATGACGTTGAGAATTTCTGGCCATTCATTGTTCCTTGGTTTTGAAGGGCTTCAGGCATTTCGACACTTTAGCTAATATTGCCCTTTCTCTCGAGACTGGTTTAAACATATTATAGGAAATGTCAGTGCGATTATAGATAGAAGTTTTTGTGCATAACCATTTTCTGTTGGACAATTTAACCAATCGAATGCAATTTTGTAGAAGATTATTTCTTGCTGATTGTTTTCTTTCAGTAGAAAATACACTTCTTGTCTCGAATTAACTCATTAAGTGTGATCCCTTATACACGACAGATTCAAGTAAAAAGATGTAATAGCTATGGTTCTAGTGAGTTTGGAATTGCTTTGATGTTGTAGAATTAGCTTTCAAAATAGTTGAAAGCACTTTGATGCTTGTATTATGATGTTTGGTTAAATTTATAGAAACACTGTTTGAGATGGAAAAGCACTTAGAGCGATAAGTACTTGTGATCGGAAACGTTTTAGCTCAGGTTGACATCACGTCACCACACCCAAACCTCGGTCTGATCTACTCCGTAAGCAAATTAAATAAAATTGCTGTCTTTATTAATTGGTTGAAAATAAGATCAATTCGTTTTAATGATTGCTTTTCAAAAACGAGAAAGGTTTTCGTTTGTTAGATTGAACATAGCTAAGAGCTATGGATGCAATTTTGAAAATTTATTTCAAAATTAAAATATATATATTAGTTTAGTGGTCATGTTATGGAGACATTTTGTCTGAAAAAAATATTATTTAAACATCTAAATTATAGGGATAATCCTAATTTTCTTCCTATAGTTTAACGTAAACACTAATTACCCCTTTATAGTTTTTAAAAATCTCATTTTATTTCTTCTGTTAACTCTGTTACTGAGAATTGATTTTTGACCATAATAGTGAGCGAAAAGACCAAACTGTTCCTCAACACTGTAACACAGTAAACATGCAGACCACCATCATCACCCAAATATCTTCACTCATCTCCATTCAACCAAACCATCATTAAATGCAATAGCAATATAACACAATCCTCTCAACATTGTAACAACATCATCAAAACACAACAACAACATAACAAAAAAAAGACAAAACCAAAAAATATTCTAGGTTAGGTTCCGGCGTCGGAACCGAAAACCCAAGAAATCTTTGGGTTTCCGGTGCTAGAAACCCAGAGATATGGGTTTTCGGCGCGGACACCCAGAAATCTCTGCGTTTCTAGTGCTGGAAACCCGTAGATCTATGAGTTTTCGATGCGAAAACCCGAAAACTCGAAAACCTATAGATCAAATCTGAGTTTCCGACGCGAAAACCCATAGATCTCTGGGTTTCTACGTCGAAAACCCATAGATCGGAGCTAGGTTTCCACATCATAAACCCATAGATCGGAGCTGGGTTTTCGACGAAAATCCAGTTTGGGTACCGCCGAGAGAGAGGGAAGAAGAAGAAGAAGAAGAAGAAGAAGAAGAGAGAGAGAGAGGAAGAAGAAGAAAAAGAAGAAAGAGAGGAAGAGAGAGAAGTAAAGAGAGCTGGGTTTCTGTCAAGAGAGAGAGAGAAGAAGATGAAGAAGAGAGAGAGAGAGAGAGCTGAGAGAGGAAGAAGAAGAAAAAGAAGAAAGAGAGGAAGAGAGAGAAGTAGAGAGAGGGTGTTGTAGTTTTGATAAAAATTATTAATATTTTTAAATTTAAACTTTTTTTAATAATTTTGATCACAGTGGGAGATTTTTTTTCTATTTTTTTAAATATTAAATTATTATTTTATTAAATATTTATATTTTTTATATTTTATTTTATTTGGACAGTTTTACCCTTCCATATTAACGATCAACTGTTGACTTTTAACGTTCAAATTGACAGTAAAGAGTTTTTTGGATATTTTAATAAACTATAGGGGGGTTTTTAATCCATTTTGTAAATCAAGAGGGGGATATTAACGATTTTTTAAAATAAAGGGAGATTTTGGCTATTTCATCAAACTACAGGAGGAAATTGGGATTATCCTTAAATTATATCAAAAATTGTAAATTGCTTTTAAATCACGACCCTCCATATGTCATGTAACTCATTTAATGAAGCTTATTAAGGCTAATAGAAGATGTTAATTGTGAAAACAAGATTTTCAGAATCCAGTGTTACGTTAATCCGGCCAAAGGGGGATTATTCAGAGTGGGTTCAATGGATAACGAAGATGGAATAGCTGTCGGATTTTTTTTTTTCTCTTTATCAGTCAGGAAAGACAAGAAAATTTCAGAGTATCAAAATTCTCTAGAATTTCTCTTAGATTCGAACCCATAGCTGATGATAGAACTAGAATAGATATTTTCTGTTTCCTACTCACGCGAGCTCATGTCCTTGCTTTTCTATCAATCTCTAATTCTAATCTTCCTCCCCAATCTGATATTATGGTGCCCGCATAGATCAAAATTCCGTTATGGTCAAATTCTGAGCCAATTATTTTCATTTTCAATCGTGTTTTGAACTCTAATGGATTTGTTATGTGGAATTTTATACTTTCATCTCTTATTTATATGTGAGGACTATATATCTAATCGCATGTAATCTTTAATTTCGATCTTAGTAATTAGTTTCATTCAACCAAAACCGATTGGCTGGTGGCAGAGATTAATTTTAAAAAGTCTAAAACAGCATATCCAAGACATATAACAATTTAGTTCTTAATTTCTTATCTCTCTACCAATGCAGGCATTTTTCAAAAATTATCAATAAACTTACACATTTTTCTTTTAATATTTTCATATTTTGATAAATAGCCCATATGGAGTTATCCTTGGTCTGCAATAATATAATGTAACTGGATCTATTGTGCTCAATACAACATAGATTCACACATTTTCCTTAACATATAGTATCACCCCATCCTTTTAAGAGGTTGAGGTTAAATTTTTACAAAGTTCATATTGCTGCTTATGTGACGGTTGTCTCTGAATAGATATTTAAATTACGTAAATATTGTTTGATCTTAACAGTTCTCAACAAACTTTTAATTTTTTCAATATTAACTTCAAATCTAAATTGAGCAGAAACTCTTGATGCATATAAGAAGAAAGGTTAAAAATATTCTTCAATTTGTACATAAAAAAGCTTCTATAAGTAAAAAGGACAAATACTTCAAGTCGTTGTTCATTATCCAGGCATTCTTTAACAAAACTTTGCATTTCATTACTTGATAGCTTCAACTGCATGAACCACACAAGCCCTTACAACAACCTTAATTATCAAAGATGGACCATAACTAAACCACAACTTTTAAAAAGTTAAATATCATTTCAAAAAAAAAAAAAAAAAAAAAAGTTAAATATCAAACTATTAAACTGCTTGAAGATCTCACTTAGAAGTTAATCCATCAATTGATCAAAACCAATATTTTTGCATATATATACTACATTGAGGAGCCATGATCACCATCGTGTTCAATTTCAGAAGCTGCTTCTTCTTCTTCTTCAAAGCAGCAATTATCACCACAACCACTACCAGTACTCAAATATGCATGGCCATATCCAAAGGCTCTGATGTGGTCTTTTAGGGACCTTTTGTGCTTAAAATCAGACCCACAAGTGCAGTACCAAATCCTCCCACAGTTCTTCTCATGAGTTCTCCAATCACCTTTGACTGCAAATGTTTTGCCACATTTCCTGCACATGAAGGGCTTGATCCCATGCTTTCTCTTGTAGTGTGTTTGGAGAGTCCTGAAGTCCTTGAGTGGCCTTGCTCTTGGGTGATCTATGTTGTGCTTGCACCCCACTGCACAACAATAGCATGGGAGTCTTAGCATGGCTGTTGGTTGTGTCCCTCTTAATGAGTCTGGCCCTTTTCTGTACTGAGATCCATGCCCCCACATGTGCATCTGCCATTTTTTAGGTGAAACTGTTTATTCAAGTTACTAGTTTAAGTTTTTGAATCTAGCAATTGCTTAACATAAACATGATATCAAATACAAATTTTTTCTTTTAAAGAGTTTATAAATATCATTGTTAAAGCTGATTAAATCTAGACGCACATCTTTTAAACAAAATCATTAACTAAGCTACTATTTTAAGTTTTGAGTCTAGCAATTATTTAATATAAACATTATGGCTAACAAGAATTTGTCATGTTAGAGAGTTTAACATCATTGATCAAGCCTAATTATCGATAACAAAAGACGAGAGAGAAAGACTGTAAGAGAGAGATATATATGTGCATGCAATGAAGAAAGATCAAAAGTTGTAACTTGATGATTAAATAGATAAAATTACCCACATATATATAAAGGTCATGAATAATTCACACATGAAAACACAGATATCCAAAAACGTAAACTAATCTTAAAATTCATTGAACAGATGAAGAAGAGCGATGTAACAATCTGACAACAGATGCTGGAAAAATCTATCTTTTTGCAAATATCCAAAGTCTCAAGAACATGTACGACATGTATTTAAACTGTTTCTGGGAGCAAAAATCTGGGTTGTCAAAATGCAAAGAGATAGATTGTGTTGGAATCTTGGGAAATGAAATGATGTCTTTGCATGCCCTACTACCATGTAGAGCCCTTTTTACAGGCTGTGATGTGTCAGATAGAAAATTGTCTATTTCTACGAACAAAAACATCTGAATTCAGATTTTTTTTTTTAATTTCTTTTTAACTCATCATGACTTGAAAATGAATGGCTTGTGATGGTATTTCATTTTGCAGCACAAGTATATATATATATATATATAGTTCTATTTTTGAAGTAATGAAAAAACAAGGAACGTTAACTAATAAGCTCAAAATCATTTAATAAGCAACAAAAAGATAAATCATATACAGTCAAGAATTTTCTCTTGGCTATTTATAATTATTCAAAAACTATAAATGAGGTTCAAATCCAAATAAAAGAGAGATAAAGTGAGTGCGAGAGAGAAAAAGAGACTAGAAGGTGGTTTTTGTACTCCATTAATGGGGCATATATATATATATATATGTGTGTCTGTGTGTATAAACATACCTGCAAGTTGTTGTATCTGTTGAAGTTTTTGAAGCAAACAGGACATGGAAACTGAGTAGGGCCAATCAGAATCTGAGAAGGGGTTGGAATCCAGTACTGACCCTTGTTTAATCTCTCCATAGGGTACTCAGAAACCACACTTAATCCTGTAAATTCCTTGTTTGTCACATCCATAGATGAAGAGAGCTGCCTAGAGGAGCCCAGATCAGGAGACTTATGTCGAGGGAGGCCTATGTGTAGGGCTACAGTTACACTTTCATCACCACCATGATCATGATCATGATCAACTGTAGTACTACGACTGCTAGGACAAAACACTACTAGACTTCTCATGATCTTTGTTCATGTTCTTGTTTGCAGCCTCCAATTCTGTTGAATTGGTGGTACTGGATTGCTCGTGCTGACGATCTTCTTCATGAGCTTGTTCTACTCTTGTAGGGCTCAAGCAGTTGATTAGAGGGAGAGCTTCTTTGAGAGGAGGAGATGGAGGAGAAGCAGGAAGATGAGGAGAGGGGTAGTTTTGACCACGTTGGATGAAATTAGGATTATTGTTGTCGTAGCTGTTTGTGCAAATATGTGGAGATTGAACAAGCGTTGGAGAGTTATAGTGAGGATGGAGACTAGCCTTGAAGTTGAAGAAACTAGTGAAGAAACTTGAGTAGGGATCTGCCATATCAAAAGCCTGCGAACAAAGAACAAGTTATAGCTCCACTCGCTTAGCTAGAGGCAGATATGGTTTGCTAGCTACCTAGTTGGGCTCCCACCAGTCTCTCTCTATATATAAACATACTTACGTATACATGCATCTGCATATGTAGAGAGAAAAAGAAGATGGGGTGTACACTAAGGGCGAGACCGTATATTCATACGTCCTATCCATACATCAGTCCATCTAATAAATTCTTATGATCAGGTTTGTATTAACATATTAAGGGTTCTATCAGTGTGTAACATTAATTAAGGATTCAAACATGGACAAACTTTCGGTTTTTAATTCTTTTTAAGTACTAGAGTTTGCGTAACCTTTTTTTTTTAAAAAATTTATAATACTAGGCATCCTCTTAATGTATATTTTAAAATATTCATTTAAAAGTTACTATCATTGTTGATAACTTTTAAAAAAATAATAATAACAATATAACACATTAACTGGTATTGGTAAAAAGGTGTTTGAGAGGATAGTCTATATAGCTAGTATAGGGTAAATTTATAAAAAGACAAAAAGAAAGAAAAAGTTTGGAGGTAAAATAATAGGGTGTGGAAAGTCAAGAAATTACCCTCCTGCAAACAAAGAAAAAGTGAGAATTGAATGGAGTTGATAGAAGATCATAATAATAAACAGAAGAGAGTAAAAGGCAACGAGAAAGTCAGAGACTAGCCTTGCAGGTTGTCTCCCTAGAGATTGTTGCACTCACATTAAGAGGTACAGAGAGAGAGAGGGGGTGGTGGGGGAGGGATAGGGAGAGAGCTAGAACCTTTTATGTTTATATTTTTGTTAGCAATTGCTTGAAGAAACAAGCAGTTTTAGTCTAAGCGAAGTCCAATCTCCAACATTTGCTTTGGTGGGTGTGTTCAATGTTTTCATTTTTCATGCACATTCTTCTGGACACTGTTTAATTCTTACTTCTTCCACCTTTCCGTTCATTTCCTTTGCTTGCTTCTATCACTCAACAAAACCATCTTCAAATAAATTGTTATTTTGATGATAAGTTAACCAATTTAATCACCAATAGTATTAAACAACCATGCATATAATTTTTTTGAATAATTATAAAGTAAGTTAATGCCAACGGTTTATTTCAAAAGTTAATACTAACAGTTATAAATTTCTTAAGATCCATTGAGATTAAATATTATATATATAATCGTAAATTTATTTCCATAATACTAGGACAAGATTGATTTTTTTTTCTTTTTCTTTTCTTTTGATCATCAGTCTATTTTCATTGATAGAAATTGAATTTTCATTGATGATAATTCAATCCTCAAAAGTTAATACTAACAGTTAGAAATTTATTAAGATCCATTGAGATTAAATATTATATATATAATCGTAAATTTATTTCCATAATACTAGGACAAGATTGATTTTGTTTTTTCTTTTTTTTTTTCTTTTGATCATCAGTCTATTTTCATTGATAGAAATTGAATTTTCATTGAAGATAATTCAATCCTCACCAGTGGAAATCGTTTGATTTTGGAAAAAAACAAAAAAAAAAAAAAAAAACAAAATCTATTTGATGATAGAATAAGATAAATTTGAACTGATACATTCGAACTATTACAAATTAGGGTGCAGTTAATAAGACAGTTTTTAAACTCATAATCCTATTACTCTGACTATTAGGCAGTGCTTGGTGCATGAGATTTGGGCTGGGATTGGGATTCAAAAATCCCAACTTTCCCAAATCCCATGTTTGGTGAGCAATTAAAATGAATGGAATTAGGATTTTTCGGAATCCCAACCTCTCATCTAATCCTACTCTTTTGTCATTTTTCAATCCCACGCCCACCCATGTCATTAGGTGGGATAGGATTGGATTGGATTTTATAATTTTTTTTTCTCTCCATTTATCTCTCTCTCTCACGTTTTCCTCTCACGCCCATGGAAGCTCTCTTCTTCTCTTCTTCTCTTATTCTTCTTCTTCTTCTTCTTCTCTTCTTCTTCTTCTTCTTCTTCACGCATCTGGTTCTAGGTTCGACGAACCCAGAACCTGATGCTGGTTCTGGGTCGGCGAACCTAGAACCGATCCGGTTCTAGGTCGCCGAACCTAGAACCAGACTTTCAGTCTTTTTTTTTTTTCTTTTTTTGGTGTTATGATGATTTAATATTGTTGAAGATGACGTTGTTATAGAAGATGATGATGTTGATGAATTGGATTGATGATATTGATGAATTGTGTGTTGATGTAGAATTGTAGGAGATGTTTTTTGTTTGTGTTTTTTTTTTGTTTTTAGATTTTTTAAAAAATTAATTTTATATGATAAAAAAATTAATTTTATTTATTTCAATCCACTCATAATTTACACCAAACATAATATGGTATAATTTTAATCAAATTCTAAATTTTACCAAATATGATATGATGATTTTTCATTCCAATCCAATCCAATCCAATCCATTCAAATCCAACTCAATCCAATCAATTTCATTCCAATCTCGTGTACCAAACCGAGCTTTAGAGATTTACGGACCACGTGAACTTTTCCATTATTTCATGGGTATTATTGATGAGAGTTTTTCACTCAATCTCTCTTTTCTCCCTCTACTGGCAAAATTACTGTTCACATTTATTGTGTGTTTGTGTATATCAGTTGATTAATTAGTGGACACTGACAGGTTTGCTTTTAGTCAGTCAGTCAGTCACATCATCTAGTAACAATATTGCAATTTAGTCATCAACTTATCACAGCCTATTAGATTTAGCTTTTTAGAAGCTAGTTTCCCAATGCTGCTTTGAACAAAAATTATAATCAATTAAACATGAGATCTTTTGATGGCACTATTATATAAGTGATCAATATAGCCTTTGTATTAGACTTAAAAAAAATAATAACATATAAAAACTTGATTGTAATATCTAAATCATAATTTGATGTGATTTAATTGGTTTAACAAACTAAACAAACTTTACAACAAGTCTTTTATTTTTTTTAAGGGACATTACAACATGTCTTTAATTTTAACTCATATATGATCATATAATATTAGACAATGACATATCAGATTCCATCAATCTCTTTCTTGTCTAAATAACCTGGAGAAGGTTCGAGTACTAACATGAGATGATCGACACGTGGGAACTAAAATCAAACACCAAAATGAAGAAACACAGCAAGTGGAGTTTAATTTTTATAATTCTGGTACTATGTCGGCATGAAGAAAAAATTCGGCCGCGTGGAAGCCAAAATAGAAGACTGATAAGGAAAAATCGCTAAAAGTGGTGGGGATCGAAATCGATGGCAATGACTGAAGCCGGCAGGGGACAATGATAGACAAAAGCAACTCAATATTGACACTGTACCGTATAAACGAAAAACAGCATTACACCGTATTAAAAATCAAACATTCTCCAGAACAGACACTTCTCTTGGTGTTTGTTGTGTATTCATAGGACCACTTATTTTTTGTATGAATTGAGGATGTATGTGTTTGCATGTTCTGATTTTACTTTTCGTTTACTTGGATTTTATTTTTCCATACCATTTATAAGGATGATTCAAACTTAAGTCATTTCGTCAAGTCAAAAGAGCGTTTTTCCCATTAAATTGATCACATTCAGCGGTGGTTTTAAATGCAGCAATGCTAAAACTCATTTATTGAATGTAATAAAATTTTAAATAATTTACTTAATTTCTTTA
This sequence comes from Nephelium lappaceum, assembly GCA_021234005.1. Lineage (NCBI taxonomy): Eukaryota > Viridiplantae > Streptophyta > Magnoliopsida > Sapindales > Sapindaceae > Nephelium > Nephelium lappaceum. The sequence goes on along the minus strand of CM038003.1, from coordinate 21,185,664 downwards.
TGTGCTCTGTCATAATTCTTGGAAATTGTCCAAACATATCTAAGAAAACGTAACAATTTCAACGTAGAGGAAACATCTTCCTGCAAACTTATTAATTGTACCTTAGCAACTTATATATGGTGGAACCTAGATCCTTCCAAGTCATATTTGCATGGCATTTTCACAGAGAAAGAGAGAGAGAGAGAGATAGGGCCCTCGTGCATCTCTGAAAAAATGGAGAGAGAAGGGATCATTTTGAAAGATTTGAGAGGCAAACGGCAATGGAGACAAAGTTAGAGACAATTTGAATTATTGGTGTCTTATACAAAAGAATATAACAAAAGTAGATAAATAATTATTGGACCCTTTTTTATATCTATATTCAATATACGCATATATACATACTTTTTTACTATATCTTTTACTGTTCAATATTTGCTGCATACATTATGACATTACTTGTTGCAATCTTGTATTTGATCCATATATTCCAAACTCTTGTCGAGAAAATGTAAGAATCTTTCTTTTTGACATCTTTTTGACATACCACCTACAGAGGGGACAACTTAAACTTAAGTTATCACTAAGTGGAATAAGTTCCTTTTTTTTTTTAAACCGTCAAACTACATAGCGTGATAATTAAAAGTAAGAAAATCTTTAAGGTCTATTTGAAATTTTCTTTCCTATTAAATACCACATGGAAACAGAACAGTATTGTTTATATATATTTGCTAAAAATATCATATATATATATATTAAATAACATTTTCTTTTGGCCGACATATATGTCATGTACAAGTTCAATCATATTAAATTTTGATGTGTGCTTATTTATGATGTAATAACTCATCCCTAAATTTCACGATTTTTGTCCTAAAAAAAAAAAAAAACAATCACCGTCTTTTGTTTGATGTAGTTGAAAAATAATAATATGCACTTTAAATTGTTTCAAATAAAAATAAAATTGCAAGACCGATGAATTAAGAGTATTCTATATAAAGATATATGTTTATTTTAAGAAATAAATAAATAAACAATTATACATGTAATTCAATACAGGTGAGGTAAATATAACAATGAGTTCTTTCGACAAATATAAAATATCATATATGAGACAAATTTTCGTTCCTTAATCTTTACAATAATATAATTTAAGTTACATATATATCTGGGTTTGAAACCCATTTTGTTAATGTTAGAATATTAAAAAAATATGCTAGTGGAAACAAGCTTTCAGTTTTGCTCAAACCATAATAACTACGACTAAAACCACTGCAAGTGTGAGTTTTTGTTGACCATCAAAAGCCATTCACACCTACCAACTTCTTGCAATTAACAAAGCAAAAACTCCATTGAAGAAATTGAAAAACCTAGTTTGTAACAAAGGAATTATGGGAACAATTAAAAATATAATATTAATTTCACATCTCCGAAAATATTATTCATGTTTTCTATACATGCAAGGAACTTGGTTATGGGACGATTAAATGCATCCACACTTTGGAGATTTCATTCTCGAACTTAGAAGATATCACATAATTATGCGAGAGGTCAATTACTTCGCAATTTAATAACTCATCACTTTTGTTGGGGTTGGGTATTTTGATCGTGAGCATTTCGAATCCTAAATATTCAAAGATTTTTTTTCCCTCTTGTTACAGTGATTTTCTGATCCTTTTTCAATATAATCAAAACAAATCTCAAATGAACAAGGATTGTCACTTTATTTTTACTTGAACAAATACTGTAAACTAATTGTGATTGTAATTTGAAACAATTTTAACAATATGTTAATGATAATTGTCAATCATTATTGCAAGATCTCTTAAAATTCAAAAGAGGAACTTATAAAGCATTATACAAAAATTAAACTCATAGTAATGTCTAAGATTTATAAATATTAATTTTATCTATATTACAAATCTTGATTTTCAAAAGAGAAAAAAATAACTAGAATTTATGATTTTATCGACCTGGGTATAAAAATTAAACTCATAGTTTTATCTATTCATTTTTTTTTATCTACAAAATCTGAGGTTCAAAAGAGGAAGATATAACTTGAATTTTATAATTTCACTCAAGTGAATACAATCGACTTATCATGCTACCTCAATTTCTGTCATTTATTTGATTTTTTTATAACTCATGTTTCTCATCAATCCACCCTTAAACGAAAGAGGTTAATTCTTTATTACTCCTATAAATATATAATACGACATTAGAGTAGCCATAGATAACATATTTCATATGCTATTCATGACCATACATTAAAGAGTCTTTAATATCTTTTGACCAAAACTTCATGCATTAACTCCCATAATTTATTTCACTAGGTCATTTATATTTAACTCTCCGTCATAGATAGATGACCACTTATCTATGACGGAGAGTTATAGTCTTCCTTTTTGACCATGGTCCATGCCCCATAATTTAATTTAATTTCAATGCTTTCGAGATTGCACGAGTGTGTGTTTGGGAATTGAGCTTTTGAGAGATGGAGAGTCATTGAGGGCCATTTTCGACTCTCCATGTCCAAGACTTGCTTTGGTTTTTCCCAAACTATTCTGCCTCCCGAATTGGAACTCCCATAAAGACTTGATGAAATCAAGTCACTGTTTTTGTTTTTTAATTTTTCCAAATTGTTTTTCGTTCTTTACCTAAACAAATAAACAGGCCCGATCAAGAACTAGAAAGTATCAATAGTGCTTTCCAGTGATTAGAAAAACAACCATCAACAATACTACAATGTCAACAGTTTTTTCCTCTAAATTCGATTATCTTGCTCCCTTGATTAAGTCATAATATATATTCCACACATTATATGATCGTGTATTGACCTATTAAAATTCATAATCAGGGTTCAAGTTCAACTAGACTTTTTTTTATAAAATATGTGATGACATTTCTCCTCTTTACAAAAGTAAATATTGTCGGATTATAAAAGTACATAAGTTGCACATGAACTTTAAATTGGTTTGGTAATGTAACTATAAGGCAAATTATCTTAATAAATTTGAAAGTGTTAAGAGTAAAAGAGAGCAAATTTGGGAGAGATTCTAGAATGAGATTATCACACCATGCCATTTGTACGGTACTATTAAATTAAAACAGCATAATCAGATAAAAACTCAAGATATTTGATGAAGGAAAAATAAAATCGTCAACATAGTTTTAATTAGATGATTCGAAAATTTTTTAATAGAAGGCACATGTGAGAGGTGACAGGATCATGAGTGACCTGCATGGAATGCAACAACTCGAAAGGATAAGTTAAAACGCCATATGAGTGTTGATGATTGGAACTCACTGTTCACATACCCATCCACGTCATTCTTCATAACCAGGAAACTGTTTGCTTGCATGCTTCCTCTGTAGATGATAGCGAAATATGCTTGTTATCTTTGGATCTGTTTGGAAACCCACGCCCACCACCATCGTCCACTCAACATCTATCATACATCTTCAGCTTCATCTTGAAGCATTATTCTTCACAAAAATTTTTTGTGCAAAAACCCTATGATCATCATTTTCAAGCTTTTGTGTTTTTGGTAAAATACGATTTACTTGATATCACATTATAGCAATTATATATACAGTACACCTAGATATAGATATATTTATAATTTAGATCATTCAATTTTCAATAAATTAAATCTAAGGATATTAATATATAGTTAAAGATTAAATTGCAGCCCTATATCTAATTTATTAAAAATTGAAAAGTCAATATATATATAAACTAGACTTAACCGAAGAATTCCCTAAGTTGACTATATATATTCAGGGTAGCAGTAAAATAAATTTCTGCTTAAATTGGTGCGTGCGCGTGTGGCACAGTTGGGTTTTGGCTGATCAAGTACAGTTCAATTAGTGGTCCTGAACCACAAGTACACGGTCCAATGAGCTACACATATATGTGGTTCTCAATCTGCCATCATAAAGAACCCAGAAAGTCAGTTCTCTTTGGTCCTACAATTAATGAATGCCCTTCTGTGAGAAATCATAAATTTTGAGTCCAGTACTGAGTAAAACTTGTCATCAATTCTAGTCTACGGCACTTTTGATTTACCTTCCTTTCTTTTGAACAGTTGTTTTTTCTTTTTTTTTTTGAAAATTTGTTTTCTCTTGTTTTGATAACTGTATATAAATGCATATATAAAACTCCGTCGTCAATTATAGTCCTGGGCACTTTTCTCTTAATTTTACTTCTAATTTAGAGAAGGGAATGATTTGAACTTATCAGGACCTCCATTTAGTAGAGAGGTGTGATTGTTAGACTACAACACTTTAATCTAAATTAAGTTATCTGGAGTATATATATCTCTACCCTTGTTTACTCTTCTTTACACTTGATTACTATACAATACATATGCAGACCTAGCCTAAACCATGCCCTACATTCAGGTGCGGACTATTTATACAAAAACTTTAACGTTTTATGAAAAACAACACAAAACATAATGTAATGCAAATTAAGTATTCATAGAATCTTAGTCCTAAAACGTAATTAAGTTTATACTTATAGTGTACAGTTAATAAGATTCTTTAGTTTTGCATAAATGTCCTGATGGATTGCAGTCTAGCTAACTATCAATTTACTTCTGCCTCTGAAAAGTAACATGAGGACATCGATGAGCAATAATGAATGAATGGGGTTCTCTGCATCAAAATTCCAAAAGATAATGACGACGTGATATTTGGCAAAACGAACTGGACAGCGACTGCAGGATCTCTTACAAAGGAGACAGCATTGCTAGATGTGCCTAATTACTGTCACAGCAAGTAGCTAGCTTGATTAACGGATCAAGCAGAAGCATAGTGCGGCAGAAAATAGACCTCTCAAAGCCTGAGCACTGAATATAACTATCCATTGATCTATATATATATATGCATACAAAAAGATGATAGAGACTGCTTTTGATCCATGCATGACTATATATTGAGTGCTTGTCAACCAAACCCCATTATAGCACCTTGGCCCTTGCTTGATTATCACCCCGGATTTCTTGCAAAACTGTCTCACCGCCATTGAATAGAGTGTTGCATACAAGTTTACTCGAAGCTTTGTCGGTTTGTTCGGCGAGAAAACAAGAGGAAGTGTGAGAAAGTTAAAGAGAGAAAAATGCTAATTAAGTGAATTCTGGACACTGTTTTTACAAATCATTTTGTAAGAATTAGCTGATATATTAACCCTCGAAATTAGTGTTAGTATGTTACAACATGTGTTTGTTTAGAGATTTCTAATATGACTAGATAGGTCGGTAAATTCATGGTAGAGACTCGAGAAATCATATCATAGATTTACATTCACATTTGTTGCATTGTGATGATTGGCATGTGATATGTATGACCACACTATGTTTGTATATACATATATATATATGTTTTTTTAAGTAAATATTTTTCAATAATGAACTATATATAAGGTATCATTTGATATGTATAACGATTGAAACACTTTAAAACTGTATAAGTTCCTTGAAAAAAAGAGAAAAAAGAATCTTAATTTTAAAAATAAATTGTTTAAATTATGCACAAGTGGTCTGGAATTTGCCAAGGGAAAGGGAAAGATTCCATATAACTAGCAAAAAGAGAAAGATTACTCTAGTTTTATGTTTTTATCTTTTTCATGGAGTAACATAAATATTGTATCTATAGATTGTTAGAATTAGTTGAAATTTAATATTAATTTTGCAATACAAAAAGAAATCTCTTCACATTTATTCTTTATGAGTAAGGTGTGGTTTAAATCTCAATAATCAATACAGAAATGCAGATATATACAGTCACTAGTCACTACTCAACTATGAGATTGCAAGAGACAGAACCCATTTTGGTAAATATAATTGGTGGTGTGTGTAGAAGTAACTACACGCAGTACTAATTAGTTGCATGAGAGAAAGATATTTTGTGTATGTTACGACAAAATATATATATATATATATATAGCTGGCCCCTACAAGAATTGTGCACATCATATTCAGGTACACAGCTATCATGAATTAACAGTGTAAAAAAGCAAAAATTAATTTCAATGATACAGACTCCTCTTGTGGACTCATTTACCCGTTGAAATTATATATACTCGGAGATCATAATAAAAAATGAAAAATGTTAGGCATAAAACATTGTTGTTTTTTTCAACTTCGCTTTTAAGAAAGAGACAAATCCAATGTGATCAATTGATGAACATGTTTTCCCTATATGAGAGCAATAATGGATTTCCTCAGCAAATAAGGGCAAACTATGTTCAGTTTTTTTGGTGTTAAATGTGGTGCTCATTTTCAAGTTTCTTCTTTTTTTTATGTGATCCTCTTAGCTAAAACTTCCAATTCATCTCATTGATCTTCAAATAGTAAATGGATGTGAAAAATACGAGGATAAGAGCTTGCACATGTATTACTATTGAGATCTTATCACGTGACAAAATATACCATGTGGTACAAACTCAATGAGAAATGCATACTGCATTTTCTATACATTGTATTTTTTTATCTTAGATATGGAGGATTGCATGGTACATTAAGGAGAACTAGTGATGACTTCTTTCTATTCAAATTAAAATTAAGCTACACACATGTAGTACATGATTATTTACTACTACTAAGCTGGTTGGTTCACTTCACTCAAAAAGTACAAAATTTAAAAGAGGGAAAAGAGAATTTAGAAATCAATTTTAATGAAGATCTAAAACCATAACAAGATAGTAACACGTAGAAAATGTCAGTCAATACGGATAATAAGTTTAGGGTATATTCGATGCACTATACGTATTTCATTCAATTTATTTCATTTTGTACATATGTGAATATGAAATATCAGCAGTGCATCTGAATTTTACATGTTATCAAGGTGAGAGACTTAACAAAACAGATAATTTCCAAGAGGTAATTACATGAGGAAACCGCAGACCGATCGGGGATGTAGCTCAAATGGTAGAGCGCTCGCTTTGCATGCGAGAGGCACCGGGTTCGATCCCCCGCATCTCCATTGATGCCGCATTTTATCATCTTCTTCATTGAAGTCTGAGTGAACATGTTTTGGACTTTTATGTGTGAAAGCTGTGGCCCATGAAATTCACAAGAAAACTGATAGCCCAAAGTTGGATATAGTATTTTCTGGACCATGCCTTTTTAATTGAAAAGTGCTTCTGTAACGCATCACAACTTCTCATTATACTTTCATAAAAACAAAAAAACTTCTGATTGTACAAGTAATCAAAAAATAAATAAAATCTCATTATACAAGTAATCAAATAAAAATTAAAGAAAAAAGTAATCAAATAATTTTTTTTTTTTTTTAAATCTCTACCGTTGGAAACGGGTCTCCAAGACTGGAGACCTAAAGACCCTTTGGTACCCAGTGGAGACCACATCTGGTTTCTAATAATGGAGATTAGAATCGGTCAACTGGTCTCCATCGTTGGAGACCGGTTTCTAGTCTCCATCGGAGACTAGAATTTGGAGATCGAGATTTGGTCTCTCGTGGAGATCAATTCTTTTTTTAAAATTTTATTTTTTTAATTAAATTAAAAAAATATAGTTTTTAAAATATTCTTTTATAATTATTTTATTTCTTAAATAAAAATTTTAGAGTTACAATCGTCCTTTTACCATTTATAAATTTTTCTCTTAATTTATTAACATCAGGAGAGATTTTGGATAAAAATAAAACTATAAGTGATAAAATTGATATTTTTATAAACTATAATGAGTGTTTTAGGATTATCCTTATGTAGTATCATGAGAACAAAATAAACAATGCTACATGCTTTTCACATATCTTATCCACTATTGTTGCAATACAAAATTTTTTATTAGTAGTAAATAATTTCTATAAGAGGAAGGGAAAAAATACTGTCGACATTGCTGTGATTAGAGCAATATTTAAAAATTCGCTACTTGGCTATTTAACTTCGATTACTTAGTGAATAGTTATTTTAACCGTAAATCAACGGTCAAACTATTAATATATAGTCAAACTCGACTAAAACTGAAAAGAAAATAAAAAAAGCCTTGAAAATTTTTTCATACGTACGTCTCACAGTAATGAAGGTAAACCATAGTAATGCATCTCGGTTTTTCAAATAGATCTTTTCAATTATGTTTAGAAATTAATATAGAATATTTCTTATAAATAAAATTAAGTGAATCAATCTCCTCAGGTGAAAATGATAAGATGTACATTACACTCTAAAATCATATTTCTAAAGATATTCTCACTTAAATATGTCTATATTTTCTCATATCTGTGCAACTTTTTGAGCAACAACACCTAATTGGCAACATGTTACCATATTATTGTATATAATCACCGCTAGATTAAACAAAAATGACATGAATTTGAGATATTTTTCATGTTTTTTTTTATTCCTTTTTTATTTTTATAAAGTATTTCGTTAAAAGGGATGATGCTGTTGTGCTACCATTAGCAAGCTAGGTAGGAATTTCAATGAAGGCAGAATATAGGTCAACAACCTACAACACACGGATTAATTGGCTGGTGACAAGGATAAGTGTAAATTTTATTGGTATTGAATGGCAGTTCGTACCGTTAGTTTAAGTGTCAGCTGCCCTATATCAAAGACTTTGGCATGGTTCGACACTCAAGTAGGTAAAAATAATTAAGTTATTCCACTTTTATGTGTGAGTCATTTTTCCATCCTCATGTGAGTTTTTTTTCCACTTTCGTGTGGACGGATCCTTCTTATATGAAATAGTATTTTGGATAGCATCATCAGTGTTCTTATTTAGATTGGTTCTGACAGTCCTCTAGATTAGTTTCAATCCTCAAAAGTAGGAAAAAAAAAATTATTGGGATTTGGATTAATATTTGAGATTTTACATTAATTATTTGATTATATCAAACTTTAATTTGTCTTCTCCAATGAGGGTTAAATAATTTTGGATGTCCATAGTGCATCCTTGTCAATGGATTCCAAAGAGAATTCCCATACGCGACAAAGTTTACTTAAACTAATTTTTAATCATTAATTAATTAAAAAATGATAGATTGGATGGACCAGCTAGAGCCAAATCAGTTAAGAAAAGTTAAATAAAAAAAAATTTAAAAGATTTCTTCCGGAAGCCTCACTCTCTCTATCTCTAAGACGATTGTTCATCTCCCTCACTCTCTTTCTCTGTCTCTCAAAGCCTGTCTTTTCTCTGTGAATCACTCTCTTTTCTCTGTGAGAGGCTCTGATGGGTCACCGTGGACGATGGTGCTGGTAAGTTCTCGTCTCTTTCTCTTATTCTCGTCTGTTTCTTTTGTTGTTTGATGGGTCGCCGTCTCTTTTCTCGTTGTCGTATTTGGGGTTGAGGTTTGGTGTGGTGATTGGAGACAGGCATACATATGCAGACAGTGGAAGTGGTACCTCCGTCAAGACCCAGTATCACTTCTCTTCCGCTATCCGTATCTTCGAAATCCCAGATTTCATTGTCGGTCAATTTGGGGACTGGAGAGGTTTAATTAAAAGAGGAGAGTGTTAGAGTGTTGTTTTGAACTTGTTCTCTTAAACCAGGTTTAATCAAAAGAGGAGAGTGTTTAGAGTGGTTGTCTTGAACTTGTTCTCATAAACCACGTTATCAGCACTTCTGTGCGATTTGTTAGGAAGTTCAAACAACCTCCTCCAATTCCGCCCAATTTCGTAATCAGCAAAAACGTCGTGATTTGTTACATCATATAGGGTATAAATACGGGCATACCAACAGAAAATACACAACCAGATTGAGGACCCTTTTTTTCACTAGATAAATCAGTGTTAAGCATGTTAATGGGGAAGTCTTTACAACGGGACTCAGTTTCAAAAGAAGTTGCATTTGTGTATATGTATGCAGAGGCGACCTAAAGAAGTTGACATGATCGGCTCTTCATCAATGTCTCAATTGGGTACGTAACTTTGAATATCATCGTGTCAAATCAAATAGAAAAATATAATTTTTATTATCCTCTTAACTTGTTAATAGGTTTTACATTGTGCATTGTAATATACAGTAATAAAACCATACTCATAGCTGAGCCTATGACTGTTCTAGCTCTCTGTATTTTTTTTGTCTGATTTATCTATCAGTTCTTGGGCTCTTTATGTATATATATATATAACAGTAACCCCCTGCTCCTGGATTTAATCAGAGGGATATAATTCATCCATGATTTGATCCTGCTAATTAAGTCATACTAAGTGGCCATTAGTTTTGTTAGATGCATCAATGGGCAGTTTCTTGTTTTTGCTGTGATTTTGCACTTAATATCTTTTTCATTCGTTAATTAAAGATAATCACTTTTTTACTTCAAGTCATTTCAACCAATTAGTTTAGTTCCAACAACCTTAAAATGTTGTTCAATAGTTTTTATGGTGAGAACCTATGAGAAGTACTGCAGTGATCATTTGCAAAATGAAAATGAAAATGGCATGATGTACATATAATTTTGATAGACAAATAAATATATATAACCTTATAATCACCTTTGATCATATTATTTAAATAAAATATATGATATAAAATCTGATATTTTCCTTCATTCAATGTTTTGTAGGCTGACAGGGGTCTTATGGTTGTATTACTATGGTATTCAGACACCTCAACTACGTATGCTATCAACTTCCTTAATTTAATTCCAATTTTCACATTCATTTTCTCCATTATTGGCAAGTACAAATAAATTCTTCTTCATTTTTGCTTTTCAAAATTATAATCAACATATCATTAGTTTAGAGCTAGTTTAATTGGAAAATACTAAATTTAAATCCTCCACACGACTGAATTTCTTTTCTATGATTAGGGTACTTATGTAAGCTTTTGAGTTCTATAGTAACTTAATAGTATTAATGAATAATTCTTTTTGCATGATAGAAAAATTAAGTATGATACTGTAGAACGCAAATTTAAGACATTGGGAGATATTTTGTGTGTGGGAGGAGCATTGATTCGTAAGTCTTTATAAAGAGAGTGAATTGATCCATTTCTCTCATCGTAGACTTGATCATTGCTCTAGTACCGTAGTCAAACTTTCGAAAGTGCCATGTTGCTAGTGGTGCTTAGATAGTTCAATTGTGGTACTAGAGTAATAATGATCAAGTTTATGATGAGATAAATGTATCAATTCACTCTCTTTATAAAGACTTACAATCAATGCTCCTCCCACACATAAGATGCCTCCCAATGTCTTAAATTTGTCTTTTCAGTGTCGAACCTTAATTTTTCTATTTTGTAAAATGAATTATTCATTAATACTATTAAATTACTATAAAATCCAAAAGTTTGTACAAATACTCTAATCATAGAAAAAAAATCCGGTCATATGGAGGATTTAAATTTAGTATTTTCTAGTTAAATTAGCTCTAAACTAATGATATGCTGATTATAATTTTGAAAAGCAATAATGAACAAGAATTTATTTGTACCTACCAATAATGGAGAAAATGAATGTGACAATTGGAATTAAATTAAGGAAGTTGATAGCATATGTAGCTGAGGTGTCTAAATACAATAGTAATACATTGATAAAGACCTCTGTCAGCCTGCAAAACATTGAATGAAGTAAAATTTCAGATTTTATATCATATATTTTATTTAAATAATATGATGAAAGGAGATTATAAGGTTATATATATTTATTTGTCTATCAAAATTATATGAACATCATGCCATTTTCATTTTGCAAATGATCCCTGCAGTACTTCTCATAAGTTCTCACCATAAAAAACTATTGAACAACATTATAAGGCTGTTGGAACTAAACTAATTGGTTGAAATGACTTGAAGTAAAAAAGTGATTCTCTTTAATTAAGAAATGACAAGGATATTAAGTGCTAAATCATGGTAAAAACAAGAAACTGCCCATTGATGCATCGAGCAAAACTGATGGCCACATAGTATGACTTAATTAGCAGGATCAAGTGATAGATGAATTACAATAGTCTGATTTAATCAAAGAGCAGGGTGTTACTGTTTTATAATATATATATATATATATATGTGTGTGTACACATAAAGAACCCAAGAAACTGATAGATTAATTAGACAAAAAAATACAGAGAACTAGAACAGTCATAGCTTTGATACTTTGATAGATATAGTGATGAGTATGGTTTTTTTTTACTGTATATTACAATAGATGATGCAAAACCTATTTACAGGTTAAGAGGATGGTCAAAAATACATTTTCGATTTGATTTGATATGATGATATTCAAAGTGGTGTACACAATTGAGGCATTGATGAGAGCCAGAAAAACACAGACCATGTCAACTTCTTTGGTTCGCCTCTGCATACATGTACACAAATGCAATAAGAAACTGATTCTCAATGAAGGAAGTTTCAAAAGAAGTTGCATTCCCGTCGTAAAGACTTGCACCATTAACATGCTTGACACTATTTTTATACCCATCTAATTTCTCTTTGGTAGTAAAAAATAAAAATGTTGAAGAAAAAGGGTCCTCTCAATCTGGGTTGTGTATTTTCTGTTGGTATGCCTGTATTTATATGATGTAACAGAACAAAACGATGTTTTTGCTTATTATGAAATTGCGCAGAATTGGAGGAGGTTGTTTGAACTTCCTAACAAATCGCATAGAAGTGCTAATATAGTGGTTGAAGAGAACGAGTTCGAGACAACCACTCTTAGCACTCGTCTTTTAATTAATTGAAAAATGATCAATCTAACATTTGTAGCTATCATGAATTAACATTTGTAGCTATCATGAATTAACATTTGTAGCTATCATGAATTAACAGTGTAAAAAAGCAAAAATTAATTTCAAGGATACAGACTCCTCTTATGGATTCATTTACTTAATTTTCCTGTTGAAATAATATACACTAAGACATCATAATAAAAAATGAGAAATGTTAAGCAGAAAACATTGTTGGTTTCTTCAACTTCGCATTTGAGAAAGAGACAGATCCAATGTGAATTGATTAACATGTTTTCTCTATATGAGAGCAGTGGATTTCCTCATCAAATAAGGGCAGACTATGATCACTTTATGTGATCCTCTTCAGTCTATAGCTAAAGCTTCCGATTATTCTCATTGATCTTCAAATAATAGATGGATGTGAAAAATGGGAGGATATGAGCTTGCACATGTATTCCTATTGAAACCTTATTACGTGACGAAATATGCCATATAGAACAAACTTAATGAGAAATGCATAGTGCATTTCTGCATATACATTATATTTTTTTTCTTGGATGGAGGATTGCATGGTACATTACGGAGAACTTGTGGGTTCTTTCTATTCAAATTAAAAGCTACACACATATAACATGATTATTTACTACTGATAAGCTGGTTGGTTCACTTAACTCAAAAGGTACAAAATTTAAAAGAGGGAGAAGAGAAAATAGAAATCAATTTTAATGAAGATCCAAAACCATATATTTAGAAAATGTCAGCACAATGTAGAAAATGTCAGTCATTACAAACAATATGTTTAGGGTATATTTGATGCATTTTTTCATTCAGTGTATTTCATGTTGTACGCAAGTAAATATGAAATATCCGCGGTGGGTCTATCAGGCTGAAGACATAACAATACAGATAATTTTCAACAAGTAATTACATGAGGAGTCGACACAGCAACCGGGGATGTAGCTCAAATGGTAGAGCGCTCGCTTTGCATGCGAGAGGCACGGGGTTCGATCCCCCGCATCTCCATTTATACAGCTTTTTGCCATCTTCTTCATTGAAATCTGAGTTAACTTGTGTTGGACTTTTGTGTGTTAAAGCTATCGCTCATTAAACCCACGAGAAAACTTATGGCCCAAAGTTGAATCTAGTATTATCTGGACCAGGCCTTTTTTTGGAAAAGTGCTTCTTTAACCATCACAGATGTTGATTATGCGCTTTAGGGTGTCAGTAGAGTGGTGAAAACTGCACCCCCCTTCCTTCCCAATTTTCCTAGTCGTGGGTTTGATCGCAAAGCGCACCCTACCTTCTCATTAATAAAATGTAGGATTTTCTCATATGTATGTGGGTTATCTTCCATCCAGATATGGATATATTCGGGACGTACCATCAGTATGCTACTCATTTAATCTCTGTTATTTCTTGGATTAGGCTAGTAACTAAAAAAAGAAAAAAAAAGAAAAGAAATTGTTGATTGTAAGTGAATGAGAATTTGGTGATTCATTTGATTGAATTTTGAATCTGTCAAATTAGTACAAGTAGAACTTGTTTCAAGGAATACTTTATCGTTTGTCATGAAAAATCATTGTAAATAGCTGTACCAACTCTAGTTTTATGACATATGTCAAAATAATTGATCTTCTACATTAAACTGCTGTATTATCTCTAATTAACACATGTATATCTTTTCTATATAATGATTCACCTTTCGTTTCTAATTTTTAATCAAACTATTAGCTAACTCACTATAATTATGACAATTGTATAGTTTGTTGTCAAGGAAAAGGTTAGAAATTTATCATAAGCTAATAAGATTAATGATTATTTGCACTACTTCATCTATCCTCCCATAACCTGGAGACATATTTACTATAGCCTAATGAGATTAATTGTTATTTACAATATTTAAAAATTTATTCTTATAATGGGAAAATACTTACTACTACAATAAGACGAGGCAAAACCCAACACATACTTATAAAATGTACATAATGATACTTGAACCCTTATTTCTAAAATGAATGAAAGGGGTTGGTGTTAGAAATTCAAATCCTATCTAGCTCAGCAAAAGAAGCAGCATGATGAAATTTCTCCAATATTATAACTTGAAGTAGTGCTAAATACACACTCTTTAAGATACTTTCTATTTAAGGTGGGATACAAGTATAAATTGTATTCTTTGAACATAAAACTTTATTATTTTATTTTTTGGACATGAAATTTACATAATATATATAATTTATACGTGTGTTCCATATTGAATGGAGAGTATCTTAAAATGATGTATTGGTGGTCTAGACTTTTTTTTTTATTTTTTTGAACTGTATTGGTGGTCTAGATTTTATTTCAGTTTTCAATAAAGAAAACCGAAGAAAGTAGGCGTGAAGCTGCAGCAAAAGAATCTATTGGGCCAAGATAACAAAAATGGGCTCCAATCGGGCCCGATTCTGAACAACAGTTTTCGATTTCAATTTTTGGACATAAACTGACAAATCCGGGAACTGCTAAATATTAACTCACCCACGTGGTTCATCAAAATTCCAAATAATCGCCAACCAAACGCCACCGTTTTTGCCCCGCAACGAATATCGTCAAGATCTACGGCGAATGATCATTCAGCAGCAATCAGATTCAACGCACCTGCAAAGTGACGTGTACGGCTGCCACCACACCGAATCACACCCCACGCTCCCACCAGCCTACCCTCATGTGATGCGCCATATGCAGCAATAAAAGGCCAGTTTCTCTTCGCTCATTTCAACGCACGCCGTCCTCCTCCAAATATCTCTCTCTCTCTCGCCTTCGCTTTTCATTTCAAGGCCGAGCGAAAGGCGGAGGCAGACCGACCAACCAATCAATCGCAGCCACCAATCTCACTTCTCTCTCTTTCTCAGGTAATATCACGTCTCCACCGTCCGATTGGTTTTCGTTTTGATCTCAATCAGATCTGGTTGTTTTGACTCGTTTCTCTCTCAGATCTGACTTCTTAATCTGTTAGTTTTGTCAACCTTTATCGAATCTGATTTTTAGGTTTTCTTTGTTTCTAGATCTGTTCATGTTTGTTGAAATACACATGTTTTGTGTTGGATACTTGGATTTGGATTCATTTTCAGGTTAATGCATGATTTTTCAGATCTATACGTTGTTTTTAAGTAAATATGCACGTGGTTGACTTAGTTTGACTCTAGATGTTTCTTTTTTCATTTTTTGATTCGAGATTTTTAGTTCATTGCGTTTTTAATTATCTACTGTTTGGACTTGCGGTTCGCGCCAATCGAGTGCAGGAGTCTGGACTTTTGACTCACACTATTGATGTGGAATGAAATCTAGCGTTTCGCATGTTGAATGCTGTCGTTTTTGTATTAAGTTGTTGTTTGGCTTCGTGTTTGTCCAATCAGTTTGTAGTTTGGAATATCTGCTGTTTGGACTTAAGATTCATGCTATACTTACTGTAGGAATCAGGACTTTCGAGTAACACTGTTGATGTCAAACGAAAGTGATGCATTTCGCGTGTTGAATATTATTGTTTTATATTGTTTTATTGTTAAGTTATTGTTGGGCTTTGTGTCGTCCAATTAGTCTGTTTTTGTTTGAATATCTGCTGTTTGGACTCACGATTCCTGACTGTAGGAGTCAGGGCTTTTGAGTTAGACTATTGATGTCGGTTTATTGTGAAAGAAATGTTGCATTTCTGAGTGTTGAAAGAATGCTATTGTTTTAGTGTTAAGAGTTGTTTGGAGTTTTGTTGCCAATTAGTTTTGTGTTTTTGAATATCTGCCGTTTGAGTTTGTGATTTGTGTCTGTAGTAGTGTAATGTCTTTTGAGTTGGGCTATTGATGTTGGGCTTACTGTAAAATAAATTTTGCATTTCGCTTGTTGAATAGAATGCTGTTGTTGTTCTAGTGTTAGTTGTTGCTTGCCTTTGTGTTTTTGGTAATGATGGTAGGTTTTTTGTTGACATTTAGTGATACTTGCTGCTCTTGTATTATGTATATGTATATATAAAACTGGTTATGGTGCTGTTTGTGATGGTTTCTCTATCATCTTATGGCATGTCAGTTTCACTAATTTTCGAAATGATGAGGTCTTATTTATGTGGCATTTATCTTGCAGTCTCTTATATAGTTAATTTCTTGAACTGGCTGTGCATATGTGAGTTTTGGTTTTACTCATGTATCTGTCTTCGATTAACTTACACATAGGTTATTTGATGTGTTTTCTGTTACCATAAGCTGATTTAAATAGTGTGCCATTTTGTAGGGAAAGTCGCAATGGATCAGGTTCAACACCCATCCGTAATGCAGAAGGTGGCTGGCCAGCTCCTGCATTCCAGTCTTACCCGTGATGTTCAGGGCTGTGATGGAGCCTTCAACAGGCCTGCCCTGTACCAAAGGCGTGCATATGGGAATTACTCCAATGCTGCATTCCAATGCCCTGTAGTTCGTGCATGTGGAGCTACAAGTGATATGTCTATGGTAGCATCAACTGCATCTCCCGTTTTTGTGCAAGCCCCATCAGAGAAAGGGCTTGGTAGCTTTGCCATTGATTTCCTTATGGGAGGAGTTTCTGCTGCTGTATCGAAAACTGCTGCTGCTCCCATTGAGCGTGTGAAGCTCTTGATTCAGAACCAGGATGAGATGATCAAGACTGGCAGACTGTCTGAACCCTACAAGGGCATTGGAGATTGTTTTAAGCGGACAATGAAGGACGAGGGAGTTGTTTCTTTGTGGAGAGGGAATACTGCTAATGTCATCCGTTACTTTCCGACTCAGGTTAGTTTATGCGTTTTATTTTTTTTTATTGTTTGTTAGAATGTGTATTGGATTCGTCATAAGCTTCTTGTTATTTCAAATTCTTTCAGGCCCTGAACTTTGCATTCAAGGATTACTTTAAGAGGCTTTTCAACTTCAAGAAGGACAAGGACGGGTACTGGAAATGGTTTGCTGGCAACTTGGCATCTGGTGGTGCTGCTGGTGCCTCATCCCTCCTCTTTGTGTACTCCTTGGACTATGCTCGTACCCGTTTGGCTAATGATGCCAAGGCTGCTAAGAAAGGAGGAGAGAGGCAGTTCAATGGTCTGGTTGACGTCTACAGGAAGACAATGCAATCCGATGGTATTGCTGGGCTTTACCGTGGATTCAACATTTCATGTGTCGGAATCATTGTCTACCGTGGGCTTTACTTTGGAATGTATGATTCTTTGAAGCCAGTGGTCCTGACTGGATCGTTGCAGGTCAGTATATTGTTTAGATATCATCTGGTCATGAATTAATGATGATCCTGTGGTAGCAAATATGGATTGTGTGTGGGGTTTTATTACATGCTATTAATGAATGTGATTTTGTTTGAACATATGTGTAATCTGTTATTTCTAACAGATTTGTTGCACCAATGGTTTTTGAATGTATGTGCAACCTGCTTAAACTACTAATGGTCTTTGAACTTGTTGCATTCAAGTGGGTGACTGTAATGTGCTATAATTTTGTTCATTTATTTATGTCTGTAATTGTGATTGTTAGCAAACCAACTTTTGTTCTGTACTTTTACAGAAGCACAAATTTTAGCTTCTGTTACCATATGAGATCCACTGAAGTTCAATTTTTCATGCATGCAATATCTATTCACAATAGACGGATCTAGGTTTCTTGAGTTTGTTTGTTGCTATTTCTCTGATTTTTGTTTTGGAGATGCATTTTGGATGTTTTTCCAGATTTAAGTATCATACATATGAGTGATTTGAGCATTGGATCATCTTGGTGACATCTGGTTTTCTGGGTTTTGGTTATTTCAGGATAGTTTCTTCGCTAGCTTTGCCCTTGGTTGGCTCATCACCAATGGTGCTGGTCTTGCTTCCTATCCAATTGACACTGTTCGTAGAAGAATGATGATGACATCTGGAGAAGCAGTCAAATACAAGAGCTCATTGGATGCATTCTCTCAGATCCTGAAGAATGAGGGTGCCAAGTCTCTCTTCAAGGGTGCTGGTGCCAACATCCTCCGTGCTGTTGCTGGTGCTGGTGTGCTCGCCGGTTACGACAAGTTGCAGTTGATCGTCTTCGGCAAGAAATACGGTTCTGGTGGTGCTTAATTGGTATTCCTTTGCTGTTTTAGCTTTAGATGGTGATGAAAATCCGATATTTGAGAATTTATCATCGGCGGAGTTTTTCTTAATAATTCACTTTTTGAGGGAGGCACTCCCTGAAACCGATATTTATTTTTGGACGGAAGTTTTGATTTCGTAAACCAAATTTATAAGGGACGTGGTAAATACCACGATCACTCTTGGAGTTCTACCATATGATTCGAAGGATATTTTCCTTGTACCAGTAATTCTTTTGGTTTCGATTAGTCAACTTTATGATATGCTTGACATCGATCATTTCTGCTTGCTTATTACAAATTTTCGTTTCTCTTACTCTTAGCGTAACATTTCGACAGGAGGCGTTTATAGGATTCCCTTGGTTCAAAGCTTTTTTCTTTGGTGCTTCCAATAAGAATATTTTCTTTGACCAAACAAGAAAAAGAAACAGACAGTATTTCTTGCTTTTTTGTCCGATGATTAGAGGAGCCGGGGAAAAACTTACACGAGATGACCTCAATGAAATAGCTCGCTCAAAAGTTGTCATGTGACAGACTTTAGAAAGTCACTGCATGCGACTTCTTAGTTGGGTGGGTCTATGAGTGATGCGGCGTCGTTCTTACCTGGGATTTGGATCCTCTATAGTAATTTTGTTTTTAAAAAGAAAAAAAAATTTTGAATGTCTTAAAAAGTATTTTGACTTTGAAATGAAATGTAGAACAATTTAACGAGTCTTGATTATATGCTATTTAATATGTTGTGTAACTTAATCAAGAAAAATCAAGGTGAAAAGTAAAAACAATATTATGAGGGAATTACAAGATTAGAGAAAGTCTTTAAGTAAAAATAGGACTGGGAGGTAATCAAATGTCGCTGTGGTGAGACCATTTCTTAAAGTATATGTGGTGTCCTACCTTGACTGATATGTTTACCTTACTTGCGCGTGTAATATTATTGTGACATATATCGGTTAATCTAATTTTCGTGTATGGTTGTGTTAGCAGGATTGTTTTTAGTGGTTGGATTGTGGCATGTTATGGCTATAGGTTTTCTCGACCCTTTATTTTTTTTCTTTGATGATTTTATTGTTTCGATAAATTAGGTACAAATTGTGATAGTATAAGTGTACGTTTGGTACAATTTATTTATTGGTCGAAAATATTTTTTTAACATCAAAAGTTCTACTTGATTTTTTTACGTCGTTTAGTTAATATCTCAGTACGTCGTTTAGTTAATATCTCAGTACAATGTTTGGAGAATTAAAAAATCTGAAAAATATCTACTTGGCGAAGCTTAAATTCTGAGATTTTTCAAGCAGATCTTTTTTAATTTTATTTTTTTTAAGGTTAAACTGTTTAATCTACCATTATTTTGTTTTGTTAATATCTTTACTCTTATAACCTTATTACACTTTTTTTATAATTATAAACGTATAACCTTCACTTTCATTTACTTTTATTTCATAAAAACATCTGAAAACTTCTCTTTAATTAGTAAGTTTTCTATATTTTGTGTTTTTTTTTTTTTCAATTGATTTTTGCTACAATTTTTTTTTTATTATCTTATTGTCATGAATATTATATATTGTATTGTTACACACACACACACACATACTAAAGAAGAAGAGAACGAAAGAGAAAGAGTTGGAGAAGAGCATAATAAAAATTTATTTCATGAATGTAAGATGGATAAGGAATGTGATTGAATTACAGTTCTTCTCATGCATCGAAATTAATTAGTTTTTGTTATTTGTACTAATTTTTTGTTATTGTTGTTAGGCTTTGAGTTTTTTCTTTGTTTTTTAATTTTTTAATTTTAAAAAACGGTGCTATCTTTTTATTGAGTTGTTTTAAAGATAATTATTTAAAAAGTCATATGGTATTCCATTGACGAGATATTATTGAAAATCTACTTAGATTAAATAAAATTGAAGATATAAAACTTTATTAACAAATCTAAATAAACGCTTCTCGTTTGAAAGAAAAAAAAATAAAGAAACAAAATCAACCTACAGATCTAAAATGGGTAAAAAAGAACTTTATGATAACCATGAAATGAATAAAAAAAAAAGTAGAAAAATACAACATTTTTATTTCTTGAGACTAATTAAACTAAGAGTGAAAAATTGGTAGAAAACAATACAATCTTTATTATTACTACCATTGATTAATTTTTTATGGTTGAGGTTGAAGTAATTACATTCCTAGAATGAATAAACTACTCTCTCTCATATCATTTTTGGTAAATTAATAATCTAAAAATGCTTTAAAATTAATTTAACCAAACAGTTTATAATTTAAAAGAGTTTTTTTAATTGACAATCAAATAACCAATAATTTTCTTCCAAAAGATCTACTTTCGAAAATTTACTTCTAAAAGATCTACTTAGAGAAGTCATATCAAACGAAGCCTAAGTTGTGAATAAGTCGTTGATCCTGTCAAGTTATAGTCCCAATGAAAAATTTGCCATAGTACATTAAGTTGCAGGTTGGGTAACATATATTGGGTCGGTGTTAAGTGTTTGTTGAAGAAAAAAACGAATTTTAACGCCCGAATTTGTGAATACTAAAGCTTTATTATTATAGGTAAGATCTCAATTGGATTTAAAGACACACAACATAAGTCAAACATAAAACTAGAAAAATTTTAATTTTCATATAGCTTTGGAAACACCATTTAGTGTATTTTAATGTTAGTTGAAAGGACAAATGAAGTTTTAATACTTGTAAGTTTATGAAAATATTGAATTTTTATTATTATGAGTAGGATCTTAATTAGAGTTCAAAACAGGTAACATAAACCATAAAACTAAAGAAATTCTAATTTTCCTACAATGTTGGTCAATGCAATTAGATAAATTAACTTTTAGTTTAGGTTGAGAGATCATATGAAGATTTCAATGTTCGAAACTTGTGTAATGTTAGAATTTTATCATTCTAAGTAGGATCTTATTTGGATATAAAAACATAAACATAAAATCATGCATAAAATAAGAAAAATTCCAGTTCTCACACAATTTTGGTCGACATTGGTCAATATAAGTTAACGTATTTTAGTTTTAATTGAGTCAAATGAAGTTTTTGACACTCGAAATTTGTGTATATATTGAGTCTTTATCATTACAAGAGGAATATTTATTGGATTTGAAAACTGACAACATATGTCAAACAAAAAACTAGACAAATTTCAATGTTCACATGATTTCGGTCATCATCAGTTAATATAAGCTAGTGTCTCTAAATTTTAGTTGATAGGTTAAACGAAATTTTTTTACACTTGAAACTTACGTGAATATTAAAGCTTCATTATTATAAGTAGGAATGCAATTGGTTTCTAAAAATACGTAACATATATCAGACATAAAACTACCAAAGTATCAATTTTGGTCGGTGTAAGTTGGCTTCTTTAATTTTAGTTACGGGGTCAAACGAACTTTTTAATACTCAAAACTCATGTAAATATTAGTCTTTATTGTTACAAGTAGGATCCCCATTGAATTTAAAAATAGTGAAATTTTTATAACTTGAAACTTTTTGAATGTTAGGACTTTATCAGTACAAGTAGGATCTATGTTGAATTTAAAATCAAACAGAATTTACGACCTGACAACATGTATCAGATATAAAACTATATAAATTCCAAATTTTACATGATTTTGGTTAGCTTAAGTTAGCTTTTTCTAATTTTAGTTGACGGCTTAAATTGAGTTTTTAACGCTTGAAAGGTGCATTACTATTGAAGCTTTTATATTTAAAAGTAGGTTCATTGCTGGTTAACAGACAACATATATCAAACACAAAACTAGACAAATTCCAATTTTCACATGAAATATTCAACTACGCCTATTAAGAGATGATGTGCATCTATGTTATGTAAATTAAATATTCTTAATACTCACATTCCTCATTCATTTTACTCCTCACACTTATATTTGTAAAATTATGAATTTGAAATGTGTGTGTGTATATATATATATGTATATATATAGAGCAAATCGGCGACACAAGTTAACGCGACCCAACCCGGATACCTCTAACTCTGATCCGGTCGGTCACGCCGGGCACCCCAACGGATCCCTCCCAGACCCGACTCGTCGGGCTAAGCGAAACCCGTGGAGCGAACCCTAAACTCTTTCATACTTTCTGAAACATTGTTGGGTTGGGTTTTCTTTAAAAACTAAAAACGCGTAGGAAAAATTTTTAATTTTAAATTCATTTTCGAAACTCATTTTTCTAATAAAATTTCGGCAGCATAACAGCTGTATTTTTAACATTCCCGAAAAACCTGTTTACAGAAAAACAACACTTCGACTAAAATTTATCACCAACCCAACTTCTGGTTGCCCGTAGGCCTCAATCATGCATTTCATTGTTAAATCAACTTATGAAAATTCAAATGACATTCAATAGACTGCATTTAAATCAAAAACAGTTTAAAAACAGTTATAAACAAATAATTACAACTTTTAAATTACTTATACATTTCAAAAGATATTTACATGGAAATGACAGATGCAAAATCAACTGCTCAAAATATTGTCGTGTCGCGCTGGCTCATCCACTGGAGGTAATGCTACTGATCGGCTACCTGCTGAGAGTACCTGAGGAGGTTTTTATATAAAACAGAAAATAATGAGCTAGAAGCTCAGTGAGTGATAATTTATCTTTTATTTGAAAATCTGATTTTCAAAACGTCCTCCTCTGAAAACGTTTGAAAATTATTCTTTGTTTCGAAAGCATTTTAAACTGAAATCTTTTAAACATCAACTTAAGCAAAGAATTCATCTATAATCACATGCACTGTATTTAAATACAAAACTTGCAACTGTAAATCATAAATAACTTCAATAATAATCATAAAATATCTTTTATCTCAAATAAGATTTTCTTTTAAAAGCTGTTTCTCAATATCTTTCAAAATTACCATAGTATCCCTAAATCTGGGGTCTCTCGAATCTAACGGCTATATGCGAATTTCTCAGCGCTAACCATAGCTCGTCAACTCTGAGACATCTCGCGGCTATGTGCGGAATTTCTCAGCGCTAACCATAGCTCGCCTAACCTGAGACATCTCGTGGCCATGTGCGGAATTTCTCAGCGCTAACCATAGCTCACGAAACACTACCCCACATCAGTAATGGCGACTCGACTGACAGACTCTGACACTTATCCCCCTGGTTAGTGACTTATCCCTCCCCTTTCTTTCTTTTCTTCTCTTCTGCGACAGCTCACTCACTCTCTCTTTAGATTTTTAGACAAACTTTTGCTTTATGCTTTCCTCCCCAAACTATCCTCAAAATGACGGTCAAGTCCTTTAAAAATATTGGTCTCCTCCCTTGACTTTTAGCTTAATTTTACTTTGACCATAATTATTAAAGCTTATCTTCAATTTAGTCCCTTATCACCTTAAATGCTCACTCGATTTCATTCACCATTTTATCATTCCCTTTAATCTTCAATCGAGTCGAAATCGATCTCTAAAGGTCCCCTATACTCTTAGGCATTTCCATGGACCATTTCGAGTCTCCAATAATTATTTAGGGACTATATCTGGGGAAATCCGTAAAATCCAATTCGAGGGCTTACACAAGTTTTGATACAAATTTTGATATAATTTGTTGATCATTAGATGATAATGATTTCAATGGTTTAGATCTACTCATACTTTTGTATTAAACTTAATTATATACTCTACATAAATATATTTACTCTTTTCTCTCTTTATTATTATACAATC
This sequence comes from Nephelium lappaceum, assembly GCA_021234005.1. Taxonomy (NCBI): domain Eukaryota; kingdom Viridiplantae; phylum Streptophyta; class Magnoliopsida; order Sapindales; family Sapindaceae; genus Nephelium; species Nephelium lappaceum. The sequence goes on along the minus strand of CM038003.1, from coordinate 21,161,239 downwards.
TCTTATCTCTCCAATTAATATTAAAAACTCACCAATTACTATAAAACACTATTATAGTTAAATATATATATATATATATGAAAATTACTTTTTATGGTTGAATTTATATATCACTTTGAATAAAATTACTAAAGAAAATAGATTTTAAACTATATGAAATAATTGATTATCCTAGAAAAACAGTTTTAAAATGACATTTATTAAACATGTTTTTGCATGATTTTATTTATTTTTTACTGCAAGCTTTCAAACAAATAATTATCTAATAATTACGGTTTATATATGAATGTATTTTATTTATTTATTTATTTTCTCTAATAATTAGAATAATTACATTTTATGTTTTATACACAAATTATCTTTTACATAGATCTTTGAGATTATGTTCTTCAAATGAATGTGAGTTTACGTAAATTTATTTTCTTTTACAATTTTCACAAATTAAATTATTCTTAAAGGAGATTTGCAAAACCCCTTTGAGATTTAAATTATTTTGCAAGACAATTCTATTTTTTTAAATTTATTAAATATTCTCTTATTGTATGTATGTCAAAAGATTCAAAACTACTTTAAAATTTTAAAATTTAGTTAAAGAAATCCTTAATTTCATACCAAATACTCCTCATTTAAGGCTCTAAGTGGTAAATTTTCACTATTACTTTTTATACATTAAAAAGAAGAAATAAGATCTAGCTAATAAAGAAATTGTAAATATAAGATAAAAAGTGAGATAAAAAAAAAAAAAAAGATAAATCAAACATGAAAAAAGAAAGGTAAAAATAATATAATTTGAAAATGAATAAAAAAAAAAGAGGATGCAATAACTACTTAATTGGTGAGAAGAATATTAATTGATAGGTTTTTAATATTAATTAGTGAGGGGAGAGATAGTGTAATAATGAAGAGAGAAAATAATAAATATATTTATGTAGAGTGTATAATTAAGTTTAATATAAATGTGTGAGTAAATTTAAGTAATTGAAATCATCATAATCCAATGGTCAACAAACTATATCAAAATTTATGTCAAAATTTATGTTCCCCGATCCTGCCCTTATATATATTTTAACCTCAAATTATTGTAATATTTTTTAAAAGAAAAAAAATAACCCTTAAAGCCCAACTCTCCATCTAAAGGCAAAATTTGGATAAATCGCCATTACAACAAAATCTTTCTTTTTATTCTAACTTCATCAGTTCGAAACACGACTCAAAAAAGTTGAAAATTAAACAATTCCTTTCTTGAATTTTTGTAAATAACATGTCAAAATCACCAACCTCTAGAGAATCATGTTATTAGTCATTGCAGTTTGATAAAATTAGTCTGCTAGCTTTTCTACTTGTGCTCACTCAAGACTTGAAAACTTTTCCAGCCAAATGGAATCCAAATTTTGCACTTTCATGTGCTTTCTGGTTAGTTCTGAGTCACTCTCTCTGTCCTTTATTTTTTTTGTGATTGAATCTCTGCATAAAAGAAGGTGATGATGATGATAAATTATGTGCTTTTTTAGTGGCTATATGTGGCCCATATAAGGTTGTGGAATTTTTATCATTTTATTCTTGTTTGATTGAAAAAAAAAAAAAACACTACTCTTTGCTTTAATGTAGTTGACTGATAACAGGTCACATTTTATGAGATGCCCTTAATCATCCACCTTTTGCTCATTTTTGACTATCTTTTCTACGTTACATTTATTTTCTTAATTTATAACTGCTTACGTAGTATAGACTATTAAGTTATGAAGTAAATATCATATGATAGACGGTATATTTGGATAATTTTCATATATTAGAGGAATCTATATAAAAAATATTTTTAAATATTTTGATATTCCTACTATTTAGAATAATTATATACATTACTATTTTCATATAAATTAATATTTATTTCTTTACTCTTGACTCATGTGATGTGGGTCTGTCATTTGTGTGTATGTGAGAGAGAAAAAAAATTCAATTCCTTGCTTGTAAGAAGGGCTTCTTTGGTCCCCTAAATCTTATGACATTAGCATCTACACCATCCAATTGGACTGATTTTTATAACCTCTTAATTAAAGAGGTTTTATTCAAAGTGAGTATCTGAGCAGGGTTTCTTTATTGTTCGTTTTTTAACTTTTTTTTTTTTTTTTTTGGTGGTCCCTAATGCTACATTATCTTACTAGTTTATGAATATTTCATCTACTTTATTAACCCCATGTTCAAACACAATATTCAAACACAGTTTTCTCCAGGTATTCCAATTTAAAAAGCTATTTATATATATAGATATATATAAAATCTAAAATTTATTAACACAACAAAGGTTTGAACTTATCGAGATGAAATATTATGTATGACTTAAAAAGAAAAATCAATATTATCGGGTATTTCCTCTCAGAATAAAAACAATTCTACGAGGACATGCTAACTATCATATTCTTACTTCTTAGAGAACCAGTAATACGAATATTTAGATTATCAATATTGAATGTATCAAACATTTAAGTTTTTATGTCTCAATAAAAATATATAACATCAAGTATCACATTATAGAATAATAACTCATCTACTTTTAAAAAAGAGAGAAATGTTTACAGATAAAAGCAACAACTTTTAGTTCACTAGGTTGCTTCAAATTCATGGCTCTTTAAATGAACGTCAAATGACAAGTTCTCCACTTGTGACCTAACCAAAACTCCTTAAAATTCCTCCAGAGTTGTCAACCTTGTTTGGTGATCTGTTTGTCAACTGTCAGCAATTACTACTAACAAGAATTGAATTTGGAAACTTACCCAAAAATTTTCTAGAGTTCTTGCACACAAGCACTACTACATGCCCAAAAGCACAGTTCTTTCTGATATATAAAAATAACAAATACTGCTATATAAAAACAAAGAAACTTTGGCAGTTTCTCTCAAACTTTTATTGTATGTGATAATCCTAAATGTGAACAAATCTGAATTGGGGCCATTTTTTGGGTGTCATGCTTGCGATGCATCCAGGTGGTTCAGTATTTGTTATTGTCTCCATGATTTCCCTGTACAAAAGCTTTGGTGAGATAGCTAATACCTACTGAGTGTTTGTTTGTTCATTTCTGGTGGATCCCAATTACTGATTATGGTCTTTGAAGTTCTTTGTTTGGTAGGAAAATTTTGCCCATCAAGAAAAAAAAAATGAAAAACAGAATAAAACATTAATCATTAACACATTCTAAATCCTAATGGTAAGTACTTATAAAGCAGGAAAATTTCTCTATTTGAATAATCAAATGTTTTCTTGTTATAGGTCCATCACATTTTCTATTTCATTTCAACTTCCTTTCCATTTTTTTGCATTAAAATTTCCCCACCTAATATCACTTAACACTAACCACTTGAATCTAATTTTTCAACTATAATCAAGTTGGTTCTTAATTATATAACTTGACAGCATTAAATATCACACTCATTTTCTTGTTACATGATCATCATTACTTTGCAAAACATGATTAATTTCCCCTATGCGTGCCAAAAACAGAAAAAGAGTTGTTAAACTTATCCAAACATTAAAATAAAATCGATACAAACTATTAAAACTCACAGATTTGTATTTTAGAGTGTTAATTTCTTTTAAGATTTAATTAATTGATCATAATAATAATTCTTTAATCAGTATTGATTCTATTATCGGTTTATGAGAATACAAGTCAATACTTGTAATTATATATCAACTCATCCTGACTATCCTGATGAGAGAATGATCCACTGTTGTAACGCAGAACTACAAGTTCATTTTGTTTGGTTTGGTCTTATTATACAAATAAATCTTTGTCTTGTATTTTCACTTTAAAGCTGCAAGCTTGGGGACCAACGTTTATTTTATTTTCATTAGGTGAACAAATTGTAGATATCAGGTCCATCACAATCAGATTTCAGAAGTTACAGACGTACGATAAAGATTTGCGCAGACATATCTTTGGTCAATGCGGCTGCTACTGATTTCACCAGCTGTTGAATTGGCTCTTTTTTTTTTTCCCCTTCTTATGTTAACTCAAACTTCATTTTCATAGTTAAAGCTTTTAATTCAATCTCAAATCTCTTCTTGTACAATAAAATTTCAAATTATTTTCCAATCATGATATAAAGTTTTGCACGAATATATGTTGTGCATTGATCGAAAGTATATCAAATATGAGCGTCATAGAAGATGGAATTTACCGTTTTATTACGGATTCTCTTTATATTAAAGAAGTTTTAGCCGATTGATATTATATTACATAGAAAATAAGAATATTAAATGTTAAATCTTTTGAAATGAAATTAATAACTTTAAAATGGATTATAGCAAAATTAAAAATTAGAGAGACGTAAAACATTATTCAATATCAATTTTGTTTGTAATGGATTGTGGTAAAATTGGAGAGACTGAAACACTAATTCAATGCCAATTTTCTTTTCATTTAATGTAATTATATCAATTTGCTACAATCACTTAAAGATAAGTAACCTCGATATAAAATTTACATAATGTAATCATAACATAAAGTTTTACATAAATAAATATTGATTGATTAGAAAAATATTCTAAACCTGCCCATTGCAGAAGATGAATTAGTACTTTTTAATACAAATTCTATCAATATGTTTAAGAAGCTCCACTCGATTGATACTGCAGTGTAAAAAATCAGAACATCAAATACTAAATTTTTGAAATAAAATCAATAACGTAACGTAACACAATTCGTTTAAGTTAGTTTCGAAAGCAAATCTAAAAAAAATTATCGTAAACAATGTGATGAAATATATAAAAATAAAAATAAAATGAACCTTCACTCATAGCTAATATTGATACATGTTCCTATGCTTTTAAATATTTCAGGTGTTGTGACACTAAATTCTTGAACCGTATAATATAATTATTGTTAAAATAAAATAAAACAAAACGAGCATCAAAAGCGGCACAAAGACGAAACCAAGACAGATAGAAGAAAACAAAACAAAACAAAAACAATGGAGTAGAGAGAGAGAGAGAGAGAGAGAGGATTGTCTGGTAAACAAACAAAAACCAAAACACACTCACTCCACTCTCTTTCACTTTCACTTTCACATTCACAACCTCTCTCTCTTCTTCTTCTTCTTCATTGTCTCTTCTCAGCTTCTCTTCATTATCTCGCTCTTCCATGTCGGTTCTCTCTCACTCTCTCTCTCTTCTTTATTTTGATGTGATTGAAGAAACTGTGAATCACAATTTGAAAACGCTGACGTTTCGTAATTGCCTTTTTTTTTTTTTTTTTACTCGTTTATTTGTCTAATTATATGTTCGGTGAAGAAGCTCTGCTTTGTTACTATTTCTAGTGGTTGAGCATTTGTTTCTCATTTTTTTTTTTCTATAAATTTAGCTGCTTTTGTCGTTTAATATACCTCCAATTGCTAGTTTTTGAGTTTTTAGCTGGTAATTGTTGTTAAAGATCCAATTTTTATTGAATTTGATGATGTGATTGTATTTGTATGTCGTGGATTTGGAAACTAGCGTGTTGTCTGATGTTTTAACAGTTGGTTTCTATTTGTGTTGTTTTTTGCAGTTATGTTTAGATTAGCTTGCATTTGCATTGGCATTGGATGAGCTTGAATTCGCGGTAATGTATGCAAAGATGGAGCTATATGTGTTTTTTAGTTTGATTTTGTTGGTGTCTGGTGGTGGTTCTAATTTGTGTTTAATTTGTGTAGCTTGTTGTTTTAGATTTGGAATTTGAATTGTGTTTTTGGCTCGAAATGAACGGGAATAGACAAATGGAGGTGCATTATATAGACACTGGCTTTCCTTACACTGTTACGGAAAGTTTCATGGATTTCTTCGAAGGTCTAACACATGTTCCCATGGTTTACCCCCAGACAACACCCATTCATGATCAGGTAGTTAAAGTTTCTCGTTTTATCCTTGAAAACGAAAGTTTCGTGTATTAGATAATTGTCAAAGATAGTTCGTTAGAGGTTTGTGCTTCTGACGTTGATAGTGGATGTCAAGGGTTATCACGCAATTTAGATCCGTTCTTGTCATGAATGGTGGTTGTGGTTAATTGCACTGTTACATTTATGACTTTATATATGTGTCTCTTCGAAAATTGGAAGGGAAAACCATCTTGAGAGTCATTCTGTGTTGAAATGAACTCCTTCTCTGTGTTGATTTATTGTACAACATCTTTTAAAAAACTTATACATTGTAATGTATGATATATTTATATCTTTTAGTTTCGATATGGGGCTTTTAATATGAGCAATTTGCTACATAGTTTATTACAATATCTTTACACACATATATCTATATTCTTGCTGCCAGGAAAATGTGTACTGGTCAATGAATATGAATCCATACAAGTTTGGATTTTCGGGGCAGGAGAGTACGTATTACTATGGTCCGTATGAGGTAAATGACCATTTACCAAGAATGGATGTGAGCAGGAGGACTTGGGACTATGCAACAACGATGAACGATGAAGAACCTGCAACCACAGATGCACAGCCTGAGGGAGAAGCAGTCACGGGTGTGCAAGCTGTACCTGAAGAATGTTAGTAAAGTTTTTTGTCTTTCAAAAATTTTTCATGTTTAGAATGTAGTAACAGATTGGAGTTGCTAAAGATATTTTATTCTTGCACTTTATGTGGTCTTTTCTAAACAGTTCATTTTAATTTCTGAGTGTGATTTGTGTTGTTCAATTGTTGTGAACTTCTGTCAGTTCGGAGATCATACTCATTGATAATTTTCTTTTGCTTCTGCAGGCAGTCCTAATCATCAAAATACTAACAGTGCTCAGGTACTTGCGGTTGCACCCTATTGGTGTTGGTTTACTTTTAGCTGTAAATTTCTAGGTTCCAGTTTCAAACTATAGTATCCATACACTAGCAACATGATACTGCAAATGTCTTGAACATGATCTAATCCAGAAGATTGATCACAATCTTCTGTTGATTTTTTCTAATTTTTGGAAAGCTGAAAAATCACTCATGGGGGGCTATTTGTCCTATTTCTTATTCATGTACTCCTACTTTTTTTGTCTACTAATTCAGTTTCCTCTAAATATGAGATACAATTTCAAGAGGATATTTATAAATATCGTCTGGTTTCACGTTTTGGCATCATATTCTCACACATAAAATTGTGGTTGCTAGTTTTAGTGGCGGGACGTACATTGTTTGCTGATGACAGTGATTTACATTTTATTGTCGCAGGTCGTTTGGCAAGACAATGTCGATCTGGATAACATGACCTACGAGGTTTGCATCATGTGGCTTATCCTATTTATTGCTTACAATGTAGTGCATTTTCAAATTTTCACTTCACCATGACCCACCGAGTGTCATTCACATTTCTTTTTGATGTTGACGTACTTGTGTCATATATTAGAGAAACTTCTTATAACTTGTTTTTTTTTGTTCGGCTCCTGCCAATTGCCAAAAATATTAAACATTACTTATTTTTTGTGCAGCATTGATGTTCTATGCTATATTATGTAATACTAGGATTTTCTATTTTCAGAGACCACCATACACCATTGTTAAGAGAATTGACTTGTTTAAAGTTGCCTAAAACACATGAATTTTGTGATTAAAAGTGGGAAACAAACAATGTTGTCCAGTTCCCCTTAAACCTGGGGTTGTCTTTTGGTTATCTTGTCAATGGAGAACATTGCTATTCACACATGATATTGATTTTTGTGTTATCTTCTTATGCAGGAATTATTAGACTTGGGCGAGACAGTTGGAACTCAAAGTCGAGGTCTTTCTCAAGAACAAATTAATTTGCTTCCGACTTCGAAATACAAGTTTGGAAACCTGTTCTCAAGAAAAAAATCGGGGGAGAGGTAATTTATGGCTTGTGAAAGTGTTTATTGAATAATGCCTACTTCAGCAATGACTGTAACTTGTCATTCCGATCCAACTTTCCATTTTGCTTTTCTTGTCTTCATGTTGATATCGTTGAACTTCTCCCACTATAAAATAAAATTAGACATTGTCTGCTTTTTGCTCATCTGGAGATTTTATGTGGTTTCTATCCCACTTAAAGGTTGGAGAAGATGATGTGAGGGATTATGATTAGAGTCTGCTTGACCAGTCTGATTATGTGCACTTATAGTTTTCGTGTCATGTTCAATCACAATCTTATGGTTATACCATGCTTGTATTGCTTGTTCTCAAGTCATATATAAGGGCATGGTTTGTATATCCTGATTTAAATAAGCAAGAAGTTTTTGTTGAAGAAAATTGATTAAAAAGAGGTACTTCAAACTACTTTTCAAAATATATTCGAGAGAATACAATATTTTGAGAATTTGGTTTCTAACTGGAGTATTCATGGCCTTATGTTTTCCTTTTATGATTTGTATGTTCTATATATGCTTTCTAAATGGCGCAACTCTTTTTAGTGATAATAATTTGATATTGTTTATGAAATAGGTGTGTGATCTGCCAAATGAGGTACAAAAGAGGAGAGCGACAGATGAAACTACCGTGCAAGCATGTCTACCACGCGAAATGCATCACCAAATGGCTTAGCATCAACAAGGTTAGTCCATGATACGATCTCTTCAAACTCTCATTTCCATTCGTCAGTTTCCCCATTCGATAACTGATCTTAATGTTTTGTTACGTCAGATATGCCCGATCTGCAACAACGAAGTATTCGGGGAGGAATCAAGGAATTAGAGCATAAAAAAATGGAACAACGTTTTAAAAAAGAATCAGTGCTTGTTCTTCTCTTCTCCAAAAGTTATTTTTCTTTTCTTTCATTTAACTTCTCACCTTCTTCTTTTCCTTTGAATTTTTGTACACATAGAGCAGATCAAGAACTATGGTAGTATCTCCTGGTTTATATACGTTTTCTTTAGTAGAAAATCATCTTATCATCCTCCTTTCAATACTTTAAGAGAATGTGAATGTCAATTTGGATCTCGGGGATTCTATACTAAGGATATTTCATTCGTTGGATCCATCTGAATTGAAAACGAGACTTACAATAAAATTTTACATAGAAAATTTACTCTTATCATGAATTTATCTATCCTTAGATAAATCTCATTTGAAGTAATTTTAATAACTCAAACTAATAACAAATTTTAGAAATGAAATGCAATTTTAAACAATTATTCCGATACCGTAAAAACTACTTGCTTTATTCCTTTCAAAAAAAAAAAAAAAAAAACTACTTGCTGTATTAATATTACTCGACTTTGGTTGTAACAGAGAGATGGTTTTAAAAGAATAATGTTGATGTATGTTGTAAATAGTAAAAGTAAGTTAAATAAATACTAAAGAGATTTTGCACATCAAGCTCAAGCAATTAATATGGATGACACTATATTTATGAATTATTATTAGCGGAGAACCCAATGATAAAAAAATTCCTGAAAGCAATTAAAAAAAACCAATAGGGAGGGGGAGCAGGTGATTATGATAGCATAGGATGCTCTCAAGTGTCTGCCATTAAAATCAATTGATTAATAAATAAATTTCCAAATCCTGCAACGGTCACATACTACTTCACAGCTCATAAACGGTCACCCTCTCTGTCTACTAACCGTTACATCACATCACGCCTTCATTTGCTTCTTCTCAACAATACAGCTTAGCTCCATTTCTGGGTCTTGGTGGGTGGGTGGGTCTCCTCACTGCTTTTCTCTCTCTCTCTATTCTTCTCTCCACTTCACTTCTGGGTTTCTCGTCTTTTCTCCAAACTCTCTCTCTCTCTCTCTCTCTCTCTCTGTGTTAGTAAATGGAACCAGCCAAGATTGACTGGAAGAGAATAGAGTCTGTCTTTGTAGAAGACAAACTCTACGAGAACATCAATGCCCCTAAATGGGTCGATTTCTTGGCTCCTGAAGACCACTCTGTTGATGATGATACTTGGTTTTGCAGACCTGGTTAGTGCTTTCATTCTCTCTCTCTCTCTCTCTTTGGCTTTTTACGTTTTCTTTTTCTCTCTATGAAATGAATTTGCATTGTGATTCGATTATGTGTTGTTTTGTTGTTATACAGATTGTAAGCATCCAAAGACAGCACAGGATTTCCTTAAAACACCACCAAGTTCAAAGGTTTTTCACTTTCTTTCTTTGATGAACTCAATTATTTATTATAGAAGAATCTGGGGGCGTTTTTCTCATTCTTGTTTTGTTTTGGTGAAGATTCCAAGATTGATTGAGAGGCTTCCATTTGGAGATAGGAGTCAGAGGTACTACTGCTACTACTACTACCACCACCAACAATTCAAAAGTTTCAATCTTTTTTAGCTCTGAATTGTTTGTTTTATGAGGCCAACTGGGTTCAAATTCAAGATTTTGATTCTTTTGTTATTTTTGTGGGGGTGTGTAGAGATGCAAGACTGAAGAGAAGAGGACAGAGCCAATTTTCGTTTTCACCAAATGAGAGAATCAAATTCAGTGAAGATAATGAAAATCAGAACCCGAATTCACCAACTCCAAACAGCAGCATATTTCATTCTAAGTCCATGAAAGCAGCTATCAAATCGAGCAGTGAAAAAAATAGATTGATCAATGACACTTCACAAAATGATGATCAGGTGCTGCCTAGGCTGAAAAGCACACTCTCAGCGAAGAATTTGTTTGGGGGTCATAATATATTGGGACATATAACTGAGTTCTGCAATGAGCTGAAGAAACTGGCATCCAGGGCGACGGAGAGGGAGAATGTGGAGAAGTTGAACTGACAAGAAGAGTGAAGTGGGTGTGAAGAAAGAGGAGGTGGTGGTGAGTGAGGGTTATTGCGAGGTTTCAGGTGAGTTAGAGGGTAAAGAGAAAGAGAGGAAGCCATTACTTGAGGTTGACAAGGAGAAATGTGAAGGTATTGAGAAGGGTAGTGGCAAGGACAAGCAAAGGAAGAAGAAGTAAGTCAATTGATTCTCTTTTTATGTTTATTTGATTCTCTTGAAAGGATTTTGTGATGCCAAATCTATGAATAGGCTTGATTTTTAAGTTTGCATAGAGATTCTCCTATGTTGGTTTTGTTTAACATGCACTCTAATTTAGGTCACGATGAATGTTCAATTGTGGACTTCTTGGCTTGAGTTCGCATAATATGATAACAATTGTTGAGTCAGTGACAGAAGTGTGATGGCAATTTTGTGCAGGAGATTTGATGATGAGACTGAGAACACGCCGATCCCTCTGAAATTGGAGAATGTAAAGCACAAAGGAGAGGAACGCGTTCTGCAAATTCGAACTAATCCTCCCTCTCCTCAATGCTTTTCCGCCACTGGTGCAACCCCTAAAAACACCCCTTCAAAGGCATCTGTATCCATCCCTTCAAAGGCATCTGTATCCAGGCCCATGGTATGTATCTAGCTAGATGCTTCATTTTGTTTAACACCATCGAAATCAATCCATAGTAGCACTATATGAGAAATTCAAGTCTAATTTCAGATGACTCTATTGTGATGATAAAGCTAGATGCTTCATTTTGTTTAACACCATCGAAATCAATCCATAGTAGCACTATATGACAAATTCAAGTCTAATTTCAGATGACTCTATTGTGATGATAAAGCTAGATGCTTCATTTTGTTTAACACCATCGAAATCAATCCATAGTAGCACTATATGACAAATTCAAGTCTAATTTCAGATGACTCTATAGTGATGATAAAGCTAGATGCTTCATTTTGTTTAACACCATCGAAATCAATCCATAGTAGGCACTATATGACAAATTCAAGTCTAAATTCACATAACTCTATTGTGATGATAAACAAGGCTACTTGCTTGTTTAACATTGCTTGATTGATGATTGTTACACTAAAGTGGTGATGATGGGATGATGATGAGCAGGAGAGGAAAATCTTTCAAGAAATGGAGCAGAACAAGGAGGAGGTGGTAAGAAAGGAGGAACCTGCAGAGAAAGGGAAAAGTGTTTCAAACATTGTTGATGGAAGAGGAGAACCTGCAAGGACTCTTGATGTATTTTGGTTCCTGAAGCCTTGCACACTATCTAGTTGAAATGGTTGGAACAGTGTGTGGCAGAGAGACCATACTTTCATTTTACCTCCATGAAACCTTCCAATTCTTTTCTTAAAACTTGGTTCCATTCATCATATGGTAGTATTTATTCTTTATTGATTCATTTGTTCTTCTAAAAAAACTGTAATTAAGTATTTATTTCATTGTACTGAAATCCATTTTCAGTGAATAAGTTTCTGTATTCTTTTTGCCTCCATTGTTTTGGAGTGAAGCAAAACATGTTAATAAAAAGGTTATCATTTTGTATTACTACAACACCTTTGTATCATACTTGTTATTTTGTTAATTTCACCATCCTTTCAATACACACAAATGTTGTAAGATTCATGGGACCTGAACTCACTAGGTTGTTAATTGTAAACTAAATGGACCTGAACCCTCTACTAAAGACTTTTAAGCCTCCGAGGTTGTTAAAATCTAGACATCCAAACCAATAGTTTTTAGTCAATTTTATGCTCATGAAAGCATATGAATCATGGTACTGCTACTATTTATTTTGTCAAATGTTTCATAGGAGAACCACAATGTAAAACAAATGTTTTAATATTTCCAAAAACAAGACTTTATATATATAAATGTTCCATAGAGCAATGCTACTTTTTGTCTCTCTTTCCAATTTGATAATGCTAGTATACAATAGACAATTTTCCAGATGGGGTTGCACAGAATTCTAGACAGGAGCCAACAGTCGTTAACAGACCGCCAAACTATACAACCCTTATCCAAATATTCAATACTCAAACTTACTTTTTTTTTTATTTTTTGAAATCAATACCCAAACCTACCTATGTTTATCCTAATTTTTCTTTTTCAATTATTTGGGTTCTATGAATTAAAATGTTAGATATCCATCTTAAGTGCCTACCTACCTGCCTAAAGACGCATTACAGCCGGCTAGTGTCAGCCATTGCTTTTTTCAAGAAAAATGTCTCTTTCACCCATGAGCGCCGTGGAGCCTGTTTTGTAAATGCAGATGGCACAACCTCTTTGCTTTCTGGCCTCATCAATCCAGGCAATGATAAAGATAAATATAAGATAAAATACACAAAATATATCTTCTCACACAAGTCAAAAACAGACTAGAATTCTAAATTCTTTCTCATCTTTATAATCAAAGCAAAGAGAGATTACAAGAAACTAATATTCATTTTCAGTCAAGAATTCAAATAGAGAGTTAAAAATGATCAACCTTGCATAAATGAGAGCTCAACATGCAACAAAATTCCTTACATGGTCCCGCTACAATAACAAACAACAAGAACAAAAGAAGAACATGTCACCTCCCCCTTATTGAGACAACAATATAACAACATAATACAAACAAAGATGTGACTTTATTGGAAACAAATTCAATTCAATCAAATCTAGTCTAGTCTAAGGTTGCAAAGCATGCAATCCAAGAGCCTAGACCAAAGTTGCCGCACACGTGGATAGAGCCTAGGTGGTGTACACACTTGACTCTCTTAGAAGCTCCTCCATGGTCTGCACAAACAGATTCAAGCTTCTAACTGGAGGAACATACAGAGTCAATGGAGCTGCAGAGAAAGCAACTGCAAATAACAGCTGCAGCACCATTATTATATGATCAACAAGCGTAACTCGCGCCAACCCCAGATGAGATTTCTTCGAATCCAAACTCCAAGTTTTCAACTTTTTGATGATTCTGATACTAGTTCAATGAGAAAAAAGGGGGGGTCCTTGATGGTTGTTGTTTCTGTTCTTCTTGTGTTGTGATGGAAGATTTTGAGAGAAATGAAATTGCAAACATAAAGGGGTGTGTTTTGGATTGGGTACAGAGAAAGTTTCAAGAAAAGAGAGAACAAACAGGATCAGAGCGAGAGAGAGAGTATGAACGCTTCTGGAAGACTAGAGAAACAATAAAGAGTAGAAGAGTTGTTCTTATTTACTATGGTGCAACGTATGAGAGGAAGACCGGTAGTTGTGTTGTGGGGCTACGACTTTTCTTCAGATTAGATCAACTTCATCTTCTGTCTATTTCTTTCATAGTCTTTTCAAACCGCCAATGAAATTCCTCGGAAATTTATCGGAACATTAACCCAGTTACCATCATAACTGGCTTAACATAACTCCCTCCTTTAAGACGTGGATGGGCGGTGGATATATACTCAATAGTTTTCTATAATATAATATGTGCAGTCAAAATATATCATGCTAATACTCATACCATGTAATACGTGGAATCATAATTTCAAAGAAAAAGAAGAGAGAATATTTGAACCGAGGCTCTCTAGAATCTAATATTATATTAGTTATTAGTTAATTCAAAAGGTTAAATCGACTAGAAGAGATATAACTATAATATTTAAAATTTGAGATAATGATACATTAATAATGATTATTATTATTTCATTATATATCATATTAATAATATGTAATATACAATCGAAACTTATAAAAATTCACACAAATTGGTATAACGAGCAAGAAAAACCCCAACTAATATGTTTTAAACTATCATTTATGTTACTTTGGTTTGTTAATGATAAGCGATGCAGTTGTGGACGAGTCAAAAAAGTTAAGATGTACTGTATGACGAAGTAATGGTAAATTTATAACATAATTAATGATTTTCATCGTGATTATAATTAATCAAATCCTATACCGGTGGCATGTTTACAGTGAACAAACTAGGTATTATGGTGTGCCGCCCACAGCAATGTTTTTTCCCCTCACATGCAACGTCTCTATTTCACCTAATGGCCTTTCACGTGTTATTTGCAAAAGAAATGTTGACTTTTTTCATGTGAAAGTTGGTTGAGCAAAATTTACACACCTTAACAGGATTGGCTGTTGTATACTTGGATAAAAAAGGATTTTGGACATTAGTTTATAACTCCATTTCATAATTTAGGCAAAAACAAAAACTTGCCCTTGTATGGAATTGGAACATTCAATCGAATGAAATGTGAAGTTTGCAATCCCAAAATGATAGACAATCAATTAAATAAAGTTTGTGATCTTCAGATTCATTCAATAATATGAATTGACATGCTGCTGCTCACTTTTTCTCAATTTTCATTTCAAACAATAAAATGATTATGGGTTTATGTTATTAAGCAACTTGTGTGCATTCTTTTTTGAAAAAAAAAAAAGCTAAAATATAATACCATGATTTTGACGTTGAATTTATGAGTACATATATATATATATGTTTTACAATGTGTGCTATGGTATGTATATTACATTAAAACATTTTGTGTTGAAAAGTATTGTATTACTCAAATTTAATGTGATTTGGATGAGGATACTATCCACATCTAGTATCGATTTGCGAAGCTGAGATAAACAATAATCTAAATTAATGGAGGTTGATGTGACAACTTCACAAATTGAAATTTCTGGAGGTTTGGGAATTTGAAGGAGTTTGACACTTGTGACAAGGATAAATAAGTTGACTTATTGTAATTATTTTTATCAATCGTTGAAATTCTTAACATGTGCCCGCAATCTTTTACCTATTCACAAATTTGCCACTATACACATGTCCAGATCTGAGCACATTACAGCATCTTATTTATTCTCACAATTCTTATCATGTGCCCACAATCTTTCACCTATTCACAATCTTGCCACACCACTCACGTCGAACATCCAGCTACGGTCTCACGAACCACCCAGTGAACCTGCCAAACGCTTGAACAAATCTCCCTCAATATTCTCTCTCTCTCTCTCTCTTCTGGTTCTCATATTCAGTCTCTTCTAAAACCAGAACAAAATTAGGGTTTTGAAAAGCTCGCGAAATCAAATAAAAAATGGCAGCAGCGACAGGTCGTCTCAGATCGAGCCTCTCTCTCCTCGCCAACTCTCTCAGATCCCACACTACCACTCACAGACCCACTCCTCACCTACAGGTACCTACTAAAACCGAAAACAAAAAAAAAAAAGAAGCAAAAATGTTGCCTTTTATTCAGTGTTTTACAAATCAGATCCGAGAATCGATGTTTCATGTTGTTCTTGTATCGATGTTTGGTAGATTAGAAGTATTGTGAAGGAAAAATTGAAACTTTATTTGTCTGTGATGAAATGTTATTGACTGAGAGTGTAGTGATAGTAAAAATTGTTGATTTTTGAAGTTTTTTCGTGTAATGTTATTGATTTTTGACGTAATTTTTTATTTTGTTAGTGATCAAATGTTGTTGAGATAGAATATTCTGATGCTGAGTTTATTGATGAAGAGTTCAAAGTTGTTCCTTTTTTAATAAACTTTTACATGTTTCTTTTGTTTTTCGTTGCAGTTGTTGAGAGATTTCGCTACTGGATTAGGGCAGAAGGAGAAAAAAGTTAAGGTATGTGGTTGAGATGATGTGATATTTATTGTTGGTGAAGTTATTTGATGAAGTGGGCAGTGTTGGGTTTTGTTGATTGTGTTGGAGTTTTGATGGATGTAGGAATTGAAAATTGAGGGGGTTTGTATTTTTTGGTTTTGTTTTAGGTGCCGTTGGTGTTGTATGGGGGTTCTGGGAACTTTGCTTCGGCATTGTATATTGCGGCAGTGAAAGCTAATACATTGGATAAGGTCGAGGCTGAGCTTCTTGGTCTTGTTGAGGCCTGGAAGAGGGCTCCTATGTTTTCTCAGTTTACGAAGGACTTGTCTGTGCCTGCAGCGACAAGAGTTAAGGCCATCAATGAAATTTCTGCAGAAGCCAAATTTTCAGATATTACAAAAAACTTCTTGGGTATGGTGCTAATTGAGATTTGATGTATGAGAATTGAAAACTGTTCCTGTTATATGTCTCAAACATCGCATTGAACATTGATAAATTACTCTTTTATGTTCTTATGCATATGTTTGCTTTGAACCTCCATTACTGTAGTGCGAGTTTCTCGTTGGCCTTTTCCCTTTTGGTTTGTGGAAAGCATGGATGTTGTGGTCCTGAGTTGAGTCATATAAGATTGTTAGCTTTGTAATTCGTAAAGTCATATTATTTGGTAGGTAAAACTTTTAAGTTTCGTACAACATCTTGGCGTCCCTGCAGTTGTTTTCATTGTCAAACTGAAGCTAGAAAATTAAGTTATAGCCTTACATTGAGGATCAAAATTTAAGGGTGGAGGTTTAGGGTTGATTAAGATTTTATAAAGATAAGTTTGGAGCTTTCGTTTTGGTCACTAATCCTTCTTCAAGCTCACGAGTAATTTCATTATCTGGTGAGGTGGTTTTGACCCTGTTTCATGAGAATATCTATAGGGTTAATTATGACTCATGCAGGTTACAATCTTAGGAGTTTTGATTTATTAGGATAGTTTGCATGATGTCATTACTATATCTGTTTTTATTATGTTATTGTACTGTAATTGTCAATATGTTATAATTGTTATGTAATTTTCCATACGGTTGGCTTGGGTAATTTTACAAGGATATGCTATTACATCTTATTATTTTTATAGGTCACCGGCAGGATTACTGGTATAGGAGCTGTCTGATTCTTTTTGTATAGCCTTGAGCTATGTTACATCAGTGCTGTTTCCTGATTCTCGTGGACTTCTGCTTTGCTATTGCATCTTTCACTTCTTCTTCAGCAATAAAACTTATTATGTTTTGTTTAAAAGAAAGGAGTTGATGCTTTATATTGTCACCAGTCACCTTATAGTCTAAGATTCGTAGTCCCTACTGAATTGCTCCAGTATGGGATGATGTCTTATTATGTAGGATTATCAATTTGTCTGACATAATCAGTACATGCTTCAGAGCTTGTTATTTGTATAGTCTGTTGTCATGCTCCTGATCGATATTTTTGCTGCTCAGACTTTTGTTTATTCTATTATTGGTGGTCGTTTAATTTTAGTCATTTTTTTCTCTAAAAGGTTAAATGCTGATGCATGTGTATCAGAGTTTGGCTTTAACTACATTGTAAAAGGATATTAACTTAGTGTATGTGCTTGGAAATTTTTACCAGCTTTATTGGCTGAGAAAGGGAGGTTGAAATACATAGACATGATAGCAAGGAGGTTCGTGGAGTTGACAATGGCTCATAGGGGTGAAGTTAAAGCAATTGTCACGACTGTCATTGTAAGTACTCCAGTTACAAACTCTCTCTTTGGAAGAGTACATCCCTCTGGTTTTTTGCTTATCCAGTTACTCTTTGATGATTAAACTTGTGCTGTTTTTAAAATGGAGTCTGTTTAATTATAAAATCTGATTAGGTAAATCTATTACAGGATTTCTAGATGTTTCTGTGTCCTGAAACAGGTCCTCTTGTCTTAACTTTTGCGGAGGACATCACTTGGAAGTGGTCTAATCATTTTCTTTTTATTCTTACAATATTGGTCTTTCAAATACTTTTGTTCCTCTTCCGTTAAGGAATTGGAACTTTCAAATTATGTCTTCACAAGATTTTCATTGGTTTTGTTATTCTGGTTTGCTTGCTTATTTGACAAGCTTGTCAATGTTTAGTATGGGATTTGTACAATTGCTTTTGCATACCATATCAATTAAGGCATTGACATTTGTTTCCTCTCAAAAAAATTAAGGCATTGACATGACTCAATATGACTGGTCAATATGAATGGAATGTGGACTGTTTTTCACATAAAACTTTCATGGGCTTGGTGTAATCTACCATGTTGTATACTCCAACTTCCATTATTTAATCCTATGTAAAACCTTATCATCTAGTATATTTGACATCCACTTGTTTGCCCCTTGAATTTGAAAATTTTCTTGACTGGCTTGGAAGTTGTCATGACTTAGAACTTTCCCCTTCTTGACTGATATAATATTGCACCAGCCTCTTCCTCCACAAGAGGAGAAAGAATTGAAG
The DNA here is from genome assembly GCA_021234005.1 of Nephelium lappaceum. NCBI lineage: Eukaryota > Viridiplantae > Streptophyta > Magnoliopsida > Sapindales > Sapindaceae > Nephelium > Nephelium lappaceum. Next base: position 21,142,480 of record CM038003.1, on the reverse strand, counting down.
GAGATACTTCAAGAAATACTTGGTGGAGAAGGGAAAACTGTGAAGCTTGAACAAAAGGTAGTCATTATCTCCCATGATGGCCGAATATGATGTGAAACCTGTTTTACAGGGGAAGCACATCTAATCTTAATTTTTCTGATTTATGCCAGATTGATCCTAGTATTCTTGGTGGGCTTGTGGTAGAGTTTTCGCAAAAGGTTTTTGACATGTCCATTAAGACCAGGGCACAGCAAATGGAGAGGTTCCTGCGTGAGCCTGCTAACCTTGGCACCCTCTAAATGGTGTCACACCTCCAAGCCCCGGCTTTTTAGGTTACTTCTGCTTCGATTGAGATGCCTCAAGAAGAAAAAGAAGTATTTTAGTTCATGTTTGGTTCTGTTCGCTCGTGCTCTGCCTTCTCCTGCGATGGAATGCATCGATTGGCAAATAAAAAGTTTACTTATTGTTTAGATTTGCTTTAAGGGCAAACACTACTGATAAAACTCCGCCTTTTTTTGTATGGATTTGTGTTTATGTTACGGTTGAGATCATAATTTGTTCGAGTACCATTGGAATAAGTACTTTTTGGTGCTGCACATGAATGAATACAGTTTTTACGGACAAATACTCATTTCATCCATGGTTTGCATGACTTGTTTTCAATGTTTTCATGTAAAGATTGTGCAAGACGGCTAGAGGCCATGGAAATATCTAGAACATGAATCAAATTAATTGCTTGAATTGAATGAACCATGAAAATGTCTGGGAACAAAGTTTGTACTAAGAAATACTGTGTAAACTGAAACGGGAAATAATGTCAAACTTCGCTGTATGTCTAATGCTACTGTGTTGATAAAAGGTAAAGGACAATTTTTGCTTCTACAAGTAATATAATTGGTGATAAGATGAGGTTGTTCCTCATAGATGTGATACAAAGTCGTGGCTTCGAGACGTGTATCATTTCAGTTAAACTCTAAATTAATTGTAGTTTTTACTATCAATAATTGATAACCATCCTTACAATCGTGCAGAATTTGTACAGCAATATTAACCCATCATGGCTCTGGATAAAAAGAGGGTCCATTGCATTGTTGAACCCCTCGTCTTGTGTTCCATGAATTGTTAGTGTCCATTGTTCATGTCATATTACTTGAACCACTGCTTTGCTATTCTGTTCAGTTGGCCCAGCATCTACAGGGGTTTGCTTTATTATGTGACCAAAAATAATTAGGGTTTTTTTTTTTAAATAAATAACTCTTTTTTTAGGTTCAAGTTGAACACTAGGCTTTTTTTTTTTTTGTCAAAATCATGTATAAAAAACTGTTTTTAGACAAAAATATGCTTAGTAAAAATAGGAAATCTGAAAAAAATGATACTTTTCAACTTCAACCTTAAAAAATGATTATTTCTATAATTTTCTCAAATAATAAAGACATCTTTCTTATTACACATTTCGCATTAAAAATTAATACTAAAATTCAACATTCAACTTCACAAATTTAGAGTTAAAAAATTAACACTAACTTCACATATAAATTATACCTAATGCCAACACCTATCCTATAATAGAACAGACAAAAACCCATAAAATCTGCTAAAAACATTGTAGAATCTAGTACTATTGTGTGCAACAACTGTTTGGTCTTGGTTGGTTTTTCTTGTCTTTTTAACCAAGTACCCCATGTTGCTTGGTTCGGCCTCACGACTCCTGGGACAGCTGTTGACAAAAGGAGAATGCTTTTGTAACATTTGAGTAGCTTGAGAGTTTCCCACTCATCACTCTTTTTTCACAGAAATTTGCGGCAGTCCTTTTCAACACATATTAACATACACAAGCCCTCCCTCTTACTCTTTTATTAATATGTGTATATATTTTGATGAATTGACCAAGACTCTCCGTTGTAAAACTGATTTTTAATTGGACAATGACTGAGAATTGGCTATGGATTTGTTTGTTTTTTTATCGTGATACGTGAATTCTTGTTTGGCATGTACACATAGAGAAGAATTAAGTGAAAGAAAAGGAATTGCTACAGAAAGATAACTATGACAGCACATTAGACGATGAAAACTTTGTGTGGGGTATCTGGGATATTGTTCCTCTGAAAGCTACTTTGCTATTTTTGTGGGATGTTGATCTTCGCAAATATCCAACACTACCCCATTACATTGTTTGAAAGAAATATAATTATATATATGCTATGGCCTGTGGGTCTGCTACTAGGGTCATTGATTAAGCTGCTGCCAAATAAATAAAAGATGTACATTTACAGTATTCAAAAATACTCACGTGCAGATAGATCGTATTTTCTTTCTATCAGGATAGATTATCATCGATTTAATTATTTTATTGATTGGATAAAATTATTCATCAATAACAATTCATTAATATTTTTTAATAACCATTTTTACAATAAATATAAGAGTTATCATTGATAATTGATTTTACCCAACCAATAGAATAATCAAACCCTCTGATCATTAGTAGTTATGAAATAAGAAGTTGTAGTTGAAATTAGTTACCTAAAGGGCACTGAATAAATGTGAAACAAATATTGTAGTCATTTTATGCGACTAAGCTATTAAAAATAAAGGTGCAAATGTCCGTTCATACCATAAGAAGGAATTTTTATGAAACACTAAATTTGATTGATAGATGTTTATGCTTTATGTAAAAAGTTTGAACCATATAAGTTTTTGCAAGTTTGGTTATAAATTTGGATCTTGATATATTTATCGAAACCAATATTTATTTGAATATCATCTGGAATAATTTATAAGGAATATTATCTAGTAAAATATCTCTCTCTCATAAACCAGATTACGTAACCTTCATGATGACCAACTGTTGGGATGGACTTGTAAGAATGATTTAGAATTCTGGGAATTGTAGAAGAGAAAAAAAAAAGGGGGAAAAAAGAAAAGCTTAGCATATCAGAATTGAAAAAAGTTTTTGGAATGATGAAACAATATGAAATAAAGAGAAGAGAAGTTGTTCTATTGATATGCAAATTTGGAGAATCTTTCCGAATATTGAAGACAAAATAAGAAGATATATACATAGATAAACATGAAAAAAAGGTAATGGTTTATGGATAAGAATATATATACAGACTGATGTAGACAAGTCTTAGTTTTAAAGTTCAGTAACTTTCAAGAACCACATATATTTGGGATAATTTGATGCATAAAATTATGTTTCTTAATCTGATTTATTAGGTACTGATATTCATCATTTTCAACTGTTAATTTGTATCATATTTTTTACTTCTACTAAAATTTGCTGCTATGTGCTTCATTCTCTCAGCTATACAATTTTTTCTTCCTGTACATTATTCCAATTACATCACAAACTCTTCTCATTTGCATGAGAAGTCCTTTTCGTTTCTAACAAGAATGATTCTTCAGTTTCTGGTGAATAATACAATTATACTTTAAGTTAGATAAATTCAAGGAGTGATAATATTTTCCATTAGTTACGGATGTATATATAATTAATCAATTATCTTTAACAGAATCATAACTTGAGGAAAAAGAATGCATTAATTTGACCAAAAGAGAAAAAGGGTTTATTGTTTTTCGTTTTATATATGTTTTATGTTTTTTTAATCTCCATTGAATTGCTTGATAAAGCATACATGCAGTGCAAATGCTGTTAACTCAACTACCGGACATAAAATGTTAAACAATTTTCATCCAAAAAACACAACGCCGCCCTAGCTAGAACAAGAACCATATATATTCCATATATTTCAGTAATTAATTAAACGTGTAACATTAGTTTTTGTTATTGCAAATGTACCAATTGAAAGTACATTGGCACTCCCATGATCACTCTCTCTATATCTAGGTTTATCCTTCTAAAACACGTGTGGTTTGAGAGAGAGAGAGAGAGAGAGAGAGAGTATTATGTGAAGTGGAAGCAAAATACTTGTGTCTCATAGACATATGATGATTACCTTGTGAGTGAAGAAAAATGCATCGAAAAAGACAAGATAGAGTCAAAGACAAGAAGACCAACCATCCCTCTCTCTCTCTCTCCATGGAGGTCCCCCTCCAATCCGTTTTCCACTCTACCCATCAACCAACAAAAAACACATTGATCTCTCTCTCTCTCTCTCTCTCTCTCTCTCTCTCTCGTTCATATTCTAAGCAAACCCCACAACCATCACTATCATCATCACCATTACCACCCCATGAAGCCTTCTCTCTCATTCTCTCTCTAATAAACAAACATCATTTACCTATATAGCATTCTCTAGTTATCCCCATCAAACCAGTTAAAAGAAGAAAGGCTCCACTTAGATCCGATACAATCCATTTTGATAAAAGAAAAGCAAATGAGGAAGCCGGATCTAATGGGCAAGGATAGAGTACTAGTCAACAATAACAACAACAATAACACCAAGATCATCAATAAGCTTAGAAAGGGCTTGTGGTCTCCAGAAGAAGATGAGAAGCTCATCAAATACATGCTCACCAATGGACAAGGCTGTTGGAGTGACATTGCCAGAAATGCTGGTCTTCAGAGATGTGGCAAGAGTTGTCGTCTTCGTTGGATCAATTACTTGAGACCTGACCTCAAACGGGGTGCATTCTCGCCTCAAGAGGAGGAGCTCATCATCCATTTGCATTCCATCCTTGGTAACAGGTAATTTATGTATTTATTATAATGGAACAAATACCCATAAAATAGTCTTTATAATTTATCAAAAATATTGTGAAAATAGTCTCAAAGTTGTCGCAAAGATAATTAGTCATGACCATGGAAATATATATTTTCTGAGATGATTTATATTTTCGAATGTTATATATGCAGTAATCAGAATAATTAATCTCTATTTGCATATAAGATAATTTGTATAACATGAACAATGCACATTGTCACATTGCAAGAGACATTTCCTCAAATCTGCATGAGGCATTGATTTTTGATCGACGACTTTGCAACTGGATTTTGGCCCAGCAACTGGTAATTCTTTTATTGCTTTTTGACTTCTTGATTCAGGAAATTTCGGACAAGATATTTGTATGGTTTTAGCCTCAAATTTCCAAAATTTTACACAAAGTCTTCGATATTCTTTTAAAATCTTTGGCCCTACAATTAACTACCAAGCAAATGTCATTAATGGAATCCATGAACGAAATTTTCTGCATTTAAAAAATTCTTGTCCTTCTAGATGGTCAAAGCTTTGAACTTTCCGGCAATGAAATTCATGGCATATTCACAGCATATCTCAAATAACGTTACAATGCTTTTGTTTTTTATTTAATTTTTTAAATATTCTTCTGTACCTAATAGTGAAAATTCACTTTGAAGAGTATTATCTCCTTTTTGGTCTAAAAGGAAATTTTTCTTACTGAATCTTCTTCATTCACACAACATATGAAACAGTCAAAAGCCTAGGTGTCCTCTTTCTTTTCTTGAGGCAAGCTTATTTTTCAGTTGTAGAATTCAAGCATCCATGCAAAGCATGCATATATTATTATGAAATATTATATAAGACAACTACCCCCTTTAAGTTGATTTATACATAGATTAATTATATTTCATATGTATATATTTATTTATTTTTTGATATATATATATACGCACACAGTGACACACAAATATATACACACATATATATCTAATTCATTACTTGTATCAAACAACGTTTCAGGTGGTCTCAAATTGCGGCTCGTCTTCCTGGAAGAACAGACAATGAAATAAAAAACTTCTGGAACTCCACATTAAAGAAAAGGTTGAAAAACAACACAGCAAATCCCACATCTTCACCAAATGATAGCGATTCATCGGAGCTCATCATCAATAGAGGTCATCATGTGAGTAATATTGGAGGGATTATGCCTATGCATGATCATGATCATGATCATCACATCATGACAATGTGCAATGTGGACTCATCATCATCGTCATCAGTGTCAGCATCCATGCAAACCATGGTCACTACTGCAGGCAACTGTAGCAGTGCAACTGGCCGGATAGTACCTGACCACCACCACCCTTTCTCAATGCTCGAAAACCGCTTCGACATGACAGGTGTCCCTTGTATGTTCAACAATAATGTGCCTGCATGTTTGTCTCATCATCAAGTTGATGTGGGAGATGGGTTGTTTTATGGGGATTATGGGGTTTTGGAGCCAAGTAAAATGGGGTTAGAAGGAGATTTTTCTCTGCCTCCATTGGAGAGTAGTAGAAGTACTGTTGAAGAGAACATTAATGGTGCCAACATTAACAACAACAACAACAAAGGTATTGATCAACTGAAAAGCGATAACAACCACTGCAATAATAATTCTTGCTTTAATAATACAGCTGAGGATCTTCAGGGATTTAAAGTAGGGGACATGTTTGGGATAGAGAATAATCATTGGCATGGAGAAAACTTAAGAGTTGGAGAATGGGATTTTGAGGGTTTCATGGACAATATTTCCTCCTTTCCTTTTCTTGATTTTCAAGTTGAATAACTTAGCCAAATCTTTTGACTCTCTCTCTGTCTCTTTATCTATCTATATCTTTCTCTTTGATCTCTTCCACACAAAAACCTACCCAAAGTCATGTCCTAGGAAATTTTGGGCAAACATACTTCAATTTCAAAAGCACTTTCGAAAAATTTTTCTAGTTTTGCTATGCTTCTTCTTTCTACTTGGAAATCACTTTCTTTTTGGCCTTTGTCTTCTGAATTATTTTGGCTCTCTCAAAACCCTTTTGTTTCTTTTAGTCAAGAAAAGTACTACACAACACACCCTTGGAGAGCCTCAGCAATAACTATTGCAATTGGATCATCAGTGGGAGATTTGATTTCATGCATGTAATTCATTTCATTGTAAGGCATGGATATTGGTAAATTTTTTTCGGGGACGGGTTGGTGCAAGTTAGTAGTATAACTTCCTGAAAGAGAAATGTGAATAGTGGTACAGAAGATCAAGTGTAGAGAATAAAATAAAGATTAGTTGGTGAGTTGCAGTTTTTTATATATGTACAAAATGGAATAATTTGGAGGTGGGGGTTGTTATTAGTTGGAATTGAGAAGGATAGATGTACAACACATTTTGTGTAAACAAGTGCATGTCAATAAAAAGCAAATTCAAATTATGTTTCTCACTCTCTTTCTTCTCTCTCTCTTTATATATATATATAGAGAGAGAGAGCAATTTTATATGTGCACTTCTTCCCAATTTTGATATACTTTTAATGTAAGGAAGGATAGACATTAAACACCTACATAACAAATTAATATTTGTATGTTCATTAGTAAATGATAATATATTGAAAGTGTTTTTATAATATGAGCATTTAAAATTTTTACATTAATAGGTATACGAATTCATAAGTATTGATGCATTTTATAATAAAGAGAATTCAAATCTTAATAAATCTTGACAAGTTAAAAGCCTAAAAATGATGGTTCAAAATATTTTTTTAATTATCGTAAAATTGTTAAATAATATATATAATGAATATATTAATTTATTAACACAATATTCATTTATCAGAGTCCACCAAGAAGTACGTAGAAGATCAAGTGTAGGAAATCAAATAAAGATTAGTTGGTGAGCTGTAGTTTTTTAGGTACTAAATGCGATAATTTGAAGGTGGTGGTGGTTATTATTAGTGGGAATCGAGAAGGATAGATGTACAAGAAATTTTCTGTAAACAAGTGCATGTCAATAAAAAGCAATATGTGTTATATATATATGTACATGCGGAAATTTTATATATGCACTTCTTTCCAATATTTTGATTTACTTTCAAAGTAAGGAATGATAGAAATTAACATCCGCATGATAAATTAAAATATATATTCATTGGTAAATGAGAAATACTATGAGTGTTTTTATAATATGAACATCTAAAATTTTTAACATTCATATATATGCGAATTCATGAACATTAATTGATGCATTTTATAATCAAAAGAATTTGAATCTTAATAAATCTTGAAAAGTTAAAAGTCTAAACATCTTCCTTCATTTCTTTAATTATCATAAAATTGTTAAATAGTACGTATAGTAAATATATTAATATACTAACACAATATTCATTTATCAGAATCAATCAAGAGGCACATTAAACAACAAGCTGAATAATCTTGAAGTTGCTGAGTTATGGTTACATCAATATGCCAAAACCTTTTATGTTCAATCTCTTTTGATGACCAAAAGAGAGGATGTGTCAAGTTTTTTGGGCTCAGAGACAATGAGGTTTGAGCTAACAAACATTAACGCAATTACTGTGGCCATTATTGGAGGCAACATGAAAAGTCCACCAATCGATTCATGACAATTTTGTCTAGTTAATAACCTTCTTTAAGACTAGTAACTTCACACAAGAGTCCAATTCGAAGTAATAAACATAGTATCTTGTTTTTGAAGAAAGAGCCCAAAAAAAAGAGAAAAAAACAAAAGAACGACGCCTGAGAGATTCGAACTCTCGCGGGGAAACCCCATGTACTTAGCAGGCACACGCCTTAACCACTCGGCCAAAGCGTCGCAGTTGAATGGGGGTTCAATATTATTATTATTTAAACAGTAATATTTTATTTTTCCGTATGGTTACGGTTTGGGCTGGATTCATGCGTCTTGGACCCCCTGAAAATATAGGTAGTTGTTCTTTTGAAACTTGATTGGATTGAAAACTTCAAACTTGAATGGCTATCATTATTCACTAATAATAGAGAAATAATTTTCGTATACTTGCTTTATTACGTGCACGGTAGAACACAAAACTCTTTCTACTAAGCTAGATGGAGAGATGTATAACCAAATTTCTTTTTGCCACTAGATTTTGCCCAAACTTATTTATAGATTTGGAGTTTGAAACTAAAGCCAACACCGAACCTTATAATATTTAAGAATGAGGAAATTATGATTTTTGGTCATATAGACACCTATAAAGATTCGAACCTCAAAACCTTGTGCGAGAAAACCACAAATGTAACCACACTAGTAATTTCTCATAGGAGATGACCAAATCAATTAATTAAGAGCTTTGGTGTGTTAAAAAAATATGGTTTAGAAAACCAAAAAGATATATATGTATATATATATATAATACTTTTATAATCAGTTAGACCTGAATTTTAATAAGTAAGAACCAACCAATCAAATTCATCCCATTATATTTGAATTAAGTAGAACAGATAATTGTTTTAGGAGAGAGAATGTAATGCATAAATTTGATTGGTTAATTTTTACTTTTTAAAATCATGTAAAAGCCTTCAAATTCATCTATTATATTTGAATTAAGTAGAATAAAAGAATTTGTTTTAGGAGAGGGAATGCAATGCATTAATTTGATTGGTTGATTTTTACTTTTTAAAATCAGGTAAAAGTCATCTTCTCTCTCTCTATATATATATATATCTCTTGGGTTATGACTTGTTATACCCCTATCCTTGTGGCCCCATTTAGCATTTTACAGCAACCTTTAAAAGTAAATCTATATAGAGTCTTTGTTCCTCAACATTGTAGACTATAACAATGCAAATGAATCACTATATATACTCGATCCTTAGTCGACAAGTTTTTCATGAATGTAAAATCAGATAGGTATATATATTTTTGAACGAAGAGGAAAAAGAAACCGTAGTTATCATAAAAATTAACCTGTAAATACGTCAAATTTGAAGAAAGCAGATGTGGGTTAATTTGTATATATATGGTGAAGTGAAGTCTATGCAAGTCCCATACCTTTTAGAGCAAAAGGCCTGAGGCATTGATTTTGATACGTGTATATAATCAGTAAGATCATAAAGGAATGTAAAATTACAGGAGCCTCATTTCATGATCAGATCTAATTTCGAGCAAGTAAAAAGAGAGACTAGTATAATATTTGGTAATGATGATCGTAGTGGGAAGTGCAATTCATTATGTCTTGGTACAAAAGCAAAAGTTGTTCGCATTTGATTACTTTTTATTTATGATTTTTTTTTTTTAATGTTTACACTTACAGGATCAGAAAAACCTGTCAAAATAGATCACTAATAGTGTAACCTGAATGACTACTCTTACAACCGGAGAGAGACAACTCCTACTAAGAGAAAACTCATAACTCACATCTTATGTTTTAAAGGACAAATATGATACTTAAACTTTTAACTTTATAAGTCAAGGTGAATACTCAACTACTCATACTAAAGAGTAGGTATGTAGTTTTTATTAAGTAATGTTAGGTTTTTCAAATATTTTGTCAAAATTCCATGCTCAAATAATAGTGATATGTGAATTATCAACATCTTATAAATCATGAGATAACATGATAATTGATAAGATATTGATAATTCACATGTCATATCATTTAGACAAAATATTTGAGAAAGCTTAACATTATTCATTTTTATTTGTTAATTTTTTCACTATATAAATGAAAACTTTTAATCATTACGCTATATAGGGTAGTCTCTTCTATTTCAATCCATCACCTCCTTCAAAAGCAAGCAATATTCAATCTGAAAAATACATATATCATAAAAGCAATTAAATTAAGGCCTGCAATTAGCAGAATTATTTATTAGTATGCTTCACAGATACATTTACTAAAACCTAACTTGGTAATCATGCGATTGATTTTAATCAATTACTTTGATCGATCTTGGGATTGCCTTCATGGTTCACCCATTCAAAAAGTCATGACAACATGTTTCCTTTATGCCAAAAATTCCAACTTCAAACCTCTCATCAGAAAATCAACTTAGTACTCTCTTTATGTTTTTGTGTTGTTTTTTTATATATAAAAGTTGGATTAAATTATAAGACATCTTAATATTAGTATAAGATCATATCTCCTCAACTAAACTAATTAACACTTATAAATATTTTATAAAAATTTCATATAAACTTTTTTTTTTCATGTTATTATTTTAAGACGGCTTGATTTTAAAATATTTTTATATTTTAAAATCAAGCCGTCTTAGGATTGCCTTCATGGTTCAACAGTATGTAAGACGGCTTGATTTTAAAATATTTTTATATTTTTCTAACACATTCTACTAACTAAACTAATAGATATCCACCGATAGATCATTGAGATCTCATATTTTTATGAGTGGTTATGATCGATCACATGTAATTAGTATACTACATATAACATGTAGTTAGTATATTATATATCACTAAGAATATAATGATGTGTGGGGGCGCTATATGCACTGTATGGCATATGCTTTTATTGATAAAAATATCTTTTTGATTCCTTTTTGGCCAAGATCAGAAACTTTTCCAATTAAAAGAGAAATAAAAGAAAAAATTAAATTAAAAAGAGAATGCAAATGCTAAAGCGTGCTTGCTTCGCTATCATTCCTAGATGTAAAAAGATAAAAGACAATTCGGTGTAAAGCTAGTTCAAATGCTAGGTTTTTGATACTATCGAGAAGGGCTCTCCCGTAATTCTCGGTCCAAGTGTTTTTTTTTATAATTATTTTTCGTGTTTCTCGGCTGTCATTGCCCCCTTAAGAATTGGAAGCATTTTGTGCTTAGAAAAATCTTGCATTTAGGGAGAAATTATTGAATATATAAATCCTACAAATTTTCATACCCATATGATCGGACTTTAATATTCACTTATTGGCTTCAATTTCCATATCCAAATATGATCCAATTTCACCATTTATAGTTTTTACTAATTTTCAACCTACTAGATTATATAACAAATCATTAGTTTTCGTAATGTTTATTTTAATGACACATGATAAGGTTAAGTATTTTAGTGACACATGATAAGGTTATACAATTTATCTAAATTTTATATGATATTAGTACTCTTATATATTATAAAGAAATAGTACATAATTTGTTTAATCATAAAATTCTTCTCTCTATATTACGAAAATCGATATTTTACGATGTTATTATAGTAGATTTTGAGATTACATATGAAATGTTTAATCTTGACAAATCTTGATAATATCCTAATCTTGATATCATATAACCTTATACTCATTTGTAATATATATATATATATATATATATATATTCCAACACTTTGTCTCATGACTCACATCATGTTACATATATAAGAAGCTTAAGCCAAAATCTAAACCAAACCAACCTATATCAAATTCCCTCCCCTAGAGAAAAGAAAGCAACATATCTCTTTATCCAAATTTGAGATACCTCTCCAAACCCCAATAATGTCTTCCACTCACATTCGAAGATCCTCATCAATAGACTGTGAGAACCAAGACACTCTCATGTTCCACTCCTACCCTTGTGCCTACTACGTTCAAAGCCCCTCCACCCTTTCTCTTGCAAACAGCGCCACCGATATCCGCAACATCAACACCACCATCGAATCCGATTTCCACTCCCCAACTCGGTCCGAAACCACTACCACCACTACCGCCACCACCACCAGCACCTTTCTCAACAAAAGCAGCCTTGAAGTATCAAGAATCACTCTCTCTCGTTACTCTTCCTCTCGTGGATCCAACAACTCTTTCTTGCATGAGAACAAGAAGGTTGGCAGCACTGACCATGATGTGGATGACCATGATGGCTCCGCCGTGTCGGAGAGTGGCCAGAACCGTCTGATTATCGTTGATCATCGTCATGATGATCAGGATAAGGATGATGAGGACGATGATGAGGATGATGAGGATTGGTATTATGGGAGTGGTAAAAAGGGGTTGTGGTGGAGGTATTTTTCTTTTAAAAGGTCTAATTCTTGTGCTTGGATTTCTCTGCAAATCAGTTGGAGACTTTTCTTGAGCTTGGGAGTTTCATTGCTTGTATTCTACCTCGCTACTAAGCCTCCACCACCAAAGATTTCTATCAAGGTACTCTCTTCTCCATCTTGCACCTCATAATTTTTAATATAAATATATACATATAAGCATGCATAGAACCGTTACTTGTATTCTGAAACAGAAAGTATTTAACCTTTTACGTTGGTTTGTGTGGCTTATTGTTTGCTAGTATTTTTCATAGACATGATCAACTTTTGAAATATTACCAAAATTATTTTTGACTTGACGATACAAATTTTTAATGTATTTATATTAGAGAAGATGAAATTGACACAGTAATGTATTCTTACACTCACATTTATGGAGTTCTTGATTCAAATCATTTTCCCCCTTCTAAGCACCGAACCCTAAAATTTATAATAATTAAAATAATAATAATAAAATAATCTACTTGCTTTGACTTCATGGAAGCGTTTTTTGGGTCCGGCAATATAGGGATGAAATTTTCACTTCAGTAACCTTATTGGGCTGCACACAGAGACTTAGATTTCAAAATGGGCTTAGAGTGGGCTCGAATTTGGTGTCATCGATTTGACCATCCCCTACATATATATATATATATATATATATATTCACTCCTATTTCTAATCGTACCACTTTTGTAAGTAGTGTGATAGTTCCAATACTTAAGCATTGTAACAATTTTCTCATCACTGAATTGCAAATTCTAATTCTTATCAATATATTCCTTCTAAATATACACAATAATTGTTGCAGATGGCAGGAGTTCGACAATTTGGATTAGGAGAAGGAGTGGATGGAACAGGTGTGACAACCAAAATCCTCACCTGCAATTGCTCTATCGATCTCCTAATAGACAACAAGTCTAGGCTTTTTGGCCTTCATATTTACCCTCCAATCATGGAAATGTCCTTCGGGCGGCTCCCTTTTGCATTGTCCCGTGTAAGACTAAGAACACTTTGTTTATATTAATTTATATATATATATATATATATGGAATCGCACAATTGACTCTATAAAATAATTAAAATTGGATTTTTTTCATTTTAATGATGACTGTTCATATCCTTTAAGTAGCTAAAAAATGTAAACAAACTCGAATATAAGTTCACGACAATTTATCGAAATCTCCCGAAGTTATGCATGTGTTTCGAAGATTTACCTAACAAGGGAAGTCATTTTCGAAAAGTAATATGGAATCTCCCTTATCATTTTTATTAATATTCTTTCTATTAATTTTTGGTCAATTTGTATTTTCATTGAGATCACAACTATTTGATCATGCTACATCAGGGACCAAAACTATATGCTGAGAGCCATGGTTCAACAACATTCCAGCTATTTGTGGGGACGACGAATAAGCCGATGTATGGAGCCGGGAGGAACATGCAGGACATGCTGGAGTCGGGGATGGGACTACCACTGATGATTCGGATGAGCTTGAGATCCACTTACAGGGTTGTTTGGGGCCTGATAAAGCCCAAGTTCCACCATGAAGCGGAGTGTTTAATTGTCCTTCATAGCAAATATGACAAGAAACATCGAACCCAATCTTATAATAGCACTTGCACAATTACTTCTTAACTTTGTATATTGTTAAGAAGCGTAATATACATATATGAAAATTTTCTATTGTCGATAATCTGTAAGAAAAATTTTCGGGATATGAATTTATACCTAAACTTTTTTCATGCAGATGTCCCACTATAGAAGCCATCAATATATATATATATATATATAAAGAGAGAGATAAGTATACAAGCTTTGCTGAAGTAAGTGTTATGGGTTTGATATTTATACGGTGATTAAATGTTTGCTTGTATGTATAGGATACATGTTATTTGTGAAACCATATATAAAGAGCGAGGTAAGTATACAGGCTTTGCTTAAGTGTTATTGATATGTGAAGTGATTAAATGTTTGCTTGTATGTATAGAATACTTTTTATTTGTGAAACCAAATGGAGATATTGTACTTGTAATTATAATTTAAAAAATAAAAAATAAAAAATAAATTTGCGGCCTCTTATGATACAAATAGCAAACTCTTAAGTAACATAATCTGATTTAATTTTCAATCAATAATCCAATCCAAACTTACACATTAATAATTGTAAAAGTAAACCAATTTAAAAGCTTAAACCGAATTAGGGATCTAAAGTTGCATTTCAGACTCCTATGATCAGTTGGTACATATATATCGTGTTTAGACTCCTATGATCAATTGGTACATACAGTGTTAGAAAACCAACAAATGCACCGATGAGAAGACCTATACTTATTTGTTGGTCCAATAGATTTTGTGTCATATAAATGCTAGTAGGTAGTATGGTCCAATAGACCTCTAGGTATATAGTCCAATAGATTTTGTATCATATAAATGCTTCGAATGGTATCATGTATTTATTGAAAATATAGCTGATAGGACACCAATCGAACAAGCATATCAAGCTCCCATGATTTGTGCTTATTAGTTGCAAAGGCATTGAGAGCCTAAAAGAAAGAAGAGTACCCAGTGTGAATGATCTGAAGAAACTTTAGAGATGTATATATAGGTAAAGCGCATTGAAACTTAATTGCAGATCAGCGCTCATTTCAGAAGCATGTGAAATCAGCATATGCTAAGGCTTATTTATTAGTTCAGGGCGCACATCTGACTTTTGTGTCACACAGTTCAACAACATATACAAAAAGAATTTAGATTATTTGTTGTGGTGATAGACCCAGATATTTTTAACCATTTTGGTTACAGCAAAATTCACCAACACTTTTATACATACATATATATATATAAAATAAAGATCTCTATAAATGAAAAGTTTTATAATATACATGAAATTAACGATATGAAGATGATGATGCAATATAAAATATATGGAAGATGAGATTTGAAGATTAAGACTAACTGCTAGGAAGTTGAAATATCATGAATAGTGTAAAGAATTGAATTTCTAATCAAAATTCAAGACGACAAAAGTTGAGATCGTTCAGTAGTAAAATTTTTATATTCATATGTTAAAATCATAAGTTCAAATTGTACATTACTCTCTCAAATCTCAAATTTGTACTAAAAAAAAGAGTTCGAGACGATACATGCATGTGAGCTACAAGCTTTAATGGAAATATGAAATACACTTTATGCATAGCTCCCTAAACGGTGTCCAAATTACATGGATACTCTACCTGCTACTTATGTTTTAATATTATTTTAAAATTAACAACAACAAAATTATCTCAATATTCACATATGTTATTTTAATGTCTTTGGCCTTGTTACCTACTCCATTATTCGTATGCAAATCTTGAAATTCTGTAATTTTTTTCATTGAACAGATTTATAAAATTTATCAAGCATTAATTATCAGTTTCATTAATTAATATATGTATGAATGTTCATCAAGAAAGAGCACTGCCTAATAAATTCAAGCACTTTGAGTCCATTGTTTTACTGCTGAGTGCACCGGCGTCTTATCAGATTTAACAACAATTATTATTCAAACAATACAAAGATAAGTCATACCTAAACATTGATAGGACCCCTAATGCAAACCTCAACAAAAGTTGCCTTGGATTAAATAACTATCCCACCTGCAACTGATCAATTAAGAAAATATCTTCTACACTTATAGTATAAGTAATGTTCCTTTTAAAGAAAGGATCTTAAAATTAATTAATTTGTGAGGTCCAATTAGATAAGAATCGATGGAGATAGGAAGAAAAGTGTAGTCGACATCTTCATTACCAAGGCAACCAATTCGAAAACTTTAACTGAAGTTGAGCATGCCCCCGGAAGTACTGAAAAATCTTTTACTGATCTCCTGGAAGCCAAGATATGTGACAAAATGGAAGTGGAAGTCCCATCAGGGTCCAGAGACACAAATTTTTGGTACACATTAAACTTCCATCTGTACAAATATCATGTTAGAAAACCAACAAACACATTTGAAAAAAAAAAAAAAAAAAATCCTTGTACGTTCCAATAGAGTCACGCGTTGTATCATATATGTGGTTCTATCATCATGTAGTTATTGCAAACTTGGCTGAATGGGTGACACGAATTAAACATGCATATACTTGTATAGTTGCAAGGCAATGAAAACCTTAAAGAAAAGTAGGGTATGTTTAGTGTGAGAAAACAATCATGTAGAAGGTCTACAGAAACTTTAAATATATCAATGCATGTTTAAGAAGTACACAGAAACATTCCAACAGGTTCCTGAAAGTATATTAAATCATCACTAGCTAAGCTTACATGTTCAATTTAAGCTTATATACATGTGCATGACTTCTGTTGCATGTGTGTCACAGTCACAGATAATAAGTATTTCAACAATATAGATAAATAATGGTTTTCATGTGCAAAAGATTCCATACGATTTTTCGTTCGGCATACCCAATTCCCACCGGCAGAGACAAGTTCTATCATTATATATTCACTAAAAAGAGATGGTTGAGTCGTTTTATTTTTTAACCACTTATATCATATAACTTATTTGTTGTTATGATATTTTTTTTGTACATTATTTACTCTATATATAGAATTATTTATGAATGAAATACCTGTTCGTAAAACTTAAATTTTTTTGTAAATTATATTTTGGATGCTTTTCCTCAAACTTATGTTCCATGATTATTTTAACATAATTAAGCTGAATCAAGATTTCGATATTCGAAGATATAATTATTGCTTTTACTTTGTTACAACATGTGTCATTATTTGAATATGCAAATTTGTAATTCTAGAATCATTCATAGGAGTTAGGACTGACCTAAATGATTACATCACTCTTGATGAAATTCCACTCACTAAAAATCGGAGTGGGGCAGCAGGAAAAATTATTTTCTGATGAAAGTTAAATTTATCAAGCATTCATGATCAGTTTCAATTAATATATATGTTTCATCAAGAAAGAGCACTTTCAATCTCATAATTTCAAGCACTCTTGACTCAATTGTGTGTTACTGCTGAGAGCACTGGAGTCTTCGTGATATATAACAACATTTCTATTCAAACAATACAAAAGTAACTCTTACCTAAACTTTGGTTGGAGCCCTAGCTAATGCCAACCCCGACAAAAGTTTAATTGGATTTATAATTAATATATTTTAATTATAGATTATAAACTCTCTTAATTCAATTCATATAAGTGAGTTGTTCCATTATCACCGCATTGCCTTTCCAATTCATTCAAGATATATAATAACAATCATGAAATGTGTTGGTTATGCAAAAGGAACGTTGATCTCTAGTTCTACTTATATACAATAGAATAATTCTTTTTTAACATATTAAACTCTTGAAATTAATTAATTTGTGGGGTCTAATTAAATGGCGATGGATGGGGATATGGAAGAAAATTAAATTGCGGTCGACATCTTCACAGAGTGTACATTTATTTATATATGGTAATCTTATCATGATCAACTCTTTTGGAAAGGACACAAGTGGCGTTAAATTAATTTGTATTGTACATGCAAGAAAATATTGGAAGAGCAATTGACTACAGAAAGAAAGCATTAACCAGCAATATTTCGAAGTATAATACTGTATGATTATGGAAATTAAAGTAATCACATATATCATCAATAACAAAAGAAGAAATGTTAGTGGATTGAGAAGCTTGAGGCATTTCCAGGCACTACGATTAATTAACTTCTACTGTTAGAACCATTAGACTTTGCTAAGCATGCACTAATCATATGTCATATTTCAAGCAATGTTGACATTTCTTCGACGCTGTTGTTTTGACAATAAACAAAGGTTTTGTTCATAAAGAAGCACTAACATCTCCTACCTCAGGTTGCACTTTAATTCTTCAGATTAGTTTAGGTAATCTATAGCCATTTGCATGCAATTAATTAATATAGCTACTAGGGTGTCTATTGTTTTTAATGTGACCCGTGAGACTAAGCAATATGAGATAAATTCAGTGCGGCGGCTTACAATGAGTTCTGATATGATAATTAATTAAACAGGTCATATTTAAAGTGATTTAATTTAATTAGATCATATTTAGAATGACACAATACGATTGTCACTTTTTCAATTGAAAAGCATAATGCAAAAATGAAGCAAATTTAGTGGGTTATAATAAAATCCATTCAATGGATCAAATCAAGTTCACACTAACAAATCATTAAGAAATGAATATAACTTGCGACCCTACTTAATTACCCTATCACATTACTAACATGACGACACATTGCAAGATATTTTTCATTCGTTGGTTGGTGTGTTTGTGTTTTATATGTTAGATTATGTGCCAAATTAAGAAACACCAAGGACAGCACCCACGTACAATTAAGTGGCAAATTAAGTCAACATATAGTAATTTAGGAAGTTTCTCAACAATATGACCTGTTGGTCCAAATTATTTAGTGCATATAACCTACCTATACAAATGAAAAAGCATACAGTGCATTTGTATGAAAAAGAATTTATTAAAAGGAACATATGGCGACAGTGTGGCTTCCACACGAAAGTGGATTCCATCTTCTTTGTTTAATTGAGCTTTAGATTGGGATATCGTGGCTTCCACACGAAAGTGGAACTCCATCTTATTAATTAAATCATTTCATTTTGTCTGCTTCTTCATGGTGGCTTTGAAATAAGAATAGGATCATTCATCTGACTCAGTGTATATCTCTAAAACTCGTTTAATATAATATAAATATTGAGAATATACGTTCAAATTAATTATTTACATGAAAAAAAATTATTTCTTTTAGTTTTATAAGATACGAAAATTTATCGAAGATTCGGGTCGTTTTAAATTATAGTATATATATCTTTTTTCTCTTCTGTCTTAGTTGAAAATCAAGTAGTTGATTCCAGGACAATATCTTGTATTCCCAGAAAGGAAGAAGAAGACGAGAGGCTTTTAAGGGTACATGTATAGCTGTATAAAGAAGCAAAAAAGTTGTGAGGGCATTATGTTTAATTTAAATCAAAATATATAATAAATTAAGTTATCATCATGTGTACAATTATTATACCTAGATTCAAGCGTGAAATTTGGGTCCCTCCATTATATCTACGGCTGCCGTGGTACCATGATATAAAATGTAAGGATGTATATATACTTTTGTCACTAATGAAAAGGGGGCTTTTTACAAACAAGTTGTATATACGGATATTATTATTCAGGAAATCATGCGCTCTCAATGATTTGTTGAATTTAACAAATGTACCATTTGTACTTCTCTATCTCTCTCTCAACAAATAAATGCCATGAGCATCATCAGCAAAAGAAGCACTATATCAAACATTGATTATATATATATATAAATATTGACATTTATATGTAAGATATGTAGAGAGTAGATATATATGTTGTTCTTACAGGTGGTTGGTTCCTAGTAAGAGATCGTTATTCCAAGATTTATGAAGACCTTCTTGAAAATTTGTGTATGGATCGTAATAGCACAAATGAAGTGTATATACCCTGGGGGAAATTTTGAATATTTTAGGACACTAAATATATATCTTCTATTTTTTTTTTTAAATGCATTACATTCAAAACGTTGGAAAATATAATTTAATAGTGCCAGTAAAATTGGTTTTACGTTCTTCCAAAAAAAAATGTTTATAAGTTCTTTACAAGTCTATTTTATTACTCTTAACATGAAAAACCTTGTCTTATATAATTCATTGACAATATTCGTAAAGTTTCTTATGAAACTAAAATGAGAGATTTCTCACTAAATTGTTCAAAATTCATTTTCTATTTACAAATTTAATTATAAGGCTTAAGAGCACAAATAGGACTCGACTTCAATGCCTTTGTGATTTGTTAGTTTCTGTTCACTTTCACAAACAGATGATGGTTCAACTGGGATTGAATTGATTTGACTTGGTTCAATAGAGAAACAAAGAGTCATCAACGGGATAGAGTTTAAGAGGGTGAACTGAGTTCAAGTTCCATCATTCATTCTTCGAGTTTAGGTTCATCATATTCTTGAAGGTGAAAAAGAAGCACGAGAGATATTTCTCTTTGATCAATGTGAATATCCTGAAACTTAGTTTTTTATGAAGAAAATGACAGCTCCTTAATGACAAAGAAAATGGCAGAAGTTTAGTTGCAAATGGGCTGGAAATCGGAGTTGCAGCAGAAATAAAGAAGATGACAAATTGAAACCCGTTTTTATTAGTTTTTTGTTTTGAATGAAGGATATTATTGTTTTTCTTCAGTCAGATAGGTGTTAATAAAACTCAACTCAATTCTTTAATGCTAATAAAAATAAGTGCTTAGTTTTATGGTGCTAGTTTGTATGGTTTTCACTTTAATTAATAAATAAGATATCCAATCTCCACGACCAATGGAATTTGCTAGCTCGTTTGTGGGGAGTTTGGAATGACGGAAAGTCGATCTATGATGAATGTGAAACAACCTCCATCAATGGAGGTCGTGACTCACAACCCTTATAGTAGGTCATAAGTCACAACCCTTATAATGGTCTTGAGTTACAACCTATTGGCAATTGCAGATTCTCATATTAAAGAAGAAGAAGAAGGAAGAATAATAGAGAAGATGAGGAAGCGAGAGAGGACCGTTTGTTTGTCTATCGGAGAAGATGACCAAAAAGTAGAAAAGACTAAGTGGAAGATCCTATGATGGAGATGTCGGTGGAAGATGGAGATGAAGATAGAGGAATGTTTTTTATAATTGTTATTTTAAAATGATAGAGGGACATTTTGGTCCTTGCAATAATATTTTGGGCAAAACAAGAAATATATTGGAAGATGACAAATGCAATAACGACCCTAAAAATAGCTATCATTTAGAGATATTTTCTCTTATATAAATGCGATGGTGTCATATATGAAAAGATAAAGTTTCAAAAATATAAAGATTCACATTGTAAAAGATGTTATAAAAATGCTTTTTTGTGCTTTGAAAATAAGCATTAAGTTATATTATATCCACAATTTTTCTTAGTGTTTTCATTCTCAAAAAGCTGTTTTTGTTTATTTTACACTTAATTAGTGCTTGTTTGGCATAGCTTTTGGAGGGTCCAAAAGCTCTACTTGAGCTCAAAAATGGTTTATTGAAGTATTCGGATAGTTTCCCCAAAATAGCTTTCAATCTTGGAAAGAGCTTTCAAGTGAAGTTGGGTCTCACCCAGCTTCATGCAAAAGAGCTCTAAAAACACGCGAAGTTGATTTGGGTTTAATGAAACTTTCATTTTGCCCACCTTAACTTTTCAGCAAAAATTAACAAACTAAAATTACCACCATGTCCCTTTCATATTTTTCACTTGCTTCTCACCAGACATCACAATACTAATTATACTACAGCTTTTGGTCACCACTTTCATCACTTTCACGGCCTACTCCCTTTCGCCAGAGCGGCGACTTTCTCTAATCTAAAGGAACCCAAGGCTTCTGCGTGTGGATTTGGAGTATCACAACTAGAAGAAGTTGTCTTCCATTAGATCGCAACCAAAGGAGATGGTTGGAAGATGAATTTGAGAGATTACTGAGAAATAATCTGGTAAGATTTAAGTAGAGGTCATGGATCCAAAGCCGAGAGGTCTTGAGAAATTGAAATCTAAAAAGGAAAACAAGGTCAAGAACATTAAAAAAAAAAAAAAAAGTGTAGAACCTCAACAAGATTTTCTAGGCATCGATCAAGGTGTGGGTTTTTTCAATTTCTCTTTTTCACAAAATTGGGTTTTTTTTTTTTTTGTCAAAATTTTATTTATAGATAAATGATAAGAGTTTGACTTTGAAGAAATATAGGATATGTAATTTCATATGGAATAGGATTTCGATTGTTTTGGTTTAGATTTGTTTAGTTAGACTGAGATAAGAATTTGTTCAAATTTGAATAATATCATTTTTTTTTTATTGGTTAAGACGGGATGATATCATATTGTTGCTTGATTTTTTTTTTCTTTTTTTTTTTTTTGAAATGTGAGAATGATAAATATTGGACTACAATACTTGAAAAATAAAGATAATACTTATTAAAATATAGTGAAAATATAAATGGAATATGGATGTGAAAAATATCAATAGAATAGGGATTTTCATTTTATATATATATATATATATCAAAAGTCTTATAAATTATTTCAATCAAACAACCTCAAACAATGGGTAAAAAGATCATTTTATAATTAAAAGAGATTTTTAAAATTTGCAGCCAAACAATTTTAAAAGCTTTTTGGAATATAAAAGTTATTGTGAAATACATTATTCAGACAATAATTGAAAAGTTAAAGCTTTCATTTATCTTCTTCTACAAACAAAAGCTAAAAGTAAAAGTTTTCCCGAGCCCTCATTATAACTTGAAGAAAATATATCAATGACCTTATAAACATACATGTGAAGAATATATTATCTAGCCAACTGTTTTAAAAAAACGTAAATAAAATGGTAAACACATTCTCAACTTCCTGAAAGAGCAATTTTTATTTTTATTTTTATTTTTTTTATCAGTGTTTCAAAGAAATATGAACTATGCATGCAATAATTAGTTATAAAAAACTGAAAACCAAAATAGAAGCATCTCTATCCAGAGGAATGACCCTTCGAAAAATTTGGTCATGTGAAGTGAAATACAATGAGAATGGGTGTTGGGAATCCTACGCAGCCCACTTTACAAAAAAGCACTCTAATGCTAGCTACTAAAGGCATTTATTTTTCTTGCACAAAAAGTCGAACATTATAAACTTGCTTATATGGCTTATATGTATGGATGGTGGAATTCCACCTTTTCACTAACTTTTTACAATAACCTACGAGTTTATACATTTTCATACAATCTTACTCAAAATCTCGAATACTTTAACAAATCTCTCAAATTCTTTTATTAGATTTTCACAAATCTAAAACAAGATAACATACCAACTATAAGATCTTATTGTCTATGACCCACGTGATTTACAATATAAAAACTTAATTTTTAATTTTCCTTGCATGATCTAAAACCATACAAGTAAATATAGAGTAGTTATATACTTTGATATTTACTAGGAAGCCAATTGAATACTTCTTTTAATTATTTAATTTCATATTTGTATATCAAAATCGTAAACGGTGCCGTACATGTGTAAAACAAAACATATATTTAGAATAGAACATAAACTTTTTTTCTACTTTAAGTAATTTTATAAATCAAATTATTATACAATTTTTTTTAGTTTTATGATGGATAAGTAGTAGTCTATGAAGTAAAAAAGCCTACAAACCAAGGACGTAGGGTTCTGGAGGCTAGAACAGGCCTACCCTAAACCCCTAAAAAAAAAAATTATTTTATGCCTAACAACTTTATTTCACACATTAAATGAAAAATTTACTTTAAGTTTTTTCGTATTTTTTTATTTATCATAAATTACATAATATGGTATTTAAATTTATTATTTTTGATATTTCTTCTAACATATTTTTTAATTTAAAATATATTAATAATCATAAATTATAATTGTCAAAATATAGATTGTATATATTTTAAGAAAGATTATTGATGTCATAGCATTAATTATAATTCATATTTGATAAATTTTATTATTTAAATATTTTATTCAATCTTCTTATTTTTATTTTTATTAACACATTTATTCATAACATGAATTTTAAAGGGTAAAACTTATTATATCCCTTTGAATTAAGTATGTCTATATTTTTTAATATATAAATTATTTTCATACTATTAAAATTTATTTAAAAAAATTATTTTAACTCATTTTGATATTAAATCTTGACTATGTACTGCTATAAACCAAAGAAAAACTTAATCCCTCTCACCGCTATTTATTAATTATATTATTTAAAAAAAAAGTTAATTCACATATTTCTATATGATAATGTGACAACTTTTGACCTAGAAAAGGTAAGAAAGTTGTGCGGTTGTGTGTGCTCGTGTGAAGTGACGGGAATTTTTTAAGAACAGTAGACGAAACGTGAGGGGGAGGGAAGGGTACTTAAAGAGAAGTGGAGTCGGCCGGGAATTGTATGCAAAGCTAAGCAAAGCAGAAGAATTCGTTGGTGGAACAAAAAAAGCTTTTGCATTCTCAGACCGAGAAAAGGAAACCGGCTACTACACCAAGCTAAGGTAAGCTAACTCATCATCATTTTCAGGCTTCATGAACTCATCATCATCATCATCATCATATATATATAACAATTTAAATCACTATTCACTCACCTTGTCATGTTCGATGATCTTTTGATCATGGCTTAATGTTTTTTAATTTTTTGCATTTCTGATTCCAATAAACCACTTACTTAGCATCATCTTCTACTCCAGCATGCATACATCAACTACTGTAACTCGCTCACAAAACTTACATAAATTATGTAAATATTACACTTAGCATATAAATTATACGCTATATGTATCAAATATATAGATATGTACACATTAAATCTGTGAATTGAACATTAAATTAATTCTTGAAGTAAACATATATACATGTAAACAGGAATTATGTAGTAATGTTATATCTTACTCATAATGATTATCATGGATCCTTGCAACATTATATATCATCTTCATATTTATATTTTTATGAAAATATTGTATTAAATCGTATGCAGAATCTTACTATTATCTATAAGCTTTTGAAAGCAAATGGCTCTAGATATAGGATGTTTATAACCTTTAAAAA
Source organism: Nephelium lappaceum (assembly GCA_021234005.1). NCBI lineage: Eukaryota > Viridiplantae > Streptophyta > Magnoliopsida > Sapindales > Sapindaceae > Nephelium > Nephelium lappaceum. Next base: position 21,117,177 of record CM038003.1, on the reverse strand, counting down.
AAAAATAATGATTTTTTATTGCAATTCATGTTATTTTTCACGTCTTCATTTAAATGTCCATGTGAGATCGGAAAACATGATCACCATTTTCGAAAATAAGTTTAGGGAAAGTGAAAAAAAAAAATGAGTATTTGTTTGTATATAATTATAAAAAAAATGAAACTGGTACAAGTTTATATATAATATTTGGCTTCACATTACTTTTAAAATAATTAAAAATACCATCGTATAGTATAATTATAAAAAGTGATATCAAAACTTAGGATCTTTGATAAGAGATCCCCCATTTTTTTCTTTTTTTCTTTTTTTTATCCCCGATTTTTTTCTTATTTTTGTCTATCTTTTGATTATCATTAGTCACCTAAAATTAAAAGTGATTATATTATATTATGCCTCCTTAATGCGGGAGTGGGGTCTACTTCTCACTTAATTTTACGTTTTATATAACAATATCGATCCTGTACGGATGTTCAACTTGGTAGCTTATATTAAAATATTTTACGTGTCACTTTTTCAGGGTCATATTTCGCTGCAAGCGCTTATTAATTTTTTTTTTATAAAGAAGTTTTTTAATTTTGATTTACTATTCTATGTTTTCAAGAAAAAATAAAATAAAGTTATAGGGAACATGATAATGAATCCCTGAACACAAATGCATGGAAAGTTCTTGGAATTAACCAAGAAATTGCCAGTGCCATGTGCCATTATCATGCCATACGTCTCTTCCAAACTATGATTATCGAAGTGATGTGCTCAACTTCTTAAAAAACGTATAATAAAATTTTAATTTTTTTAATTTTTTATTTTATCAACAACCAATTATAATTAAATTCAGTGAAATTAGTATTGATATAAAGAAATAACTAAATAAGGCAATCTCTCTTCTTTTCTATATAGGAACTACATAGAGAACAGGTTTTAACCAAGCAATAACTATTTGAAATGATTCAAAGACAGATAGATGAGTACTGGTTTTTGATATTTTGTTTGACCTTTAATTAGTTTTGGGGTCACGAAGATTGACTGCTGAGTTAACACGTCTTGAGTTTTTAATATACTTTATTAATTAATAATTAAAATAGAATATAACTTATGTTGCATTTGCTGCGTTGTGTGGGAAGAGATTGAAAGAATCTTGCTTCTAAGATCCGCTCAAACAGACCTGGACATTATTATGACTTCTGTGACTATATATCCAAGATTTCTTCTATCTTTTTTATATTTTATTGTAAATATAAATGGAAAGACATTGAGCAATATAAAACAACAAGCTTTGTTTGTACATGAAACAGAGACACTTTTTCGATGATTTTATTAGGGATGTAAAGAACTGAGGAAGGTATACATATAACTATCACAGTACTATTGACACATTACCCTATTAATTTTATATAGACATACACTATTTTATAAAGTGCTAGAACATCCTGATTTCAGTTTCATCAAGTCGGTTATTTGTATAATTATTTTAATCACCTGGTTCAGTAGTTTTACACTAAATAAAAATTAAATAAATAAATATTAGGACGGACCTGTTGGAGAACCCTTTATTCTATCATTATGTCAAATCGACAGTTATTTTAATTCTTCTCTGTTATATTTCGCGGAAAATGTCCGCATGTAAAATCGTGATTTAATAATGTATCAACAAAGGGACATCTGTTCACTATTTCTTGAATAGCAAGAACAGCCGAGGAAGGTTCAACTAACTTTGAATCAAAGAAATTAATCTTTTTAAATTCACGTTCACACACAACATTTCTTAATTTTGTGCATGTATGTTTACCTCGGCTTTTCTATATAAATGGTCAAACTTTAATACTTGTAGGTTCTAAATCAGTACATTTTTGACATTTTTAGTTAGGTTATAATCACGGCTTTCTTTTGTCACTTCAAAAGGTAACGTATTGATGCTCTTATGTCCCTTTTATACCTTATGCATAAGCATAACCATTTATCTTATCTTAGTGAAACATAATCATAATTACTATCATCTAAATTTATATATGCATATATATACTTACTTCATATTTTCTTCATTTCTAGCATATATTAATGTTGTCATATCTCCATTAGCATGGTTTATTTATCTCATATTACATGTTTTGATATTATCAATGTAAATGCAAGATCTGATGATGATTAAATGATATCGTTAATTAAAAAGAAACTGTTTTATTATGCTATAGTACATATATAATTAACTTTTTTAGTTTTGTTCTGCAGATTTTTGGAGCTTGGTTAGCTTGAGAGAAGTGGATTATTTCTTCCGTGATCAACATTTGAACTTGGAGAAATCATCATCAGTTTGAACTTCTATCAAGGGTGTCTATTGTTTTTTCTAATTAGTCACACAATTGGAATATATATCATGGGTGATATTTCAAATTCAGAAAGCAAATTGTGGAAGATGCCTCTCTTTGTTTTTTTAAAAGATGCAAGGTACGTATATACACTAACTGTGGTATTATAATTTGTTGCATTTATACATACATAATTATATATATATATATATATACATTTTCTGGATATAATCTCAGACAAGTCTTCAAGATGGATTCACTCGGTCTAGAGATACTAAGGATTGCATTCCCTGCTGCCCTTGCTTTAGCTGCTGACCCCATTGCATCTCTCATTGACACAGCTTTCATCGGACGATTAGGTATGCTAGCTCTCTTATCTTACTTGTGTCAAATTGGTATTATATGTCATATGAGCACTTTTGAACGTAGAATGTAGTTGTGAAAGGTTAAGATTTTTTTTTTTTTTTTTGAGTTTTATATATTTTGTTTACAATTAAATTTCATCCTTCTAAATTTTTAATTTATTGTGTTGGATTAGATGAGATAAGATTTGATTGAATTGGATTGCATTGGCATATCATGAGATTCGATTTTTATTATCAAAGAAAATTATGTACAAATGATTTAAATAAAAACTTGATATGCATAATGTTTTAAAGTATTTTTCAGTAAAATAAAATAAAAATATTTGTAAATAAAATAAAAAAGTATATTATATATTAGTATTATAAAATTATTATAAATCATTTTATGATAACATGTAATTACTTTTAATTAATATATAAATATTTCAAAATATTATTTATTAAATAAAACATAATATTTTTAATTAAAACAATTCTTACACTAAAGGAGCATAAAAAAAAAGAGAGAGAGAGAAGAAAGAGAAAGAGACTGGAGAGAGGGGTTCAATTTATACAATAACACATAGTGAAGACAGATTACTCAAATCTAAAATCAAGGAATTCGAGATCCTTGTTCTTATTAGAGCAAATCCAATTAGGCAAGCTATTTCAAAAAAAAAAAAAAAAAATCCAATTAGGCAAGCACCAAACATAGAATTCAAACTTTAAATTCCATCCTATATTAAATCCCCTTCTAAAGACATGTCCATCTAATGTAGACAATATCTATACTAGATTGAAGTGTTACATCTATCTTCTTTCATTTTTAAGTTAAGAGAATGGTAAGATTGAAACTTGTTTGTTTGATGTTTATAGGGCCAGTGGAGATTGCAGCTGTGGGAGTTTCAATAGCCATATTCAACCAAGCTTCTAGGATTACAATATTCCCACTAGTCAGTATCACAACATCATTTGTAGCTGAAGAAGACACTATTAGAAGAGTTAGCAACATTGAAGAACCAAAACCTGATCATCAACCACAGAACTTGGAAAAGGTTAATATCACTAATAATAACAATAATGCAACTAAGACCAGCAGTGAAATGAAAGAGTCCAAACCATCAGAAGATAACAGTAACACTACCATGCTTGACAACTTAGAAAAAGGAGGAGGAGAAGCAGCAGCAGCAGCCACCACAAATATTCCTGAAACAAAAGAGTCAATCCCAGAAGATGGTGCAAGTTCGGTTAAGGCAGAATTGAGTATTAGCAAGCAGAAGAGACATATCCCTTCAGCTTCAACAGCATTGGTTATAGGGTCAATTCTTGGTCTCTTACAAGCAATATTTCTAATATTTGGAGCAAAAATTCTCTTGCAAATTATGGGTGTCAAATCTGTAAGTTGTTAATGATGTTAAGTAATTAACAACTTGTCTTTTCCTTCTGGTGAATGTGGTAGTCATTTTGACTCTTAAATGATGATTGGATCAATAGGGCTCACCAATGATGGCCCCAGCTTTGAAATACTTGACTCTGAGAGCACTTGGAGCCCCTGCAGTTCTTCTCTCCCTAGCAATGCAAGGTGTCTTTCGAGGGTTTAAGGATACCAAAACTCCTTTATATGCCACTGGTACATAAATTATTCCTTCTATATATAATTTAACTTCAGTTGTTTTAAAATTATCAGGTCCAGAGTATTTGTTTTTTTTTTACCATAGTTGAGTTTTCTTTTATATTTTCTAAAAACATAAAGGAACTCAACTTGTTATCTATACCAAAGATTGTTCAATTTCAAGTTATGGTAACATAATGTCATGTTTTTCCATGATTAAATGTGACACATTGTTTCATTGGATTAAAACAGTTGCAGGAGATGTAACAAATATCATTTTAGACCCAATATTCATATTTGTCTTCAGGCTTGGTGTTAGTGGGGCAGCCATTGCTCATGTTCTTTCTCAGTAAGTGGTGCCTTAATTATCCTCATAATGATTCTGTTTTTCTTATTGGAATTTCCCTTTATTAAAATCTATTCTAAATTTGATAACCAATATATATAGGTACTTAATTTCGCTGATCCTGATATGGAGGTTGATGAAACAAGTCTATCTCTTACCTCCAAGTAACAAAGATTTGCAATTTAATCGGTTTCTCAAAAATGGTAAGGGAATTGATGTAACGGTGCTTTAATTTCTGCTATAGTGTATATATGTTACTTTGCAATTCTTGTAGCTCACAATGTTTTTGGGCACAGGTTTTCTGTTGCTAGCAAGAGTAGTAGCCGTGACAATATGTGTCACTCTAGCAGCATCAATGGCTGCCAGGCTCGGTTCAAATCCTATGGCTGCCTTCCAGGTTTGCTTACAGGTCTGGCTCACATCTTCTCTTCTAGCAGATGGCCTGGCTGTGGCTGGACAGGTACAGTTTTCATGGTTACAGTTTATAAAATGACATATCATATGATCATCTTCATTACCAGATTTTACCAAGAGCATATAAGTGAAGACTATATGTTTTCTCCTCTCTATTTCAGGCAATTCTTGCCTGTGCATTTGCTGAGAAGGACTACAAGAAGGCGACAATGGCTGCAACCCGAGTGCTACAGGTCTATAACAAACTTTCAGAATATCTACTTAAAAAATTTTACAAATGTCCAAAACAATGAGATTTATCTATATGATAGTCGATTCTCAAAAGTTAATGAAAGTTTACCATTGTTTCACAGATGGGTTTCGTACTAGGCTTGGGGCTTGCAGTTGTTGTTGGAGTTGGTTTGTACTTTGGATCCGGAATCTTTTCAAGAGATGTCAATGTCATACACCTTATAAATATTGGCATTCCGGTAACTAAATATTTTTTCCCGGATATAAAATTACATTTCCTTTTTAGTTTAGCTTACATATCGATATAATAATATTATAAAATAGTAAATACTTATATAATCTTAATAGATTTATTATACTATTTATTCTTGCCGGATAACTTTAGAATAAATTTCTTTTCTATTGCTCCTCCTCTAGTTTGTTGCAGCAACTCAACCCATCAATTCATTAGCTTTCGTTTTTGATGGTGTAAACTTTGGTGCTTCTGATTTTGCGTATTCTGCTTACTCCATGGTCAGTAGTGTACATGTACAAGCTCTGTTTCAATTTCTCCTCCGATTCTTTTTCTTGGGATAAATTGTAATTTTCCTGGAAACTTTGCTCTCAGGTTCTGGTGGCCATAGCAAGCATAGCATCTTTATTTGTTCTAGCGAAAAGCAATGGTTTTATTGGAATTTGGACTGCTTTAACCATTTACATGGGCCTGCGAACCTTTGCTGGTGTTTGGAGGTATTAATTCTACTTTTAATCGTTATACTCAAAATTTGAAAAAAAAAAAAAAAAAAATTCACAAAACAGTCTTTCTCTAATGTGGATGTCATTTACAATTATAGGATGGGAACTGGAACTGGACCGTGGCGTTTCCTGAAAGGTAAATTGCTACCATAGAGAAGCTGTAGCATCCAGGAATAACTAGTCACTAAGATAATGTTTCAATGTTTCTGTAGTCAATTTTTCGTCTCTCCCTTTTTTTTTTGGGTGGTTTTTGTTGAGGCATTGTTTGCCTCAACATTGTAGTTTTCTCTTGTATTTTTCGTATGTATCATTGGACTCTCCATAAATATTATGTTCTGTTCTGCTTGAATGTTTATGGAGAATATAAATTTTTCTTTCTACACATTTAGCCACAACTTCTTTCTCACGATTGCTTGTAAGTTTACTTGTTTGATATCATTACTTCAAAGCAGAAAAATCCAGCCATTCTTTAAGTGTCTCTAACCAGGTTTATATACTGGTTTTCGTAACTATAAACTACTAACTAATAATTATATAATAAAAAGTCTTTGTGGGGTCATATAAAAAACAGCTTTGTCTTACATGAATAAAGGGGTGCTTCGATGCATGTGATGTGACTTATATGTCTAAACCACTTAAAATCATATCATGTGACATAAATAACCAATCATATAAAAAATTCATAAAACGTAATATAATATAAATGATTGAATGTATACAATAGAGGTATTAAAGTATTTCTACTAAGAAATTCTATTGAGATCCAAAGAAAGCATTTCAACTTGCTCCAATCCTGCTCCGAACCCACCATGTAGAGGGGCACCACACCTGTAAAGAACCAAACATTATATTTGTTAGCAGATTTCTGAAGTAAATATTTGATGTTTACAGCAACATTAGCAGCTCAATGCAATGACTCTTTAAACACCTAAAATAGTATATTCAAACCACTTGTGTTGCTAATATATGATATCAAATATTTCGCTTGCATGTCAAAGAAAATGCGTATTAGACCAACAAAGTTTCACATATTAGGACCATAATGTTTTCCATTACAAAGATCAATAGAGAAGAAAATCAATGTGACCATTACCTAAATTGAGGTAGGTTAGGCTCGGTTCCTAACCAACTTCACAAACTTCAATTTGGTGAGTCAAAAAATTGGAGAGTATGTATGGTATTGGGGTGAATGTAAAAGACATTTGAATTTAAACATTAGCCTGTAAATTGTCTTGATACGTTCATAGTTGTTATGACAGTTGTTTCATTTGCTTGTCCAGATGAAGAGAAGAAACTTGTCAAGGAGTCCCTTGCAACCTTAGATGGAAAGTAGCACATGAATAACACACTTCATGTTGAAAAAGGACATAGCCACACTGTCGTTCTTTCGACTTGCAAGAAGTTGTGTTGCCTCGACATGGAATTGCATTATGAGATGATCACCACAGCTTTTTCTTGTTTAAATAAGATTGATGTATTCGGAATTTTTCCTTGAAGATATGCTGCTAGTACTTTAAATTGGATTATGTACTTCTATCCATCAGTCGTAAATGTTAAAAAGTCTTATATTATTTGTTGGACTCTTTGCTATCAGTTTAATCTTTAAATTTTAATAATTATTAACACGGTATCAGAGTTTAATTTGTGCCAAAAGTCCTACACTTTTATGTGATTATATCTTAATTTGACATTTGAATATGGTGTATATTTAAACTAAGGTTGGTCCACATGCCAAACCAGTTGATCTGTGAAGTAAGGGGTCGGCGCGTTAGAGTTTTATATCATTTGTTGGACTATTTTCTATTAGTTTAAGGTTTTGGATCAAGTAGTTACTAATAGAGTTCACAAATTGTTCGAACTAGGTGACAAAAGTAGTGGTTTATTTACAACTATACTTTTTCAGACGAGAAGGTGCCAAGTCCCTAGGATCATCATTACGGCAAGTAATTTATGAATTAAGCACAAATTGTATATAATTATATGAAGATTTGAGCAACTCGAGCACAAAGCCAACTGGTAGCTTAGTAGGTGCATAATATCATTAACAGAGGACCACCCATGTCAAATATGATAATCAAACATTGCTAAAAGATAATCTATTGATTAAGTCAAGAAATCAGGTTAATCTCTGACCAAAAAGTTGCATTAAAGATTGCTAGTGTGTGGCCATGAGAGAATAACTACTAGCTAAGTGCTTCCATGGATGTTTTTCAAACCAAAGGTGCACCCAAATTTAAGCCTTTTTTTAATAATTACTTAAAACTATTGGTGCATTCTCATCTTTTTCATCATCAATGTAATTTTACAAACTTATAGTGTACACTTTTATCAAAAGGAGCGTATATTATTTTAGTTTTGGTCATTCAAATTCTGACATCATTAATAAAAATATTTCTGGATTAATTTGCATGTATTCAAGAATCGAACTTGATTTGCTTTATAAAAAGAAAATATTAATGAATTTCTACGAAATCATAGGATTCAACCAATTGTCTTAATCATGGGATATCATTGAAAAATAAAAATCCATATAATAAAGATACATCATGATGTAAAAAGCTCGGAAAATGAAGAATTGTATGGTCTAGAAAGTAGTTGAGCAGGCTAAGCAAAGGCAGATACAACCATGATAAACAAACTAGGTTAAAGTAAGAAAGAGAATAGAAAAGTAGAGGGAAAAGAACTTATGGCAATAGGTCACAGGCCCTTGAGAGCTTTTAGGCTTGTGCTTTTGCTTTTCTTTAAGCTAGAACTCTGCCTGTAATTCCCTTGTTTTCTGGCTTCCTTTCTTCACATTGGTGTTGCTGCCAACAAAAGAAAGGAACACAAACCACAAAGAACTGAACCAACCAACTAGAAACATGTTTTATCGCTGGACTTTGTGAATATGATTCGATGACTATTATCTGTCTTACCATTGTTATTTTAGTAAATTAGTTAAATCCTTTCAAAAAATAATTTTATTATCTTTAAAAAGAGAAATAACATAATAAAAGTGACTCATAATTGAGAGGATTTTAGACTTTATAATCATTTTTCCATTTTCAATGACATTTAGCTTTGAAGGAGACAAAAGAAAAAGACAAGATATCACACATAAGCAAACACTAATTGTCCTATGTCTAATAGAATGTGTACATTTATCAATAATATAGCAAAAAACAAAACCAATATAAATTAAACTTAAGAAAAAAGAAAATCACATGATACAAGGGGTAATAATAACAGTAAATTTATAAATTTAAAAAGAGATAATTCCTAATTTCCCGTTATTATCTGATCTAATCACTAATTCCTCCTGCAGTTTAGACAAATCTCATTTTCTCTCTTTTGTTAAGTCTATTAGTGAACAGTAGATTTTAATGGTCACAGTGAGCGAAAAAATGAAATTACCTCTTAAGTATAGAAAAGCTGAAATAGAAATTAACAAAACAAAATAAAAACAAAAATAAATTTAAAAATAAAAAGTAAAAACCCAAACATTATTTTCAAACACTTCTCCACTAATCAATTACACATCATCATCCTTAACAACAAAATGTTGAACCAAAGATGAAACCATTATCATCAATCTTTAGACATGAAACTACATTTTCCCCATCAACCAAACACAATTACAACAAATGCATTCATTCAAAACCTCATTGAAAACAAAACAAACACAAAACAATAAAAAGATCTAGGTTTGTCGAACTCATATGCTGAACCCACATTTGAGTTTGATTTCGAACCTAGATAGGGTTCGAGAAGAAAAGGTGAAGCAAAAGAAGAAGAAGAGAAGAAGAAAAAACCAGAGAACAGTAGATGAAGAAGGAGAAGATACTAAAGAAAAAGAGGGAGAGAGAAATGAGAGAGAGAAGTGTTTTTTGAGAAATAAAACATTTTTTTATTTTTTTATTTTTTTGAATTATGTGGTGAACATGATTTTAAAAAATATATATTTTAATTATTTTAATTAATAATTATTTTTAAAAATATAATGTACATGTGACACTCATATATTTATTCTCTTTTTTTTTTTAACTTATTTTACAATGAATTAATAGTTTTGTCCTTTTAGATTACCGGTCAAACATTAATTTTTAATGTTTAAATTAACGGTAGGGGTTTTTTTTGCTATTTTTAAAAACGATAAGAGGTGTTTTGACTACTTTTATTAACTATAAATAGGTTTTAGTGATTTTTTAAAGTTTAGGGGTTTTTTGGCTATTATATCAAACTACAGGAGACAATTAGATTTATCTCATTTAAAAATGATTTTTTTAAATAAAAAAATAATTTAATTAATTTAGTTTTAACTCATTTCCAACACTTAATTCCACTATTTTCCCTGCATTTCTTTTTTTCTCACACAAATTGAAATTCTTTCATTTTCTTTTTAATCTTCTCTCTTTATATATCGATATCTTGTCTTCATTTATAAAAGTATCATCAATAAAAATTTAAAATCTCTTTCCCTAACTATTTATTCAATTATGATTATTAATCTACATCACATTCTTAGAATCTTAGATCTAATTTCTTCAATATTTTGTAACAACGTTATCACTCCAAACCATCTTTTAAGTTTCGGCATCTATTTTCTTTGTTGAATTTGTCTTATTTTAATCATAATATTGTCCAAATTCTGCCCCCTAGAAAACGAGAGAAAACTCATTTTCTTTTCTTTTTTTTTCTCTTTTCCTCGGTTTCTTAGAATCCAAGTAAGAACTATATAGAACCACAAAACAATTAAAACCCTTCAATAGAATGAACCGGAAATCATATAATGCAAACGTATACATAAAAGAATTTTCCTGGATTATGAATACGTTGTCCTGGAATTTTTTCATGCAGACATTTGTATTAGAGAAGCTCCCTGATCTTCACTTTCCCACTTGAGAAAAAGTTGATACTTTCCCTCCATTTTGTTCTAGCTCATCTTTGGATCTCTACAGACCTCACACAAACACACACACACACTCACAGCTTCTTGTTCAAAGCATACCTTGCTTGAAGCACAATAAAACCAGCGCCTAATTATTCTGCCTTGGTGAGTGGAAACTATTCTTTGCTTCAGAATCTGAGTTAATTTATTGAGGTTTCTTGTGCAATGCGGCTTCAAAAAAGCAGTGTGAAGCTGGTGGTGGAGGTGGTGGATGCTTGTGATCTTATGCCAAAAGACGGCGAAGGGTCAGCCAGTACATTTGTGGAAGTTGATTTCCTGAACCAGTTGAGCAAAACCAGAACCATCCCAAAGAATCTGAACCCTGTTTGGAACCAGAAACTTGTCTTTGATTTCGACCAAACACACAACAAAAATCAGCTGTTCATTGAAGTGTCTGTGTACAACGAGAGGAGGCCGGTTCCTGGCAGGAATTTCCTTGGCAGAGTCAGGATTCCATGCTCAAATGTTGTCAGGAAAGGTGAGGAAGTCTATCAGAGATTTCAGCTAGAAAAGAAGTGGTTTTTTTCATCTGTTAGAGGTGAGATTGGCCTGAAAATCTATGTTTCCACACAACCTGAAGAAAAATCTAGACCACCAAAAGCAAAACCAAACCTGAGTTCTGTTCAGGACAGCACCAGTCCTGATAGTGAAAAACCTTTACTTGCTCATCCAAAATCAGAACCCGAAAAGGAAATCTCTACGGTTTCTCCATCAGAGCGTAGAGTTGAAGAACCTAATCAAGAGACTGAAGTGACAGTGAAGACAATCCAGCACATGCACATGCACAAGCACAAAATTCAACAGCAAGAGGTCCCATTCACCATGCAAGGAGTCAATTTGCAACGCGGTTCAGGTGATCCAGAGGACTACAATGTCAAGGACTCCAATCCCCAGCTGGGTGAGAGGTGGCCTGATGGTGGAGGATTTGGAGAGAGAGGGTGGATGAGTGGTGAAAGATATGCAAACACATTTGACCTTGTTGAGCAGATGTATTATCTGTATGTTCGGGTCGTGAAAGCCAAGAATCTTCCTCCTAGTACCATTACTGGGAGCTGTGATCCTTATGTGGAAGTGAAGATGGGGAACTACAAGGGGAGGACAAGGCATTTTGACAAGAGAATGAATCCTGAATGGCACCAGGTGTTTGCCTTTTCAAAGGATCGTATTCAGTCATCAGTGCTTGAGGTTTTTGTCAAGGATAAAGAGATGGTGGGGAGAGATGATTATATTGGTAAAGTTGTTTTTGATTTGAATGAAGTCCCCACCAGAGTTCCACCGGATAGTCCTCTGGCTCCTCAGTGGTATAGGCTCGATGATCGACGTGGTGGAGGAAAGGTTAGAGGGGAAGTCATGGTGGCAGTGTGGATGGGAACTCAAGCTGATGAGGCCTTCTCAGAGGCTTGGCACTCAGATGCTTCTTCAGTCTATGGGGAAGGTGTTTTCAATATCAGATCAAAGGTTTATGTGTCACCAAAACTTTGGTATCTTCGAGTGAACGTAATTGAAGCTCAAGATGTGGTTCCTAATGACAGAAAGCGCCTCCCTGAAGTTTTTGTGAAAGTTCAGGTTGGAAGTCAAGTACTCAAAACAAAGATATGTTCGAATCCAACCACAAACCCGCTTTGGAATGAAGATTTGGTGTTTGTGGTCGCTGAGCCTTTTGAAGAGCAGCTGTTGTTAACGATTGAGGACCGAGTTCATCACTCAAAAGATGATGTTTTGGGGAAGATAGGCCTACCACTTGGCATGTTTGAGAAGAGGCTAGACCACAGGCCTGTACAGTCACGGTGGTTCAATCTTGAGAAGTTTGGGTTCGGTGTCCTGGAAGCTGATAAGAGGAGGGAGCTCAAGTTTTCGAGTAGAGTTCACCTTAGAGTTTGTCTTGAAGGTGGATACCATGTTTTAGATGAATCAACATTGTATATAAGTGATCAGAGGCCTACAGCAAAGCAGCTATGGAAGCCGCCAGTTGGGATATTAGAAGTGGGCATGTTGGGTGCACAAGGACTTCTTCCAATGAAGAAGAGAGATCATAGAGGGAGTACTGATGCCTATTGTGTCGCCAAGTACGGGCAGAAATGGGTTCGAACAAGAACAATTCTTGACACCTTCAATCCTCGGTGGAACGAGCAGTACACATGGGAGGTTTACGATCCTTGCACAGTGATCACATTGGGAGTTTTTGACAACTGCCACTTGGGTGGAGGTGAGAAACCGAATTGGACTGGTGGCAGTGGAGGAAGAGATTCGAGGATTGGAAAGGTACGAATAAGGCTATCGACCCTTGAAGCTCATCGAATCTACACACATTCCTATCCACTTCTTATTCTTCATCCTACTGGAGTGAAGAAAATGGGTGAGCTTCAACTAGCAGTTAGATTCACTACCCTGTCTTTAGCTAACATGATATATGTTTATGGGCATCCTTTGTTGCCTAAAATGCATTACCTTCATCCTTTCACTGTGAACCAAGTAGACAATTTGAGGTACCAAGCCATGAATATAGTGGCAGTGAGGCTTGGCCGAGCTGAACCACCTCTAAGAAAAGAAGTTGTGGAGTACATGTTGGATGTGGATTCTCATATGTGGAGTATGAGAAGAAGCAAAGCTAACTTCTTTCGAATAATGTCCCTTCTTTCGGGTATGTTTTCTGTGAGCCGATGGTTCAGTGATGTGTGCAACTGGAGGAACCCAATCACATCAGTTTTGGTTCACATTCTGTTCCTGATATTGATTTGGTATCCGGAGTTGATTCTCCCAACTATGTTTCTATATATGTTCCTCATCGGATTGTGGAACTACAGGTTCCGCCCAAGGTACCCACCTCACATGGACACAAAACTTTCATGGGCAGAAGCAGTGCACCCAGATGAGCTAGACGAAGAATTTGATACATTTCCCACTTCGAAGCCCCATGATATGGTTCGACTGAGGTATGACAGGCTTAGAAGTGTTGCAGGGAGGATCCAAACTGTGGTGGGAGATATTGCGACACAGGGCGAGAGGTTTCAGTCGTTACTCAGCTGGAGAGATCCCAGAGCCACAGCTCTTTTCATTGTGTTCTGTCTTTTTGCGGCTGTTGTGCTTTATACAACACCGTTCAAGGTGGTGGCTCTGCTTGGTGGATTGTACTATCTACGACACCCAAGGTTCCGGAGCAAGCTTCCATCCGTGCCCAGCAACTTCTTCAAGAGAATGACTGCTAGAACAGACAGCTTATTGTGATACTTATACAAGCAAAATCTAGCTATTTTGCTAGCATACAACAACATATGTTTGACTTCTTTAATGTGCGACTTCCAATAAACGTTGTAGTTGATACACTACTCACCATAGAAATTATTGTATTACAAGGTATTCATGCTACTCAGAGTTTGTTAATGTATTTCTGCTGAGATGTTTTTATATCGATTCAAATAAAATATTTAAAGTCATAAGCCCGTGCATCCAATTGAAAACAACCAAATATGAATTGACTACAACACTTAACACACAAAGAAAGATCCCACATGACCATATGAGAATATAATGTCACATATTATAAATGAATTTTCACTTGTGCTCGATGATAATTAGAAGTAAAATCTTGCACATTAAATTGCCTAACACCATACCAAAATTTTATGTCTGATACCAGTGAAACTGAAAGAGTACAATTGCTAAAACCAAGTTCAAGCAAAACATAAAAAGTAGCAACAGCAACACGAACATATATTTTTCCAAAATGTTCAATCTAGAAGACAAGCTCATGAGGTTTCATGCCGGCCTTGAGTGAAAACCTTGCTCCCAAATAAGCCTTCAATTCTGGAACAGCCTCAATAGTTTTGATTAATACTGTGTCAACAGATTTCTGGTTGTCCTTTTTCTCTTGAGGAAGGGACTTCTTCTCCTACAAATTTTAAGAATATACAAACATAGCAGGGTCAGAAATGAACAAGATATACAGCAAAAGCAAATACTGGTAAGGAACCAACCTCTTTCTGTTCCTCAAAGAACTCAGTCTCTCCCTTCTTTTTCTTCTTCTCAGCTTCCTTAGCAAAGTATTTATCATCAAACTTATCAACATTCACTCCAGAGATGTCGACCTTGGTAGATGTGGCAATCACATATGACTGATTGACACGTCTTAGAGGGACACCATTGATCTTAAATGGTCCTGAGCAGTAGCAACAAACAAGCATATATCAACCACAGATGAGATACAACCACACACCATCAAATGTCAAACATAATTCTAAAAGTAAACAACACTCTACAGTCATACATAGAATCAGAATATACACAATCACATTACCATCAAACACTAATATCAGTACCCACAACATACAAAAACAAATCAAAAAACACACAGAAGAACTAACCAAGATCACTTATTACCTTTTTGAAACAGCACAAACAGAAATTATCAGCGATCATACATGAATTCACCAAAACAGAATTCAAACAGATAATGCATAACTACACTACTATCGAACACCATCCAAAATCGATTTATGCATAGAATTAAAACAAATCACGCATAACTACACTCATATCAAACATTTTCATATAGCTCAACAACCAAAAAAATAACAAATCAAAAGACAAACAAAAACTAACCAGATTACCAAACACCATTTTCAAATAACACGAACAGAAATAATCAAAGCTCATACATCAATCCATATATACAATTAAAAATAAATTTTAATTACACACCAAAGATCAAACTTTTCGACAAATATAAAAGCAATACATTATCATCACACACACACTAAAGCATCAAAATTTTCGACAAGATACACGTAAACAGAATAGAACTAACCGGTAATGAGAAGCAGCCCAGATGGAAGCTGCTTGAGGAAGACAACTCTCTTGCCCTTGAAGCGCCCAGCAAGAATAATCAGCACGGTACCGGGACTAATGCTAGCTCTACAACAACACCAACATAGAAAAATAAAAAACACAACTGTCAAACACCCAATACCATGAAAAGTCAAAATTCGCTAAGTGAAGATCGAAATGAGAAGGGAGGAGGAGTACCTGAGCTTGGTGGGCTTGGGCTTGCGCTTGTTGACGAGCGGCTTCTTGACGTCATCGGCGGGGTAGAACTTGGGAGGCTTCTCGGCGGCGGGGGCGGGCTTGGGCTTGGCGTCGTGGCGGGGGAAGACGCCGCCGTGCTTGGCTTTGATGGCCCAGAGACCTCTCTTGTGGTACATCTTGGAGCGTGAGTACTTGCCGATTCCGCGGATCAGCTCCGGGTTGCGGCTGCTCACTCTTGGCTTTTTTCCTTGCTTCGGTGCCATTGATTGATGCTCTCTCTCTCTCTCTCTCTGAAGAAGTGGCCTCCAACAAACCCTAAACGCAGCGGTAGTGTTATTTATATCTTGAAATGGAAAAACCCTAGACAGATTCAGGCCCTTCTGGGCTTCGTTTTTGTTTTTGGGCTTTTTGTGCTGATTGTCAATGTTTGGTCTGCTTTTGTCCTGGCCCGTATAAGGAAAATAATACTGGCATGGAATTCTGCATTTCCTTTACGAAAATCTTAATATACATGTGTCTAGAGTGTTGCCTCAGTGGCGACAATACTATTTTGCCCTTATTTATTTCGCAAAGTGGCTCGACCCACATGACATGGCCACCAAAAGTGTGGCAGATTTTCCCTCTCCCTTGTGGGCCTCTCCACCCTTTTCTAGGGAGATTTCCTCCAGTTTTCAGGAGCCTCAGTACCGGGTCGTGCTACAGTAGTCAAATGAAAAAAGTCCGACAATGTTACATTTTCTTGTAACATATATGTAGCATGTCAAAAAAAAAAATCTTAATATATATAATTTGCACCAACATAAAATCAAACTACAGCAAGATTCCATACATATATGTGCATAAAAAAATATTACATATATATGAAACAAAATATAACATCCATTTTAATTATTATCGATAATCATAGGAAAAACATAACAAGCGATAAAATATTAATATATTTTTAATTTGATGGTATCAAAATTTTGTTAGGGAATGCAATCGTGTTTGTCATAGTAACAATGGGTGACTAGTATCGAAAAATTTTGATAATTAGAGCCTGATATAGCATAATATATTCGCAGTCGAAATTTTTTAATTTAGACATAATTGATTAAATCGATTTCATAAGCTTGAGCATACCCAATCATCTGTTGATATTTCAAAAGGCTAGTATATTAATTCCCCTTAGTTGGCTAACATGAAGAATAAACTGTGCTACGGTTCCAAGTCATCAACACCGAGAACCGAATGTGAATGTGCTTAGTTAGAATCTAACAAAAACTTGACACATTGTAGTACCCAAAAGGTCTGTCTAAAATGTCAAATTTAACAAAACTTTCAGCTTTTATCATCATAATTTAATTCTGCTTGGAGTACAAATAGAAGTTGGTTATTGTTCGAGTTGGCTTATTTTAAATCTCCATCCTAGATGTTACAAATCAAAACAAGCAATGCAAGAAGATGAAAATAATAACAAAAGAACTAGTCCATTTATGAAAATTCTGATATGCATACAGAAACTGCTGATGAATGACATGCATCTATGTCATATTACAACAAGCTATCTGCTCTTGCAGGCAACCTTCTGAGGAAGTTTTGTGGCAAAGCAGGAATGTCAATGCGAAATCTCGGATGTCTCAACATGAAGCCCCCAAAAACAAGCAATAAAACCCTGAGAGGAATCATGTAGATCACAACAGCGGACACCAGACAGAACATCAGGAACATGGAAGTGGCTCTTGGGTCCCTCCAGCTTAGTAGAGACTGGATTCTCTCAAGTTGTGTTGCCAAGTCACCAATCAGAATGACAATCTTGCCTCCTATGCCTCGCAATCTGTCATATCTGGCGGTCAGGATTTGTCCTTGTTTGGAAGATGGGAACGAGTCAAACTCTTCGTCCAAGTCATTGGGATGCGCTGAGTCCGCATAGGATAGCTTGATATCCATGTGTGGGGGGTGTCTTGGCCTGCTCCTGAACCTGCCAACCCCGGTACCGAATAGGAATAGCAAAACTGTAGGGGCTATCATTTGTGGGAAAAAAAGTACAATGATGTATAGTAAGAAAACCAATAGTGTTATTGTGGGGCTCTTCCACTGCCTGACTTGATCAAACCATGTCCAAACAGCCAGAATTCCTTGTAAAAACCCCATCAGCCTTGAAACATTGGCTTTGCCTCTTCTCAGGCTCCACAGCTGTGAACCCACATCAAGCAAGTACTCCACAACCTCTTTTCTCAACGGGGGCTCAGCACGGCTAAGTCTGATGGAGAGCATACAAGTTGCCTGGTGTCGTAAACTATCAATCTGATAAGGTGATAACGGGTGAATGTAGTGCATTTTAGGCCAAAGAGGTTGTGTATAAGTTTGGAGAAGATTGAAAAAACCTGAGCAAGTAAACCTGACAGCCAGCTGGATTTCTCCCATCTTTTTCACCCCAGTTGGTTGCAAAGCTATAAGAGGATAGGAATGTGTGTAAATCCTATCGGTTTCAAGCGTGGATAACCGGATTCTTATCTTACCAATCCTGGAATCTGTTCCTCCTCCAGGGTGTAAATGACAATTATCAAACACCACCAATGTGATGACTGTGTAAGGATCATAAACCTCCCAAGTGTACTGCTCATTCCATTTTGGATCGAAACTGTCAACAACAGTTCTCGTTCTCACCCACTTGTTAGCATATTTGGCCACACAATAAGCATCAGTAGTGCCTCTACCCTTTCTAGATTTCATTGGCAGCAACCCTTTGGCACTCAAAATCCCCAGCTCCAAAACCCCTATTGTAGGAGGCCACAACTGCTGCATTGTTGACCTCAAATCGCTACTATAACTAGTGGCTTCATCAAAAACATGGTATCCACCGTCCAAGGAGAATCTCATACACAACCTGCTAGCAAATTTCACATTCTCATTCTTCTTCCCTGGATCATCACCTAGGTTGGTCTCAAGATTGTACCACAGGGGAGTGACAGGTATGGCCAGGAATCTCTTTTCAGCTCTTGTTAAAGGCATCACTAGTCTCCCTAGACACTCCTCTTTGTTAGGACCAAGCTCGTTTTCCACAGTCAAGATCAATGGATCATCAAAAGGCTCAGCCGCTACAAACATCAAGTCCTCATTCCAAGTTGGGTTCAAAGACTTGTTCTGTGAAATTCTAGTCTTCAACATTACACTACCAAGCACAGCCTTGATTCGAATTTCAGGATTCGGGTTCTTTACTTTGGTTACCAAATCCTGAGCCTCAATCACATTGACTCTAAGGTACCAAAGTTTAGGTGAAACATACACTTTTGATCTACAATTCATGATGCTTTCACCACTAACAGCTGCTGCATCAGAATGCCAAGCATCCGAAAAGGCCTCATCTGCTTGAGACCCCCACCAAATAGCAAACATCAATTCCCCTCTAGCTCTAGTGCCATTGCTGGCCTCTAATCTATACCACTGTGGTGCCAATGGACTATCTGGGGGCACCCGTTTCGGGATCTCAGGCAATTCAAATATAATCTTACCTATAATTTCATCACTACCATTAACAACAATCTTGTCCTTCAACGAAATCTCTACTGTAGAGGCCTGGATTCGAGGTTTGGCGAAAGCAAACACTTGGTTCCATTCAGGGTCTGGTTTCTTCTCAAAGTGGATAGTTGTTCCCTTGTAGTTTCCAATCTTGACTTCAACATAAGGATCACAAGTGTTGGTCACATTGTTGCCTGGCAAATCTCTGGCCCTCACGATTTTCACATACAAGAACTCCATTTCCTCGACAAGGTCAAATGAGGAAGTGAGTTTTTCTCTCCCGGAGACTCTCCCTCTACCAATGCTTGGTGAGGTCTCCTTGAGTGAAAAGTCTTCTTTTTGTTCTGGTGCCATTGTCAAAATCCTGAAAAATAAAAACACTAACCTGATGTGAGCAATATATTGAATTTATAAAACTACAGTGTTCTCTGCTACAAATATCTGGATTCTAACATTCAATTACATCTGAATCCTCTCATCAAGAATTCAACTTGAAATCTTCGATAATTCGAATTGAACTCTCTACATTAAGTAAACAAATTTCTATTCTTTACAAAACTTCTTTTCCCAAATAAGATTATGATAATTTGGAATTTGAATATGACACTTAAAAGGAAAAAAAGAAAAAAAAATTATGTTTGGTCACAGAAAAAAGTTGTAAAAGGAACTGTTTTGAAAAAAAAAAAGAAAACATACCCAAATCAAATAAAGCTACATTAAAGTGAAATCCGCACATTAAACTGCTACCCTCTTAGGTTTTTTTTTTTTTTTCCCTAGCAAAATTTTCTGAGCCACCAAACAGAAAAGGACTTAACTATAAAAACCAAAGACAATGTACATGCAATATGTATTGTATATACATGTTTTGCAATGTCTATGTAACATAACACACAAAACAAAAAATAAAAAAATAAAATAAAGAAACATGAATATAAACAAACAGAGACAGCATCAGAACAGCAAAAGAGTCCAGAACATGAACACCAAGTACATGAAATCACTAAAAACAACTTCAAAAAAACAAAACAAAACAAGAAAAGTTGGTTACCTTGGAGAGAAAGAAAGAGAATGTGAAGCAGAGGAGGGTAGTGAGAGAAGAAGACAGAATAATACCCTAAATCAGGATTTTTGTAAAGAGAAATATTTATGAAAAGAGGAAACAAAAAAAATTGCATGTAGATATGAAGAGCTAAATATGGAAAACTGAGAGAGGGAAATTAGGAAAGCATTCAAAACTTGGAGGAGTTACTCCCACGTAGTGTAACCATTGTCGTTTTTTTAAAAAAACTAATAATTAATTATTGTTGTAATTTAAAAAAATATTGAATTTTTTAATTTGTTACGTGATGTTGTTATTTATTAATTTATTATTATTATTACAGTTGTAATCATCATTAACATGATTATTAGAATTATATTACAGTACCATTGCTTTTTGTATTATCGTTATGAATTTTGTGTTGTGTTGAATCTTTCAAGTGTTTACTGCACGATGTCACAGTTCACAGATACAGAAAATGATTGAAATCATGGAGCATGTGTAATGAACTAGTTATAACTTGTTTATTGTATTTACTGGGGGTTTTGATATGTATGATATGATTTGTATGTAACTTTCTATTTTTTTAAATATTTTAAGAACTTTTAAGCAATAAATTTAATAGGAAGTTTTAGAAAAAAAAATTGAACGAATGAGAGGTAAAGTTATTAGGTTGACGGGGAAAATTATGAGTTTGAGTCTTTTTTACATGGTATAACGTCATATTAATAAATGAAAAAGATTATAATAAATTCATAATCATGGGTTCGTCATATATTTTTATATTCATTTATAAATTTCTTTTAGGAAAAATAGATTTTATTTTAGAAGTTCAACTATTATATCATTGAAAATAAACATCGAGTAATAATAAGCCCAAATCCAATTAGAATGAAAAATAATAATTGAGGAAGTCAGAGAATGAGCCACTTTATTTCCTGATCGTGACACATGATGATATGAATCATTTCCAATAACAATAAACTTGTTGTCATTTATAATAGGTTGGAATTTGTGAGAGAATATGAATTGTAAACTTTTTGTAATTTGTTAATTATATATGAAAGGTCTTGATATTAATAAATTAATTATATAAAACTTTCTCATAACTCTTAATTGAAAAAGTCTTAAAACACTAAATGTAATTGAAAATTATAGAAAAAAATGACAAATCGAATGTAAAATGATGAGTTTTGAGAAATATACATGGCCATAAAGTAATATATCATCTTTTAATAGAAGTGTCGAACATTTTAATTAAAAAAAAAAAACTCATAAAATAAAATGAAAACTCTCATTTACGAAAAAATTTATCAATTGTATTTACAATTACATTCAAGTTTCCATTTTTTAGGAGATCTTTTTCTTTGTGGTGTGAAAGTAATTATTTCAAAATTCATAAAATATGTAATTATTTCAATCTTTTAATTAATTCGAATATGAGATCTTATCAAACAAAATGTCGTTTGGTGTTTACTAAATCTCATCAATGATAGTAACTATGGAATAACATTTATTTAAACAAATTAATAATATATTCAGTCTCTTTTAAAAAAAATAATAATATATTCAGTCAAAAAAAGAATATTCAGACATAAAAGCTCGGGAAAATTACACCAAAATACCTTAACATATTACGTCATTACATCAATGGTGTGAGTTTATCGTTAATTACAAATAAATACTCTACCGTTAGTTGACTTAGTCAAACTTAACAATTTGACAACATTTTAGAATGAAATGACACAAATGACCTTATCATCACTGTTCTTATATCTGTTATTCTTCTTGTTCATATCATCTTCTTCTGGGCATCTGGGTTTGAACCCAGATGAACACAAACTTTATCGCCATCATCAACATCAACGCAAACTTTATCAACAAATCACCATTAACAAATACCAACGGAAACTTCATTAACAACACTCATCAACACCAACAGAAACTTCACTAAAAAAAAGTCATTAACACCCATCAACACAAAAAACGTTCATCAAACCATCATCATCACCAAAAACATTTAATAAATCATCTGGGTTCGAATTCTGGGTTCGATTGGAACTCAGTTTCTGGGTTCCATTCGAACCCAAATCTGGGTTCGAAGGAACCCAGAAACTGGGATTAATTGGAACCCAGTTTCTGGGTTCCATTTGAACCCAGAACTGGGTTCGAAGGAACTCAAATCTGGGTTCCAATGGAACCCATTTGCTGGGTTCCAATGGAACCCAGTTTCTAGGCTCCATTGGAACCCAGATCTGGGTTCGAAGGAACCCAGATCTGGGTTCGAAGGAACCCAGAGAAGAAGAAGAGAATAAAAAGAAGAAGAAGAAGAAGAAGAAGAAGAACGAGCAGAAGAAGAAGATGAGCAAAAGAAGAAGAAAAAAAAAAAAGAAAAAGAAGAAGAATGAGAGAGAGAGAGATTTTGTTTTTTTAGAGAGAGAGAGACATTTTGTTTAAATAACATCCCAAATATCATTTGATATGTAAAAAGATCAATTTACCCTTGGACGTTAATTTTACCGTTAATTGAGTGTTAGTCAAACCAGGTCAAAGGTATTTGTGTGTAATTTAGATAAAACTCGCATCATGACTGTAATAATTATAAGACGAGCAGAAGAAGAAGATGAGCAAAAGAAGAAGAAAAAAAAAAAGAAAAAGAAGAAGAATGAGAGAGAGAGAGATTTTGTTTTTTTAGAGAGAGAGAGACATTTTGTTTAAATAACATCCCAAATATCATTTGATATGTAAAAAGATCAATTTACCCTTGGACGTTAATTTTACCGTTAATTGAGTGTTAGTCAAACCAGGTCAAAGGTATTTGTGTGTAATTTAGATAAAACTCGCATCATGACTGTAATAATTTGATACGTCCGGGTACTTTAGTGTAATTTGCCCTAAAAGCTCTGGTCATGAGTGGATAAAGTGACAAAAATCCCCACTTAATAGTCTCTGCAACTCTTGAAGACATCAATCAATGGCTTCAATCTCATCATCTCTCATAATCTCACCACAAAACCTCTTCTCATCAAAACCCCACCTCACATTCCAACCCAAACACCCCTCTCTCCTCTCATTCAAACCCAATTCCTCCTTCAGCCACCTCAAGTTTACCAATACCACAACAAGACTCCTCGCGGCGGTGGCCGAGGAAGCATCCGTCAACACGTCTTCCGAGCCTGCTAGGAGGCTTTACATAGGCAACATCCCCAGAACAGTCGACAATGCTCAGCTTCAAGAGATTGTTGAGGAGCATGGAGCTGTTGAGAAAGCTGAGGTCTTTTTCCCTTCACTTTTTCTATGCTTTTTAATTCACTTGTGGTTGTTTATAGAAGTTATATTGATTTGTCTCAACAAAGTTTAATTTTTTGTAATGTGGTGAAATATGAGGCTGGCTGTGGATTGGAGGTATTTGGATGATGTGAAAAATTGGATCTTTTGAACAGATTTATTATTTTTTGATAGTTTTTTTTTTTTTTTAGAGTTACTGATGTGAGGTAGTTTGAAGCTTACAGTGTCTATCTCTACAAGTACTGTAGAGGAGTTAAGTGAGTAATGGTTTGAAATGATCAGTTCTGCCAGTGCTTTAGAACAAGCTGTTTTGTGTTTTTTTGGTCTTATGATCAATGGACGGATTTGGAGTGAGATGAGAAGATACATAATGTTGGCATAAATGATGAGCTTAAGTGGTTAAATCTCAGTGCTGCTCATTAACCTATAGATAGACCATTCAGTTCTAAACCACTGAGAACCGCTTCTGTTCTTCGTTTTTGGAACTGAGAATTGCATTTGGGTTCCAAACCAAACATCCTCGGAATTTGTTGGCTCACTGCAGTCCGTGGTAGTAGTCTCAACCAGGCACAAGCCTTGGTGCCTTGGAATTACGTGCCTCGAATAGTTACATCAAGAGAGCTTGAGAGCACGTTACTCAAATGCAGGTTCAAGAAAAAAGTTTCCCACTTGAGTGTTGCACAGTTCCTGCATTACATTTTCGTATCACTGAAGCTTTACGAACTTACATAACTGTGTTATTTTTATTTTGTTCGTTTTCTTCATGTTCTATGATTAATGAAGAAGCTAAAAGGACTTGTTATGCATCTGAGTAAATGGCTAATGCTTCAACATTGAGTGCATAGGAGTCAGTCAAAAGATTGCATTTTGCATACTCCTATTAGAGAGACTTTACCAAGTGAGATTAGGCTAGAACAGAAAGGGTGTATCTTGATTCATTGCTATACTTTATAGGTGTGCTTGATTTCTGACATAACCACTATTGCATCTTTTTCTTTGTAGGTGATGTATGATAAGTACAGTGGCAGGAGTCGCCGATTTGCCTTTGTGACAATGAAAACTGTTGAGGATGCAAATGCAGCAATTGAGAAACTAAATGGCACTGTAAGTCTTAATTAGATGTTATTTTATCATAATGCAAGCAGACGTCACATTAATCGTAATCTTCATTGGTTTTGCATGTATCAGTTCATGGTGCACTCTGATTGATTCCACTTTTCTTCCGTTTTTCCCCCTGCAGGAAATTGGTGGACGTGAGATCAAAGTAAACATCACAGAGAAACCTTTGCAATCAGTGGATTTATCTCTCCACCAGGCAGAGGACTCTCAATTCATTGATAGCCCTTATAAAGTTTATGTGGGAAACCTTGCAAAGACAGTAACCTCAGAATCACTGAAGACCTTCTTCTCTGAAAAGGGAAAGGTCGTTAGCGCAAAGATTTCACGGGCTCCTGGAACCTCAAAATCAAGCGGATTTGGGTTTGTTTCATTCTCTTCAGAAGAGGAAGTCGAAGCTGCCATTTCTACTTTCAACAATTCGGTAAGTAGTTTGCTACCCTTGCTTTATTATATACCTGAACTGTTCCATCCTGTTGTTAAATCACTACATATGCAATTCATTGATATGTATAAAATTTCAGTTTCTTCATTATCTATCACTTCTCGATACTTATTGTTTGTTACAGTTGCTGGAAGGTCAACGAATTCGCGTAAACAAGGCATGATAAGGTTTGGCAGGAGCATATATAGAGGGAGAGGTTGGGAGAGTAGTTGTAGTTGTATCCATGTATTCCATTGTGTTGGAAATGTAAAACATAATGGACTGATATTGTTAGTCTGTCATATTTTTTTGTCGTTGTAAACACATTCTTGGTTTATCACTATCAGAGAAGAGATATGCAAGAAAACTTGTGCCATAAAAATGGTGCCTGCCATTTCATTTCCACCATGACATTTCAGGGCTTGTTCATGTATAATGATTGGATTTGGCTAACCACGGTTTTATTATCATTTTCAATGTCACTAATTCTTGTAAAAGTGTCAAAGGGGCTGTAGTGCAGTGGAATAAATGCTGCCCCTCTACCTCTTCTCTCCTAAGAGGTGAGTGGTTCGACACCCTCTCCCATGTAATATGGGTGTTTCTCCCACGTATGTGAGTTATCTCTCTATTCATGTATGGGTTACTTTCTCCCGTTTTTGAAAGCTGATGCTTGAGCTATGTCCTAACACCTATTATTGTTGGTCCTGATAGTATCCTGAGTTGATATCAATCATAAAATAAATAAATAAATAAAATTCTTATAAAACTATTACTTGAGCTCTTCTATTACTTCTTTTTCTCGTTTAAGCACTATATAAACTTTTAAGAATCGTACGAATATAAATATTCTTATAAGCTAATTATGTAAAATAAAGTATATTAATCATTTTACATTAGACTTAAATTTATAAGAAACTTATGGATATCGATATTAATTAGAATTTTGTAACAGTATATTGTAATTTAAGTTGTGTTGATGTAGAAAGGGTCTTGCAATCCTTATATTAAACTAATAAAACATAGTTATCATTTACAAATTTTTATCGATGTTCATATTGGTGATTTATTATTATTATTATTATTATCTTCCTTATAAGGTTTGTAGGTTGTGTGCACATCTTGTCTGACTACTTATAACTCAATTGATTAGTACATATATATTTTATTTATATTTATCATGCATGAAAAGAATTTTAGTTTCATAATGCCAATCTATCAATATGAATGAAAAATTCTTCCCCGGTAGAATGGACATCTAGCAATTGATGTCAAATGACATTGTAATTATTCTTAATTGGTTAATAGATATGCAAGAATACTTTATAAATGATAATTTTTTTAAGGGTGGGGATAGGGGATTAAATTAAAAGAAAATTACCCACATTTTAATTTGAAGACAAATGTGAAACTTGAATCTTTAACCTTTTAGAATTAAGAGAAATGTTTAACCACTTCAACTAAAAAATAGTGCGCTATAAATGATAAATGAATAGGAATACAAATGTTAATTTGTCAAAAGCAAATTCTTGGTTTGGAAATTAAATCTCACTCACTTACGGACTCTAGCTGGATGTGACCAAAAACACACTATTAACAACTTGTAATTTGACATTTAATTTCAAGAAAAAAAAAAAAAAACAACTTGTAATTTGATATTTAATTCCAAATATGCTCCGACAATTAAATGCCTTCCAAAATTAGAGATATATTACCCAAAATTCAAAAATCAACCATAAAAAAACACATTATTATATTAACTCGAGTGGCAAATATCGTAAATAGTATAAAAATAAAGGTCATTTCCAAAACCCCTTAACATTTTTTTTTTAAAAAAAAAAAAAAAAAACGACATTGGCGCCTGAGCGTGGTTTCCCGCGCCAAAAATAAAATTGCAGAGTCGCAATTTAAACACCAATCAATCACATTAAAACCCTAAAAAACATCCATGAAGAAATAGAGAGAGGAAGTGAAGACTGAGAGAGAGTGAAGAGAGAGAGAGAAGAAGATGTTTTACTCGCAAACGTTTCTGGCTCGGAAGGGCCCACTGGGGACGGTGTGGTGCGCCGCTCACTTGCAGCACCGCCTCAAGAAGTCTCACTACACCTCCACCGATATCTCCTCCACCGTCGGTCCGTTTTCTTTCTTTTTCTTTTTATTTTATTTTGTTTTGTTTTTAGGGTGACTGACATTGATGGCATTATGTTGGTTTTTGAAATAAAGGTGTTGCCTTTATGTTTGTTCTTATATGTTCTTCTCTCAATTTCACTGCTTTTCGTTTTTTTTTTTTTAAATTTTTATTTTTTGGTGTTGTTTTAATAATTTCTTGCGATTATTTGTGTTGGTGTTTGGTGGGTTGTTTTTAGGTTTTTTTTTTTAAAAAGATTTATTTTGGGTGTTTTGGGTGACTGGTTGGATTGCACAGTGATGATTTTACATATAAAGGTGTTACCTTTGTGTTTGGTTTATATGCTCATGTTTCAATTTCACTGCTTTTTGTCTTCTTCATGTATTTGTTAGTGTTTGGTGGGTTGTTTTTGTTTTTGTTTATTTTGATTTATTATTGTAAACCCATATATATATACACATATAATGTACTAAGATTGTTATTGTTATTGATTTAATCAAAATTTTGGATATTCGTAGTTTAATTGTCAACATTTGGTGCAAGGTTTAGATTTTTTTTGTTGGCATTGGTTGGAAATTGATAGGAGGAAAGCTTGTGTGTAAAAAGGTACCTTTTTTTTGGTGATGTTTCTGATGAATGGTCGATGATTTGTATGTTTCAGATCGGATTATGTTCCCTGAAGTGCCTATTGCGTTGAGGATGTCAGGGCACCTTTTGCTAGGTGTGGTTCGGATATATTCAAAGAAAGTTGACTATCTTCATCATGACTCCAATGTTGTTTTGATCAGCTTGAGCAAAGCGTTTTCAAACATTGATCTTAATTTGCCTGAGGATGCTGCTCAGGCGCCGGTTCATTCTGTTACACTGCCTGAAAGGTTTGACCTTGATGCCCTGGAATTGGATGATTATATGTATGATGATGGACATGATCATCATCTTCGGAGTCGTGAGGATATCACACTTACAGGTTATTTATTTGCTTATTGTTTATTTGTGTATTTTGTTTAGACTCCAAGTGCTTAATTATTATTTTTCTTTTGATGTGTACAGATCAAATTCCTACTGGGGAAGATGTTTATGTTGCAATAACCTTTGATGAGGTTGGGTATTTTGTTTTCAACCATTATAGCAATCCCATTTACTGTTGTTTATCTTGGCTGTTTATCATTTGATTAATGAGGTATTGGCAGTGCAATTTGACTGACAGAATGTTAACTGTGTAGGATATTATGATGGGCGGCTCAATGCATCAGGAAGAAATTCCTTCGGAAGTTAGTCCAATGGAAGAGGAGTATGCGCCTAGCTTTGGGAAATTCTATTGTGAATTATGTTAGATAATTTTACATCTCTGGTTAAGGAACTGATTTAATAACTGTTGCTTCTTTAATGCAGCATTCTACAAGCACCTCCTTTGGATGCAGACATGGTTTTTCAAGGTGTTGGTCCTGATGAAACAGAAGTGCTAAATGAAAATGTGATCACTCAAGATCCTGGTGCTAGTAATCAGAGAGAGGTAGCTGGTCCAAGTAACCAGACAGAAGTGGTTAATGCAACACTGGATCCTCCAGATCCTGGTGCAACCAATCAGAGAGAAGTAGCTACTGATACAGTGGGTAACCAAGATCCTGGTGCAAGTAATCAGACAGAAGAACAAGCTGCAACTGTGGATTTCCCAGAACCTGGTCCAAGCAATCATACAGAAGTTCTTAATATGGGGCTAACTGGAGATTCTTCTCCTCAAAGTGTTCCAGAAGTTGAAGTTAGGCTTGATGCTGTCCATGAGATTAGTCCTGGAAACATTCCTCCACTGTGTTCAGATCATGTAAATGTTGCAACTGAGCCAATCGACCAAGTTCTTTTGAATGAGAAGGAAATTCGTACTCCAATTTTAGAGGATGTATTCCCTTCTGGAGGCCAGTCCTCGGAATTTCAGCTAGGTTCAGAAGCACCACCTTCTGCTGTTTCACAAGAGGTTCCTGATATGTGTGATATGCATGTTTCATTTGGTAGGTTCTTGTTTCTCATCATTTGATATATTGGCCTAGGTCAACCATGGCCCATCTTTGTTTTGCCAATTAATGAAAGATGCATTTTGACTTCATTTTGGTGTGTCAGAGCTGGCCAGACGATCTACGTCTCCTGGAAGGCAGCAGAAACCAACAAGGCGGAAGAGAAAGTTTTTTGATGAGTCCATAGTGTTGTCAAATGCGTATGAACCGATCATATAGTTCATGTTGATCTTTTACTTCATATGGTACCTCTTGCTCATTTGAGGATGTGTACAGGTTAATTAAGAAGGGGCTTGAAGATGCTAGTGATCTTGTGCGGAAGAGGAGAAATATGCCTAACTCTGCTTTGGGTGTATGGAAGTTCAACAATAGCTTGAGAAAGGAGCGAATTTTTCAAGAACCTTCAATAACTGGTGAGGTGGTCTTTCATTCTGTGGATTTTCTATTGTTGCTTGCTTTCCAGTTTGAGGAATTGACTTTACAAGAATAATGTCATCCGCCTATCCACAGGATTGTCTGCAGATATCTGTAATATTTTCGAGAAGGACTACATCTCTTCAAAACCACATTTGGCTGTATTAGAGGAAGCAAACACAGGACCTATGATCGTAGATGAGGCTACTCCTGAAACTGCAGCTGTTCTAGGCGATAGAATTTTGCAATCTCCCATTCACACCACTGAAAATATTGCAGAATCTCCCAATCACGCAGCTGAAAATATTGCAGAGTCTCCCAGTCGAACAGCTAAAAACGTTGCTGAATGTCCCAGTTGCACAAATGAAGTTATCCCAGGCCCTGCAGTCGCACAGTCTTCTTCATTGCCAGAATTTGATATGGAAATTGAACGACCTATGTATAATGCAAGCGATATTAGACATGATAATATACATGAATTCATGTCTTTACCTTCCAGAAGAGATGACATGACTCCTTCAGCTGATATTATTGAACCTGAGTCAGTGCCTCCGACAGTAACCACGGTTGCAACTGACATACTGCCCACACCAGATATTGGGACATTCACTGGAAGTCATTCTGAGTTTGGAACACCAAGGACACTCTTAACGGATCAACAGGGCCATGAGTATTCTGGGCTGTCTGATATTCCTGAGTTGGCAAATTCAGTGGAAGCAGAAGTAAGTTCTTGTCTGTTTATTAGAGCTTATATTTTGAACACTTGGTTACTTGTATTTGTCCTGTCTATTTTAAAAATATCAGTTGCAATATGCTGTTAATATTTTAAACAATCAGCCTACTGTTTGAGGCACATGCTGTTGGGTGGTTTACTCCACAGTTGGCTTGATGAAACAATTTGGAGCTTAATGTAAGAGGCTATTCAAAGTGTATGACATATACATATGCTTGCCTCTCTAATTGAAGATAATAAGTATTGTGTACAAACACATCCTTAATCACTTCTAAAATTGCCTTTGTCAAATGCTTCTGTTGATTTTATATCATCTTCTGTCTATAGATATTAACATATTCACTTTATGTGCTTGCTTGTTTTTGCATATGCTTTACATGGCATTGTGGTACTCAGCTTACTCTTAAAGTCAATCTCTGACTTAATTACCCTTCTGACTCCACAACTTTCATGTTGTAGGAGCTTGATTTTCTGGAAGCAGATAACAGTACACCAGGTAAGCTGAGTTCTTTCAAATTTCTCTTTCTTAATTTGGATGGTTTTGTGGAATTTAGATTTTGCTTTCTTGGTTTCTTCAATGGCATAAATTCAGAAGTATATTGAACATATTCATATTCATATTCTTTTTTTTTTTTTTGGAAATTATATTCATGTTTTCTAAATGGTCTATAGATAACATATTTGTTTATAGCAGGATCTCATGCAAATTCAAATGTAAGTCAAGGAATTGATTCGTTATCTGTGAGATCCAGGTAATGCCATTTTATCTTTTGCTGTGTGAAACTTGCATAATTGCTTGTCAATTTTTAGGTCCTGTTAATTTATTTATTATCGTATATTATTGTTGTGTAGGGCTGTGGCTCAGTATCTGAAAAAACAATCTCCAAGCACCCCACTCTCAGAGGATCCACCTGGTCATCTCAGTTTGAACAATATCTTAGCAGGAAAAACAAGGAAGTTATGTGCTCGAATGTTTTTTGAGACGTTGGTAGGTTTCTTAAGCTCTCTGTTTTGACATATTTAACACCAAACATTGTCATTTAATTTTATTCAAATTGTTTTTTCTAGAGAAGTTGTAATAGGAAATGCTTTAATTTTTTTCACGTCTTTATAAATGATCTCTTCTTGTAAATTGTAAGTATTTAGTATGTGCGTGGATTGAGATGGATGATACACTTATCCTTCATCCATCGTTCCGGGTTCATAGTAGTCTATAAATGAGATTTATTAATCATCATGCTGATGAAGGTAACGTTCATGGTCAATTACAGGTTTTGAAGAGTCATGGACTCATTGACGTGCAACAAGAACAGCCGTATGGTGATATTACTTTGAGGTTGACTCATAAACTTTCAAAAGCCCATATATGAGGCTATACATAAGTTATCGAATGTGTTTGGTGGATCTTAAATTTTGCATAAAGGTACGAAATCTACCTGTCAACATTGTCTACAACCTTTTCAACAAACTATTTTTTTATTTGCAATCAGAGTCTCCATTATGTATTTTGCTATCTGACCTGCTTCCAGAACCTGTTATTGTGAGAGTTGGATTCCTATGAACTCTCCCAAACATTATGGATCACAAATCCTGTTTGTTGAGTAAAATTCAAAGTCATGTTTATTCCTCGGACTAGTCATAGTTTTTTAATGAAATGCAGTTTTGCTGGTGAAAGTATAGACTACATATCGTCGAGTTTGTTGGCAGCACCAATACAGGTTTTGCAGGCAGCAAAGGAAAAAGGATCTTTATTTCGAACACCTTCTGTTGAACAGGTTTTTGGAAAATCTAAAGCTCTAGTGTGTATAAAAATGTGCAACACCTGCTGGCTGCGATTGGTAATTATGGAGTTGGAAGTTCGTGGTGGTGGGAAACATTTTTGTAGCCACTGTAAATATTTAGATTCCCAGAGATGATGCTAGTTTAATGTATCTATGTATTCAACTAGGTGGTTATAAATTATTGTGATTATCAACTCTATCTCTGGTTTCTCTATAGATTAGTATTTTAAAGTCACAAGATTTTTAGTGTGTTCTTTTCATTTGTTATTGTGTTTGTCTTGGATGTTATTGGTCTTGGTGCTAGAATCTCAACTGAAACAAATCAATTTGAAGTTCAAGCTAAAAAAGACTTAACATCTTCAATGTGGTTTCTTGGCTTTGCCTTGTTTTGCAATCATCAAGAGACTACACATAGATACTTCATTTCATTGTCTGCTAAATGCAACATTATTAGCCAGCCTTAAATTCATAACAAACACGCATATTGTTAAGTTTGACTTGATTCGTATAGGTTTCTCATCCATCTTACATATGGGAAACTATTGAAACTTAATTGGAGGAAAGAAGGCCATTGATTTTGTGTTCAAGGTGGGCTTCATGATCTTCAAGACGACCTTTGACTGTATTGTTCTCCCAGCGGATCAGAGTTGGAACTCCTGTAAGCTTGAACCTAGTGTCAATCCTCCATGGGTGCTGGGGATTCCTCCATGTTGGTCTATCTCCAACGTAAGCTTGCAGAAGCGCAACATCATCCGATGATGCTTCCAGAGTTTTGTATATAACCGGTTCAGCTCTCACACAATCTGTAACATTGCAGAAGATGAATGAAAGAGCAAGAATTATCTATCAATGTTAACATGATGCTAATCTTTTTATAAAAGAAATTTAAGTTTGAGTGATATATGAGAGAGAAAAAATCCAACAATCTTAGTCATCCAATTTTTTAAATGACAATCTTGGTCATCCAATTTTTTAAATGTGTCATTAGATTATCAAAAGACTAATAAAAATAGGATGATAGAGAATCCTTGCTCTAAACGAGAACATAATAAGTCTTCTGCTAATAGTTGAATCGTTAACAGAATTGAAGCTATGATTATTGTTTTCAATTGTCATGTCTCCACAGTCAAGTGGACCTTTTGAACAATACACAAGTTGTTGGCCTAATGGGTAATGCAGTTATGCATTTGTACACTACTCCAAGCGAATGCCTTTTCTATTCTCTCAAATGAATTCACTTTTGAAAATGCCAATAACAAAAGCAGCAAGAAAACAAATGTTCTACAAACAGTTTTAATTAAATACTTCCCCTCGTCAAGTTTGAGTCTGTTGTTTCAGCTCTATACTTTCCACTCTCATTGCCCCACAACTCAACAACCAAACAAGGGACTAGGGAGCCATTCTTGCTCCCTTGAGTTACTTTGTACAAAACTACTACTGATAGAAAGCTCAAAGGTTGTTTACAATCCAGAGCCATTGTTTCAGCAACTACTTGCCAACTTAATTCTGTAATGGATAAACCAATCTCCACCTTATCTGTTCCACAAATTTCTTTAAAAACAAATGAACAATCATTACTTGTGAGCCACTCTAAACTTTGTCACCTTATTTCCGCAAAACCATTCCATTAATACACTGACTAAAAGAATTTCAAAGTTGATTCCATAATCCATTACAGTTTATAGTGCACTACTCAACACCAACAAATTCAAGTAGACCATAACTTCACATTCTTTCAACCAAGTACAATTTTACTTATTCTTCTCATTCATGTCTATACTCAAAAGCAAAAACAGCTTTGATTGAAACTCAAGAACATTAAAAAATTTCACTTCAACAAGTAGGATTAATACAAGGAAAAGGAAAAAAAAAAACAAAAACAAACAAAGAACCAAAAAACTTAAAATGCAAATAAAACAAATCCAACAAAGATCTGCAATGCTACAATTTACATGCTTCAAATAATAATAAAAACTCCCACAAATAACTACGAAATCTAAATCAGAAATCACACAATTTTTATCACAAGTATGTTTCCATTTTCCAACGTAATCATCACTTCATAAATACAACAATAAAAATTAT
Source organism: Nephelium lappaceum (assembly GCA_021234005.1). NCBI lineage: Eukaryota > Viridiplantae > Streptophyta > Magnoliopsida > Sapindales > Sapindaceae > Nephelium > Nephelium lappaceum. The sequence goes on along the minus strand of CM038003.1, from coordinate 21,082,728 downwards.
ATAAACAACAGAAACTTGATATCCAATTACAAACAAAAAAGAAGAAAACAGATGCAAAAAAGCACTAGCAACCTAGAATCACAAATGACCAGGATCATATAATCAGTAATAAACATCACCAAAAAGCAGCAATTTTATTTTTTTAAAAAAAGAAAAAAAAAACTTGACAACCAAATATTAAAGAGAAGAAACCCAAATGCAAAAAAGCAGTAGCAACCCAGAATCAGAGATGAGCAGGAGCATAAAATCAATAAATTATCACCAGAAAATTGGAAAAAATGAAAACTTGATAAGCAATGTGAAAAGGGTAAAAGAGTACCGGGGCACCAGCTAAGAGAAGTAGAGGGATCTTTGTCAGCCAAGAAGAGAATGAAATTGGCTTTGCGGTTGGGTGCTTCTGATCTGAACTTGTCGAACACCTTGTCGAAGGTTGAAACGGTTGCATCTGCCAGTTTCAGAGGCATCTTTTCAAGGCAACCAAACCAACAATGTCTTTCTCCCAACACCAACGGTGACTCTGTGAGATAGCCTTTTTTCGACGCACAGCACAAGTTGATAACGAGCTAACAACCGTTGTTCTCTTAGGTTTAAATTCCTCAAATGCCCTCCTTGAAATTACCAAAACCACACCACATGGTTCATACTTATTACACCACTCACTAAACCCACTATGAATTAGTATTACTTCTTTCTTTTTTTTAATTTTTTTTTTAATTACGATAAGTTCTGTTATTATTAACCCAAATTGCCGAATAAGGGTTATGTTTTTTTTTAAAAAAAATTATTATTATTATTTTTTAAAATATTGAAATAGAATCACAGTTATGTTGGTTGTGTTGATAGGGCGAACCTATCTCAAGCTCTCAGCCAAAAAATGTAAGAGCAGATTCTCTTGCTAATTGTATAAATTGGAACAAACTAAGACAATATGTTGTTTATGTTTAATCTTGTAGAATTACAATAACAGAGAGACAATTGAACAGCAAATTGAGAGTTAAAAAGAGTAGATATAAAAGAATCATACAAGATTGTGTTGGCCAATTTGGCACGTTGAAACCTTGAAAAAATCTTAAGTTGTTGCCATAATCTCCATAAATTACATATATTAACTTACAATGAATAAAATATTCCAGCAGTAGTCTAGTTTCCACAAGTTACATTGGAACAGCAATATGGATTTTCTAGTTTTCACTATAATCTGCACATTATGTGAATTCACATACACGACAAGTTCACAGACCAAACAAAAAATAAAGGCAAAATCATCACAACTCTATGTGTTTCCCACCTCTCAGGTTTTTAGTTTGCTGGGACCAAAATGAAGTTTCAGAATTTGCAAATGTGTCTAACAGTTGATTCCACATTGCTCAACGTCAGGACCGGTGACTCTGGTGGTGAATGGATCAACTCTTACCCACAATAAAGAGAAAATGGAAGCAAGGAGAATTGACCACACGACAACTATGGTGGGTGTTCGGTTCTGGCGACCCATCAAACCTTTGAGGAAGGGGTAAAGATGGATGATCACCCAAAAGGCGAAGAACAACTTACCAAAGAGTGGACCCCATGACTGATAACCGCTGTTAATGGCGTATGAGATTCCAGCAACAACTCCCACCAAGTTTATGATAAGAAGAGTTGTTGGTGGGATGAGAAGAGTTGTCCATTTGAACATGTAGAGTTCAGCAAAATCTCCATCTTCATCAGATGCCTTGGAGGTGACAGTAAAGTTGGTGTCAATTCCAGCCAGTACTTTGAGAAGACCTTGGAAGACAGCGAAAAGATGGGCTGAGACACCACCAATGACCCAAAATTGTTCATTTCTCCACCACTCATCGATTCCAACTCCACTCCACCTCATCTCTAGAATACCGGTTGCGAAAATGGAAAGAAAGAGAGAAATAAACCATATACTGGCAATGTTACTAATCTGCAACAACACAATGAGCCAACGGAAAAGACTTTATGTATTGTCTTAAGTATTAGATGGAGAAATGGAGATTAAGCAGCTATGTATGTGGAGATACAACAAACCTGTGGAATAATGAACTTGTTAGTCAGTAGACAGACAGCTGGCAGTGTGCAATACATGAGAAGAGGAATGGAAGTAATCGGATAAATGGTGGTGTTCACGTAGGCAAATCTCTCAAGCCATTTCAATCTACCACCATATCCATACCACATAGGACAATGCCGACTGAGAAGAATTTCGACAGAACCTAGAGCCCACCGAAGCACTTGGTTCAGACGATCTGAAAGATTAATAGGTGCAGACCCCTTGAAGGCTGGGCGCTTGGGCATGCAGTAAATTGACCGCCAACCACGGGCATGCATCTTGAATCCTGTAAGAATATCTTCTGTAACTGAACCATAAATCCATCCTATCTGCAGAGCATGAGACAAAAATTGAAGTTATATCATGAGACGCCGAAAGTATGACACAATATCCAATGAACTAGTATGGATACAATACTCCATTGCTTCAAATTTCTTCCCTCTCAACAAGTTGACTAATGGATATTGTTTATACGGACAAGGAGTCCTTTTAGTTAAGTAGGTATGAATGACAACATAAAATTACGCTTTACCCATGCAAACTTAAAAGTGTCTGTTAAGTGAACAACATACCTCTGTTCCCCAATCTGTTTTGTCCTCATATCCACAACTGATAACATGAATAGCCTCTTTAAGAAGAGTTTCTGGTGTTGCGGACTGTGGAACCCCGCCATTCTCCATAAGCGTTGAGGCAACAAAAACAGCTGATTGACCAAATCGCTTCTCCAGGCTCATTTGTGACATGAGCAGTGACTTCTCATCATCAAATCCAGCACCTGATTTTACCAATGTTGAGAGGGAAGATGAGAATAACTGATTAAAACTTTAGTGCTACTAAAGACATATTAGCTAGGTAACTGGACAATATTGATTCTAGATAACGGTGAGGAAATTTGGAATGACAAAAGTGATAGCTGCCTCGACTAACTTTGAATGTAATTAAGGTTACAATGTACAAAAGCAACAGAAAGGAGAAGGGAGAAGGAAAAAATATGTAAGAGAGTATATTGGTAAACAAATTAAACTTCATGTAAAGTTAAGGCACAATAAAATAGTATTTCAACCGTGTACTAGTTGTATTGAAAATAAAGAAATTAAGAAATGTACCTTCCACCCCCTCCTCTATGTCCTCTAGACTAAATATTGGCACAGTGGGGTCCACATGCTTGCTAGACTTCTTCTTGTCTGAGCCCTTTTTACTTGATTTTGAACCCTTCTTTCCTGAACCACCACATAGTGAAGATAAAACTCCAGGTTTCTTATGCTTGGGTTTGACTGGAGGTTCGTAACCATACAAAGCAGTTCTGTTGAAGACACATCCGGTACCGACGTATACAGGACCTTGAATGCCATCCAAACCCCTCAAGTTTATCTATAACCAACAAGAAAAATATGTGCATAAATAACAGTGAAAAAAAGATAACAGATAGTTTTATAAGACATTTTCTTTCATGCTTGTAACCACTACCACATATAACAGATGCTTACAAACAAATGCAGCATGCAAGCCATTCAGTAAAATTACGGAAGGATAATGAAATGCCTAATAAAAGAATGTGTAACTTACATCAAAGAAAACAGTATTGCGATTGGCATATCGATCATTCCTATCGATACCATCAAATCTCTGAGGAAACTGAACATAACAAACATTTTTCCCTAGATTGGGATCCATCAGAAAACACATAGCTTCCCTTATGGCCTTGCTGTTGTTAATGTAGTGATCGCAATCAAGATTCAACAAGAAAGGGCCATTAGTAAGGACTGCTGACACCCGAACCTGCATAAGAGTTGAATGGGCCATAAAAGGTAAGATAAGGCCCAAAAATAGGGACATTACGACAATTTTTTGCTAACCACTTACCAGAGCATTCATAGCACCGGCTTTCTTATGATGTTGGAAGCCTGGTCGCTTTTCACGAGAAACATAAACCAACCGTGGAAGCTCATTACCGTCAGCATCAAGCCCTCCGCTTTGCCCTAAGAAAACCTGCAACCAATAAAAACATAAGCAACAATGGATTTTAAGAGCCCCTAGCAAGTCATGTTCATATTACAAACAAAACTGAATAGAAGAAATGTAGTTACCTGAATCATTCCTGGATGGTCTCTGGTGTTATTTCCAGGCCACGGGGTACCATCTTGCATTACCCATCCTTCTTCAGGAACCTTTTGTGCCTTAGCAACAAGCCCATTAATACGAATTTTAAATTCTTCATACTCTCTCTGCAACACAAGAAGAAACATAAGTGATATTCAGTAAGTGGAAGAATGAAGAAGCAAAGTACGCTTGTGCTTTAAACCCATACCTTCATAGCTCTACGATCTTTAACAAATGATGGTTGAACCTTATCCTTCAAGTAGTCGATTTTTTGAGCAAAGTACCATTCTGGAGCCCGAGGCTCAATGTTGTACTTCTTGCAAAAAGGAACCCATTTTCTTGCAAATTCTGATGTTTCAGATAGAGCTTCAAATGTCAACATAGCCGCACCATCATCAGATACATAGCAAGAGACCTTGTCAACTGGGTAGTCAACTGCAAGAATGGATAGCACAGTATTGGCTGTCACAAGAGGAGGCTCCTTTAATGGGTCGACAGTACTGACAAAAATGTCGACAGCAGCTAACTGTGATGGTTCTCCCTCACGATCGTACCTGTTTTTCATTTGATTAAATATTAAACTCCAAGTAGAAAGAACTTATCAATATTTTTTGACACAGCTCCTTAAAACATGTGAATGCAGATCTAACACTCAGCAAGATGTATGAAGCAGGATATAATGGACTAGTACCTTAAAGAAAGCCTGTCAAGATATGTTTCCCTATTTACTGGAAGCCACTTAGGGAACTGATCCAATATCCAGGATATTGCAAACCAGATCTCACATATCACAGAAATCAGCCACAGAGCATAGGCATTGGGCACGGGATTTGTTATTCGGTAGTGCAGGAAAATGCAGAGAATAACGAGTCGGAGAACAATGACCATCCTGTAAGGATTTATCCTAGACGATGGAACGGAAACCTTCCTTGAGAGAGGTTGCCGAGCTTCATCATTCCTGCAAGATAAAAGTGATTAGACATGAAAAATATAGCCCCTCACTGAACTGGAATTTAGAAAAACATTACTTTGAAAAATATTAAATTTGGTAGATACTTATTTGCAGTCAGCCTTAGTTGAAACAACACTCAAAGTAACAGGAACAAAAAGTTAACAGAATTTAATCAGCTAGGAACTCACAGTAAAGAGTCATCTACCAGCACATCTGTGCTAGCATCAATATCTCCACCACCCCTTTCAGAAGTAGCTTGACCAGTGCTCATGGGAACAACATTCTTCTCTTGCTTCATCTTCCAGCCATCAACTCTCTCTTTCCAGGCCACATTACCTAAACCAGGTGATCCAAACTCTCTTACTGGATCCACAACCCTAATATTAGCTGCAAATTGATCGTTGCCAAAGACCTAAATCAATATCAAATAGGAACAATTCTATGAACCGGAAAAACTAGGTTGTTCTATGAGAAGGGAGAAACATACGTGACTGATTGACATCGCCTGAATATGAGATAGTATGGATACGTTTGCCAATATTAGTTCCAGGTGATGCCATAGAGAGACGTTCAGGTGATGCAGCAGATAATTCTCCAGAAACCTAGGAGTTAACATTGGTAGAAAGAAATTACTTTGACTTCAATATTCTGTGAAAAAGATTAATAGCATACCAGAGCTTATTGATTACCTCCTGTCCATTAGTGAGCAGAGGAATATGATTGTGGGGAACTTCATTATCATACTTTGGAGCCCCAGCATCCTCCCCTCGTCCGTATGTCATATGCCAGCTCAACATGCGCTCAGAAACTTTCTGCTTCTGATTTTGTTCTTCTGAAGGGTAGTTGAAGTCACTAGCATTATCATCACCACCCACATCTTCTTCTCGGTCACCTAGAATGGCAGGGCTGCCTGAAATCACCAGACAATAAATATCAAGTGTGATATTGAATCATCCACTTCAAGATTTATAAAATTGTTCAGTCAGGAACCATGGAAAGAAGTTTATTACAAATTAATAACAAACAACCCAATAAGACTTAATATAAATGAACAAGGGAAAAGTTTCATCTGATTACATTCTATGATGTTTAAAAAAGTCAGTCATTTTGCAATGCTTTTGAACCCACATTAGTACTTCAGTAATATTCATAGAAGATTCCAAAATAGATAAGTACTGTGAGTAATGAATAGACATAAACCTAATGAAACAATGCCACAGAAAAAACAAGTCTGAATGCTCTAAAGTGCCCTTTTACAAAAATATAGCAGCACATAGTTTAACAAACCTTTGTGCCTCTTGTATCCGGTTTTGCATTGAGGGCAAGATTGATTGCCATCCTTCCTCTCATATTCATAGCAAGGCCTGCAAACAGGAAAAGCACAAACATCGCAAGCAACAAATGGTTCACCATCCACTGTTTTGCCAACACTATCGCCACAGATCTGGCAAACCTGCCCGCCCAAGTTCTTCATTGACTTTCCCTGAGCAATCAATCATTAAAATTCACCGAATTCAGTGACCCCATAAGGCAACCCCTATTAATTCAACACAAAAACAATCTAAACCAAACTGCCACCTCCAACATCATACACACATGCACAAACTACCAAAAAATTCAAAGTACAGGCAGTGAATACACCCAATTCCCTACTTGGTTTCTCAAGACAAATCTAATACTTTAAATCTTCCCACACTCACTGCCTAGACGGGGATGCTACATTTGACAATACATAACCGAAAAAAAACGTAACTCAATTCCTTCAATACATCATTTTCTCCATTTTCAAATCAATAAACAAACAATGACAAACCATAAACTTCAAACTTAAAACAAAGTAATATAATAATAATTACCACTGACTCTCCCTCTGATTCCATGGTCACTTGCTTCAATTCTTCCAAAATCAAGCAATATTACTTTCGATTCTGTCTCAACACGATCTCTGCATGCCTAGTCTTCAAACAAGTCTAAAACCGAAACCTTTTCGTTCTCATACACTGTCCAAGTGAAAGCTTAGATCTGCAGAAGTGAGTGACAAATCAGATCGCCTCTATCCATACAATTTCTCCTAATAATTCAAACTGCAGCAAAAGCAGATAATAAAGACTAATTTTTTACATCAAAATCGAAGACAGTCACAAAATTCAGTCAAATAAGTTGACTCTTCCTCCGTTTTCTAATCAGTAGAGTGAAATACACTTAAAATACAAAAAATGAGAGACCTGAAAATCAAATCAAAACTCGGTTTTCAACATAAAAATCAAAACAAAACATTATCAAAACCGATTCAAATCAAAATCCTACAAATATACAAAGCAAATCAGATCTCAGTCAAGCAATCATCAACGACACACAAATTAAGCCGAGAATCGAACAAACAATAACAAGAAGAGGAGATCGAAAACACGAAATGACAAACCTGGAAATCGAAGACCAATCGATCGATGAGAGGCAGACGAGCAATGCAATGCCAAGCCAACAGCTACTGCTCTCTCTCTCTCTCTCTATTCCTTCGTGTTGTAGTATTTATAAATTAGAATAATAATAATATAAAAAGAGGAATTGTTTTTTTTATATACAAAAGAATTAGCTGGAAATTATAGAGAGATGACTTGAAAGGAACGAAAACGACACATCAACCAGTACAAGCTCTCTACTGCTGTTTTAGACTCCAAACTAATACGCCACCGACAGCGAGAGTGTATGCGTGTGTGTGTGTGTGTGTAAGAGAGAGCATACAAAAACCAGGCGCAATCAATTATTTCTTCTTCATTTTATTAATAATTTGTTAGACAGTCTCTTTCCTTTTTATTTTTTATTTTTTATTTTTGTTTTGGTTACTTGATATGAGATGCCAACAGCTGGAGAGAGACTGAAGTTTTTTAGACAAGAACTCGAAGAAGGGTTTTGACTGTGGTTCATTTTGACCAATCAAATTGTGCCATTTGTCTTTAAGAATCTATCAAGCCTTTTATGTGGGAAAATCTAGGGTGTACTAACCGCGTGTAACTAAGAGCATCTCCAATGGGACTGTGAATTGTTTTTCACAATTCATTGTCATGTCATCAATGTCAAGACAATTGCTTTTTTACATAGTATTGATAGACAGTCAAACAAAAAAATAGTCTCCAATGGTTCTATTTAAAATCCACATATTGAAGAGAGCATTCAATGTGAGTTGCTGAGTCAGCATGTCTAACAGGCCCTCTATATGTAGACAGTCATCCTCACAATGTTGATTTTTTTTTTTTTTGCCAAGTCAGCTTAACAGTGAAGGTTGACATTTGCATTGGAGAGAGTTTTTTTTTCACACAATCCTACATAGCACTCTATTTTTCTACAATCCACAGTTCATTGGAGATGCTCTAACTAGGTAAATATTGATTCTGTGTCTTAGATATACTCGTGTCATAAATATCTTGACTAATTCTATTTTTTTGAAAAAATTAACAATTTTTTTTTTAATTCTTCGATTTAAAAAAGGATGTGTATGGTTTTATTTTGATACATTACTGAGATGTAAATATAATTTGATTAATATCTTTGTACAATTAATCTTATCTATTGCTCTTGTTATCTATAAAGAAGGAAAAAAAAAAAAAGAGAAAGTTAAGCCCTTAACACCGAAGATAATATGAGATATCATTTTCTAATTAAATAAAAGTAATGTTAAAATTTTTAAATACTTTGTTTAAATTCATACCCAAATAATATAGTATGTGAGTTATCGTTAAAATCCTATTAATTATTACATCATGTCATGATTTATGAGATCATAATAATTCACATATCATATCATTTATGTATGAATTTGACTAAAATATTTGGAAAGTTCAACATTATTCATTAAAAAATACCAAATCAAACATATTTGAATAATGAATTGTAAGAATGGTTGTCTTTCCTTTTCAAAGTGGTTAGAATTTAGAAGGTAAAACCATTCTTAACACACTAAAATGTCTAGATCAATAACATATGATATCAATCAAAATCATATTAGATAAGAACAAAATGGTATATACTTAACACTTAGTATATTGTGTCGCATTTGTTTAGTATCTCCAACATATAACACACAAAATTGATTAAGAATTCTCATTAAATATTTACATAAATCTCCCAATTAATTGTTCAAAAAAAAAGTTGTTAGCAAAGTAGTTGTCGGTGTCCGTATTATAAACATCACTTGTTAATTAAAATATTCTTCAAAAAGATATCTCTTTTATAATGTCCGACCGACGATGAGATTTAAATTTAATCTTGTTTAGTACATGTTTTGTTTTTTTTTTTCGTTTTCACTTTTTGCTACTTTTTACAATTAACCAACCACGCAGTAAAAATTAAAAAAAAGAGAGACACAGACAAAACCCCTTTTTTTAAATCGGTGAAAAAACCTTGAAGCTTTTCCGCGATATTCACTGGCGCCGCCGCGAGGTTTAATCGATCGATCGATCAAAGACGGAGAGCTATGGCTTCTTTTAGCGCTATCAAATCGAGAATCTTCGATAGAGAAGAGAGAAAGCAGTAAGGTTTTGATTTTGTTTCTGTTTCTGTTTGGTTTAAATTTGTTGATAATTTATGGATTCGATTGTTTACAGGCAGTACCAAGCGCACATTCGAGGACTCAACGCATACGATCGTCACAAGAAGTTCTTGAACGATTACGGTGAGCTAGCTTCGCAGTTGTTTGATGTATCAATTTAAAAGTTTGAAATTTTGATTATCGTTGCGGTCATTTTAAGTCATAGAATTTAAATTTGGATTTGTTTGTTTGTTGGTTTATGTAGAAAAGGTTGATTTTGTATGTGTGCATTGAATTTTGGTTTTTTGGTAGCTCTTAAGAATGGGACATGAAGGAAGGTGCAAATAGTAAGTGTCTTATTTGCTGATACTTGCTTTCCTGAAATCGAATGGTTGACGTTTACATTCTATTTTTGTTGTCCGGAAGTATTGTTGTCATCATTTATGTGCTCTAATGTAGCAGTGTAAGAGATGAAAGTGTGGTACTAGAGGGAATGCGTGCTATTTGACGGTTATTTACGTTTGATTGTTTGTTGATGAGGAAACAGGACATGAAGGAAGGGGCAAATAGTGAGTGTTTTATTTGCCGATACTTAGTGTCCTGAAATTAAATGGTTGACGAACAATCTCCTCTGTTAGGGAAAGAAGGAGGCTACAGTCATCCTTACACTTTATTTTCATTGTCCACAAATGTATTGTTTTTTGTTGTTTATGTGCATTCATACAGCCATTTAAGTGACCAGAGTGTGGTACTGGAGGGGATGTGTGCTATTTGACTTGTATAGTTGTATTTAGGATGTTTTTTGGTGTTTGATATTGATTTTTTGTAGATGAAAAATGGGACATGAAGGATAGTGCAAATAGTGAGTGTTTTATTTGCTGATACCTGGTGTCCTGAAATCTAATGGTTGAAGAACAATCTCCTCCGTCAAGGAAGGGAGGAGGCTACAGTCATACTTACATTTTTCATTATCAACAAAAGTGGTGTTGTTGTTGTTTATGTGCAATTGTATAGGTGTCTAAGTGAGCAATGTGTGAGATTGGAGAAATATATGGAGTTTCAGTTTGGATTTGACGAATTTTATATGAGAACATGTTGATTATTTCATTCTTGTTTTCTCTTAAATATGAGTGTGGTAAACTTTTGTTTTTCCTTGGTTGTGGCTTTGGTCACCGAAGGCATGATTGGAGATTTAGCTAGGTTAATGTTATGAGTTCTGAGGGTGGATGACCACGGAATTGTCAATGGGGCCTTCTGCCCAAGTACTTTCAATATGCTGTTGCAGAACCTTCTGGATACACTGTTTACATACTCCGTGGTCTTGGTGTGTGAGAAATTTTGATTGTCTTGTAGTTATTTTAAGTAGAAACAGAAAAGACATGGGTGTTTTGCTAAGATTTTATTTAAGTTTCGGTTAAACATCAAAGAACACAACATTTTCTTTTGCAGTTTGAAGTTCTTTTGAAAATTCCTGTTTTTGTTTCTTTTGCAGTTGCCTTCTATGGAAAAGAAAAAACTACTACCACAAAGTTGCCGGTTAAAACTGATCTAGATACTCTAAGAGAAGGATATCGGTATGTTTTATCTTTATCTTAATACAATTCCATGAATTGTTGTACAGGCTCATTTATTACTTGTCTGATACATTTTATCCGATACACGAATAATCTCTGCATTGTATTTTTCACTTATGTTTTCTTTTGCATAATTACCTTATACATTGGTTGTCGTCTCATTTCTAGCAGTTTCAATATACTCTCTGACTTATGAATTCTTACAAATTCCTGAAATGTTCATTGGTATCTGATCCAAGAGCTGGGATCTTATATTTCAACTTAAAGGGGATATGATATTAATCATGGGAACTTATATTTTGCATGTTCTATTTTTCTATGTATTCTGAACAAATATATTTGTAAAGTTTGCTTCCCTAATCCAGGGCATTACTTTGTTTTTTGTTTTTTTTTTTTAAGGTTCATACGTTCTGAAGAAGATGACAAAGATTCATCTTGGGAGCAAAGGCTAGTGAAGCGTTATTATGACAAGCTTTTTAAAGAGTATCCTGTGCATATGGATGCTGTTCACAGACCTAAGTTAATAAATTTAGGAATATCTGAGATGATCTTAATTGAACATTGATGATAGTTTGCTGCTAATCTAAGATGCTGGAAGAGATGTAAATTATAGTAAATATATGTTCTCTTTCATACACTTGTCATGAGTTCTGGGAATTAACTATTGTTTAATTTCATTGCCCTTTGAACTGTCTTTTTACTTGTTTTATCTGATTCTTACCCACTTAGCTTTAAATTGATTGGTGCCATTTTGAACTTGCCTAACAACTCACTGTCCTTGAGCTACATTGAATTGGTTCCTTCTGTTTGCGTATCCCAACCAACATTGTTTAGCATTTGAATATTGAGTATATGAATATGTTTATTGTTCCTTGTTCATTGCCTTAAAACTTACTCAAGATACTGCATAGCTGACATGTCACATTACAAAAGTGGCAAGGTATGTAACGTTCTTTATTACTTGAACCTTTAACTCTGATGCTGTTCATTTGGGACTAGTTTGGTTTCTGAGGGATGTCTGAAGTGAAATTCTGAATCTACGTCTATTCTGTATCGTGCCTTTTATTGTAGTTATATGCATCACATTTTAAGAGTTCTCTTCAGATATTTTTAATTTTTATTTGTAGATTGGTTTGAGATGGAGGACAGAGAAGGAAGTTATGTCTGGAAAAGGTAATATTAGAGCCTTGATTGACTATTTGGGTTAAGATGTTTTTGCCCCATAGTGACTTCTTTGGGGTTATCTGTAACTTCCTCAAATTATCAAGTAAATAGTTGTTCTCTATCATTTTGTTGATTATGCATTTATGTAGAATAAAACCCCATCCGTTTTGCTCTTTCAATTTTTCTCATCTTGCTGTGGCAAATTATTGAGTGAATGCTTAATTTTTCTTGCTGTGTTTATTGCCCTTACAACTTTCATGTCATCTGGTAAAATTTTTTTCTCTTGTTTCCATCAACACAACTGACTGAGGCTCATGCCTTTGATAGTTTGACGTATTGTTGCTGTACTTCATATGAATTTAGACACCATTGTGTAAGATGTATATATCGCCAAGGGTTACTAACCATGGGAATATTGGTAGAACATATTGGTGTGAATTTGGCCTTTTAAATGTGTAAAATGTCAGTTCTAGATGTGTAAAATGTCAGTTCCGCTGTTTCTTTTTATTTCTTCCTGCTGTGGCAGTACATATGCCTAAGAGCAAAGGGAAAATTGAAAAAAAAACAAAAATTGTTTGTTTTTCTACTCTGTCTAAACAAGGGAAAGGCATATCTGCAGACATATCAACAGAATTTAGGAAAACCTGTTCTCCCTGCTATACTGGTTTCTCCAATTACTGTAATATCTGTTATATCCATCTTTTAAAGAATGTCTTATCATTTCAAATGCTACTGCTATTTTAAAATTAACTTATTATCCTTTCCTGTCAGGGCAGTTCATATGTGGTAACAAACATTGCGATGAAAAAAATGGCTTAGCAAGTTATGAGGCAAGTGTTGCACTTTGATTGGTGACTGGAATCTGTGCTAACCTTTTACTCAATTAAAATTATGGAGGATACCAAATGATTGTCAGCATTTTTCTTTTGTGTGAAAGCTGTAGTGGATGATGTATCAAAGTTTTTTCATTGCTAATCCTCCTATATAAGAAGTTTGTATGTTTTAGTATTGCTATTGCTTTATTATTCAACAATTCCTTAACTGCTCATGTGGTCAATATATTACTAGGTGAACTTTTCTTATGTTGAAGCTGGAGAGAACAAACAAGCACTGGTGAAATTAGTAACTTGTGAGAGGTGAGTGGGCTTTTACCAATAGTGCATTGATTTAACATGTTGAATTTGAAGTTTGATGTCTTTTTAATTGCGTCTTTTTTTTTGTTAACCATTTCTGTAGATGTGCCGAGAAGTTTCATTACAAACGACGGAAAGAGAAGGAGATGCTAGGAAGTAAAGAGAAAGACTATAATAAAAGCATGAGGTGCTAATTTGAGTGCAGAGTCACTTTGAAACTTTCTGTAGCGATTAAATTGTGGGTGCCTGAATTGATTTTGCTGTCTAGTAGCTGACTGACAGTATTTCAGGGATCAATCAAGAAGCGACCATGATTCAGATGAGGATTATGAGGAGGGCAAAGAGGGGAAGAGAAGTTCTGGAAAGAAACGGAAAGAAGATCACAAAAGGAAGAGGTGTTAACTTAAGTCCAAGAGCTATTCATTTGGAACCTATTGTCAAACCCTGTGAAGTATGAATCCGTTAATATTTTCTTCTGTTTTGGAGCTGATTCAAAGTTCTTTCAGGGAACGATCATGGAGTGACGACATAGACACAGATGAGGAGTATGAGAGAAGAAAAGGTTTAGAAAGCAGAGAAAAGGAAGTCCACAAAAGAAATAGGTGCCAACTTGTGTTCAAATATTGTCCATGGGGTTCCCCAATAATTTTTGCTGTTTGGTAGCTGACATTCCTGTTCTACTTACAGGGACAGATCCAGTGATGATGATGATAAAGACAAGGTGTATACGGGCAGCAAGGAGAAGGCAAAAGGTTTGGAGTCTGATGCTGTTAGTTATTTTTTATTTATGAAATAATAACATCCAATTTTACTTCTCTCATAAAAATGCATTTTTCATCGCTCCCATTTGTGCAAAACTTCAAATTCTGAAATTGAGTTCGTTGATAATATTTTTAAAGCTCTTTTTGCCATTGGCCCCAGCCTGAATCAAAGACTCAGAGGAAGAGGGTCAGTCAAGATCATCCGTTATTTTTATTACCTATCTCACACACATCAGAACAACAATGCTGACGAAAAATTAGCAGTCGAAAGATGAGACTATTAGTAGTCGAAGAGGGTCATTCAAGATGATCCATTATTTTACTTCATATTACGCATACAACAGAATGACAATGTTGACAAAAAATTAGTAGTCGAAAGATGAGACTATTACTAGCCGAAGTGGGTCATTCAAGGTCATCCATTATTTAAGTACATATCACACGTACATCAGAATGACAATGTTGACAAAAATTTACTGGTTGAAAGATGAGAACAAGCTAGAGACAGGTCCACTCGTCCGAAACTGATACTGCACTGCACTGCATTAGTCATTAAAATGAAGTGACTACAAGTGTATGATCCATAGTTTAGCTCTTGGCAGTCAGGCCATAGCTTGAATGCTCGTTATCAACTGTTTCAAATGGATCTTCATTGTGTCCTCATGTTTTGATCATCAACAACAGAGTTAACGTATTTAAATTGTGTTTGTGCAGGGAAAAAGGCGTCATGCTCGTCCGCCAAGCGAAACAATGGCAATAACGAGGACAACTTCGACGAGTTTCTGGAGGGAATGTTTCCGTGATACCTTAGCACTGGCTTTGTAATTTTAATGCTCGCCGTTGACTCATTTACATGACAATTGAACGCAATGCATGTACATATTAAAACCATTAATTGAATTGTGGTCAGAGACAGACATTGTAGTTTGATCCAAGTTTTGTCAGGTACGGGCATCGAGTCACCACACAATGTTTTTGTGGTAGCAGCCGCCTGGCCGGTCTCAGTTGTGCATGGAGCCTCCATTTGCTTCCACGTGTCTCTGCGTGGGTTGGCTCGAGATGCCAGCCTGGTCCACACGTACGTGACTCACGTAAAGGTGTCTGGCTTCCTCCGTTTTTACAATATTTACTGTCTTTTTGCTAGCAAGAATCTTGGCTGATTTTCTTTTGTATTATTATTATAATTATTTACACTAATTACCCATCAATCAACCTCTCTTTCTCTCTCTCTTCTCACATTAACTTTTTCATTCGACCAGGTCAAAAAAAGAATTGGAAAACTTGGATCATATGAATACTAATATTGCAAGTTACTAACTTTCGAGTTTCAACAATGATTACATCTATATCAACTTGAAGTGGTCAATGCATAAATATGATAAGATTAATTATGAAGTAAATTGACCATTTAATTGTTTCTTTTAACAATCAATTACATCATTTTCTTTATCTGATCATCACTTTTTTCTTTAAAAAAAAAAAAAAAAGTTAAGAGGTAGAAAAATCCTTTTTAATCATTATTATATGGTCTTATAATCAGGAGGTAATAATTTATATAATAAACGAAGAAAGTTATAAAATTATCATTGATATGAGTGATATTATATAATCATCATTGTAAACATAGTAATGATATTGTTGGGAATATGTTTTCTTAATTTTTTATTAAGAATATATTATATAATAGGATAACAATATAAAACTTAATTTAAATAATATGATAAATAACTTATTTTAAATATTTCATTATTTGTATTATAAAAAATTACTTGTTATGAATTAAGCTTTTTTTAGAAAAAAAAAAAAAAAAAACTGGAAAAGAAAAATGAAGTGGGAATGGAAAGGGAAAGAAGGTTAAGTGATAATGATATTGTGCATATTGTGTTGTCAAATACTGAAAATTAGCTTTTTAAAAAAAAACTTATAATAAATTTTTTTATACATAAAAATCGTAATGTTAGTGCGTATTATTTTGTTAATAATTTATATACTCAAATGAAATATTGATGATGTTATTTAATTAATATATAGATAAGGATTAAAAACAAAGAATTAATTATGATGTTTCTTATAGTGTTGATTAATATGGGGTGTTACCTAGGATGAGACCATGGTGACGTCATGAGACGGAGAGTTGGCGTGATGACGGCGTTAGAATGCCAACTAACCACCTCGAAAAGTTGACTAACAAAGAGAGAGAATCAAGAGCACTAACGACGTGTCGATCTCAGAATCTCTGGGCCCCGCCGTTTTCCTTGTGATCCTGCCACGTCCTGCTTCTCGCACATGTGTCAGCGCTGGCATCGTCACCAACACCAAACTTTTCTTCCTTATTTATTTCTTCTTTTTTCTTTTTAAATAAATTATATTATTTGTTTTTTGTTTATATATATATATATATATATAATTTCATGCAAGGTTTCAATGTGTATAATTTCATGCAATGTTTCAACTTTCAACTGGTCTTCCGTCTCAGCCGTCATTTCCAAAATTGCCCTTATTTCTTCTCCAACATTTCCAATTAAAATTATATATAATAATAATATAAATAAGTCTTTGCTCAAATCTAATTCTAAAATTTTTCATGAGTGTTTTACGTTTTACGTTGGTTCAAATTGGTATGTATTTATGCATATTAATAATCTCAAGACTAGATTTGAAAATAGAACTTCCCTTTTAAAGGTGGTGATTTGGATTATAAAATAAAGGGTTGTTATAAATATGATGGAGTTAATGTTAACTAGGTCAATATGAATAACGACATGATATATGTGTATTAAAGGAGCCATATGGATATAATATATTCTACTAATTTTGTGATTCAAACATATATAATTTAAATAAAAAAATAATTTTTAACCATTATATATTATAAATTATATGGAAAATTTATTAATTATTAAATTTTAATTTAGTGGTCCACACGAATCAAAGATTTAGAAAGTGGAACATTATTCACTAGTTCTCATAAATAGCTCTGGTCAAATTGATTGTTCTAATGCAATAGTTGAACCCTTAAAAGTAATGTTTAGGCACTTAAATTTTATATTCAATTGCAAAATCTACCCATTATGGAATGATTTCTTTAAACATTTATAAAACAAATGAGTTGAAACACATGAGGGAACACAACAAATGCTGTTTTAATGGTAGTGGCAAGGAATTTGGTGAAGCAAAAAGAGAAATATGAGCATTGGAGTTGCAAGCAACCTAGGAAGATGAAAAGGAAATGTAATGAAATGGACTTAGTTTTCTTTATTGAAATAGGTCATGATAGTAACTCCTCAACCAAGGTTCTATGATTATGACTTTACTTTATCATAATAATCAATCAAGATTGTTGCTCAAGCAAATTCCTTCAAAAGCATTTTTAAAAAAGTCTCCATAGCTATTGGAAGAAAAGTGATAACATTAACACATTACTTCATACAATCATAATACTTTGCATGTAGTACACAACCAGACTATGCACTATGACTCTTATCAGTTTGAATATTATAGGTTAGATCTCAACAACAAAAAAGTGCTCATATAGTACCATATACTTTTGGAACTTTACATGTGCTTTTTCATTTTTTACTACTTTTTACAAAAACTAAAAGTGATTTCTAGTAAATTTGTACTCTGAATGTATACATGTCTAAGTACAGCTAAGATCAAATGTTCAGAAATTCCTTTTGTTTAAAAGTAGTTACCAAGAATTTTTGGAAATATTTTCATATGCTTTTCACCAACAATTATAAATTTATATTATTATTATTATTATGCCAATATGATAATAATGATTAAGGATTTATTCAAATTCATCGAGATTAAATATTATTTTTGAAAATCTATTCTTATAATATTGGAAGAAATGTATTCTCACAATAAATGGAGAAATTACTAGCTTGTATTGATAATTATGCATAGTAGAATTTGAATCCTACCATGAATGTAAATGAGATACATAATAATTATTACTAAGTGGATATGCTATTTTAAACACTCTAAATTATTATAATAAATTTCTCCTAAATGGGTATTGATATTAATAGCCTAGTATATCGTAAACTACTCATTAAATATAACTAGCTATTAATTTAAAATGAAATGAGTGGCTAACAATTCTTAGTGGTGCTAGATGAGAAGGGTACCCATGAGAAACACATGGGGCGCTCATTGATAAGGATACTTACTATGAAGAAAATTGGTGTATCTTGAGAAGGGACGCCTACCGTGTAGAAAAAATATGCAAAAAGAAATTGAATATTTATTGAAAGAACTGCCACTGATAAATAATGGACGCACATTAAGAGAGACATTCACTAAAAAGAAAACGAGAGCTTATCAAGAAAAGACATCCTTTAATAAGAAAAAGTTTGTAAAATGTAAATTGGCGCCGTTCAAAAGACATCAATTGAAAAGAGAAAAACTTAAAAAAAGAAAAAAGAAAATCTAGAATGAATTTTTTCTTTTTTTGGGGAAAGAAATTTACCATGGATCTTGTTATTAGATTAGAAAATATTTCAAACATGGCTTTTTACCTCACACATACATAAACATTATCTAAACCACTTGACAATAGATACTTAGTTGTCTCATTGATACTACTAAACCATAATTAGCAAACACTTTGTTTTGTTCTTCTCTTTAGGTTCCATGTCGATATAATGTGTAAAATCTTCTTTATTTTTTGTTACAAATCAAATACATTCACTTATCTAAAAAAGGGAAAATCAAAGTAAATACCAAGGTCAATATGGTCATCTCACATTTACATACCATAATTTAACACCTCTTTTTCCCTACTATAGCCACCCAAAAAATAGATAAAAACAAAAACATCATTTTTTTTGTTTTTTTTTTTTTAAGTTTGTATAATATATTTATATTTATTTCTCTTATCAACAATAAATAAATAAACAAACAAGTCTCCAATATAAAGTCTGTCTTTCTCCATCACAAAATGTCACTGTGTCTGTGTCTGTGTCTCTCTTTAAGGTTGCAGAGAGAAACGGAAAATGAACCCAACTCTATGACTTCCGTCTAGCGTTTGACGTTTCTTTTCTCTGCTTCGCATCAAACCGTAAGTCTCTCTCTCTCTTTCTTTCTTGCTGGTTTGCTCTCTGTGAAATTTTGATTAGATATCAAATTCAGATTCTTTGATGAACTTCTGATTATGTTTTTTTTTTTTTTTTTATTGGTTTCTGGGTTGTTGAAAGTTGGTTTTTTCGAATTCTATGACAAGGGTTTTGTGTTTGGTTCATGAGAAAGTTGTTAGAGAAGAAAAAGTTTGAAGCTTTGGACTTTTACGTTTCGGGGGGGGTGGTGTGGGGGCGAGCGCGGGGGGGGGGGGGGGGGGGGGGGGGGGTGGGGGCGGCGGCGCGCCGGGCGCGGGCGCGGGGTGCGGGGCGCGGGGTTTGTGGTGGCGCTCGGGCGCGCGGGGGCCGGGTGTTTGGAGTGAGAAGGGTGGATATAGTAGATTTGGAGTGGAATTAGCAATACCCAGATGATGATTTTTGTTTAATTTGGACTTATTAGCTTCTTTTATGTTCAGTTGAGGTGGGGTCTTGTGTTTTTTGTTCTTGAATCATGTAAAGTTTTGATTTTTATGTCTTGGTTCTTTTTGTTTGCATTTTATTTGCTAATTCAATGGAGTTTTTTGGTTTGGATTTTTGCTTTTTGAAGCTCAATTTCGTGAAGGAGGTTGTTATGTGAGTGGAGATTGAATTTGTTCTATTGGGTATTGAAGTTGACAGTAGGAAGATGGACATTTTTGTAACTATGCATGGCATTTGATATTCCTTTATTTTTTTTGAACTGTTTGTATGCTCTTTTGAAATTTGATTCTTCCTGTCTAAATTGTGGAGCTTGGATACTGAATCGAACAATTTTATACTCTGTTGCTCTTGCTCTTTAGAATATTTAATCTTGTTTGTGTAAAAGTTAATTGTTTGTTAAGCTTTGTTTCAGTCATGTGCACTTAAATTATTGTTTTATGTCTCCTGAATTGACAACATAAAGCATGAGTAGAAGTTCAACGAGAGTTCTGTGTATTTATCTGTTTTTTGAAGGTTTTGTTCAGCACCTTGTTTGATGGCGGTATCTATCTACATCATGATGGCTAACTAGCTGTTTTGATCTGTTTTCTCTTTAGCTCTCGATTGTCTTGTGGGTCAATTTCTTTGGGGATTAGGCTATTGACATTCTTTGAGGATTAGGTTGTGAATAATGCCGGCAAAACCTGATGAAGATCGGCAGTTAGACCATGGTGCTCATAATGTGTTGCAGTCAACCATCTATTCGCAGCCTTGGTGGCATGGGGTCGGGACTGGTGGCTCCTTGAGTGCAACTGCTTCCAAAACATCTAGGGAACAACCAAATGGTTCTGCCTCTAATGAAGCTACCCATTCACAAGGTAATAGTTACTTGGAGATGATTCTAGATTTCTACAGTGGGGCTTGATCAGCTTGTAAGTGTTAATTTAACAGATCTGTATGTATGTTAATGTGGTATTCTACCAATATGTACGAGTAACTTTTTCTTGTCAGCTTTACTTAAGAGTGTAATGGTGATAGAATTCTTTTTCGTTAAAGCAGATGGGAGTCGTGGACCAGAACATGGAAATCTCAAGCATATTCCATCCTCAACTCCCCTTGCTATGGGTGAACACCTTGAACCAAATTCCCAAATGGAGCTAGTTGGTCACTCAATTGTGAGACATCTCTCTCTCTTTACACACACTCACACACAAGCACACAGTTGTGAGTACTTTTTGCTGTGCATCTAGACAAGTTTCTAGGACTTTGCCATTTTAGTGGTAGTGTAACAGTGATGATTCTTAGTAACGTAAAATTTTCAGGTTTTGACATCATATCCTTATTCAGATCCACAGTATGGTGGTGTATTGACTCCATATGGGCCACAAGCTATGGTATGCTTTTGTTGTCCTTTTATATATGTTCAGTGTTTGAACAAGAAAAGGTAGTCAAAATACTACTTGATATGACTAAATTATCTATATAAGGGTGGATTGCTTTAGAAGGATTTCACTTTGTATGGTAGTTAGAATAGGACAATGTCTACTAATTTTATCAGAATTTATATTTAGATTATATGAGCTTAAATAAATTATTACAGTATTATGTCTGTTGTGTTTTCGTTGCTTCAGTCTTAAGCTTAGCAACCAGCATCTTTAGTAAATTTGAAAAGCCTCTGGTAATTCATTCATGGTGTTTACCAATTTTTGACACAGAATCAACTTCTTAATCTGATTGAGTGTTTTACTACCCACTGCTGTATTGAGTTGTAACTCATGATAATTAGTAATTCACATGAAGGTTATACCACTGATAGAACCTTGTTTCTTGTGGTCAGATGCTTTTGTATGGATTGTTGAATGCAATTTCATTTTGTTGTATTAATGAAGCACCGTTGTGGTATATCCTTGGTAAATATGCATATGTAAATTTACTGTTGGAATGATGTGGGAGGGAGATTGTTCTCTTATACTGCGTAGCTTCCAGGTTCATTGCTGTGTGTTAGTATATCTTCAACCATATTAGGAGGATCATTCAACTTGGTGTTAAGTGTTCCTTCAAGTCGTTGTTTCAGGATTAGAAAATCTTCTAACTCACTGTTGATTTGGTGCCAGATACCTCAGTTATATGGCATGCATCATGCTAGGATGCCTTTGCCCCTTGAAATGGAAGAGGAGCCTGTTTATGTAAACGCAAAGCAGTATCATGGTATTCTGAGACGCAGGCAGTCACGTGCTAAGGCTGAGCTTGAAAAGAAAGTGATAAAAGTTAGAAAGGTAGAATTTGTATTTATTACCTTTTCTACTTTGGAACGAACAACATTTTCCCATGAAAGAATTTAGCAAGGTCGAGATATATTATCTTGTATTCTCATTTCTTTACAGCCTTATCTTCATGAGTCGAGGCACCAACATGCCATGAGAAGAGCCAGAGGTTGTGGAGGCCGCTTTCTTAATACGAAGAAGCTGGACAACAATGGTGCAAATCCCACTTCGGGAGAGAGCGTGAATAATATTTCAAACCTTTCAGCAGAGTCTGCCAGCTTATCTGGTTCTGAAAGCTTGCCCAACAACGGTAGTGGAAACACGGCATCCTCCGTTGATCAGCAAGTAGGATTGGTGGTTGGAAACATGAAGAGAGCACAGTCTCCTTCCAATGGCAACAGCAATGGCCATGGTCTGTTATCAATGTATAATTCATCATCCACTGAGGGCATCAAAGGGGACTTGTTGGGTCAGCAGAGGAAAAGCATGCAGGGGAATGGGGCACCACGAGGGGCCCTTCCCGTCAAGTGAGATTCCTCCTTGATGCGGAGGGGCCTCTCCAGCATTGCTCTACCGGTTAGATTTTATCCACTTTTTATTCATGCATACACACACACGCACCCACACATCTCCAACTATGTGTTTCTGACTCTGAAGCTTGTCTTGAAACAGGCAAAGTAGGAGACAGTTGCCCCTCCGAACTTGGAGGTCGGGGATATGCTCACAAGTGTGGGGTGGTCCTCAGGCAAATCATTCTTGGCTTAAGAAACCTATCTTTGCTGGGGTTTAGATGAGGAAGGAGGACATATACATGCATGGATATCACCATGCCATCTTCACTCTTCCATTCATTTCAACCTCATTTGTAAAAAAAGGAATAGCTATAGTTTTATATACTGTGTACCTAACAATCAAGTAGGGGATTTTAGTTGTGAAGGCGGGGAGTTTTTCTTGAAAGAACCATTAAAACATTTGAATAGTCTGCAAAAAGTGTGAAGAAACTCTTGTTGTTTGCAACCATGTTAAAATAATGTCAAAATGTTTGAGGGGTTTCTCCTCTTCTTTTTACAATCGTTTTGTGGTCTTGTGATGTGAGTGGCTTGCACGCAATGTGTGGAGCCAGTCTATACTCTTTTTTTCTATATATGTGGTCTTATTGATTGCATACAAAATATGAGTTGCTTGGATTTGATTGTTTTTGTTGCTTTTATGAATTGTTACTCTCATTTACAGTAATTTTTTGCAACCTAACTAATCAAACTCAAGTTTCAACGAAATTCGGTTACATTAGTTGCCAATCACAATCACTAAAAGTTGTGTCACGTTAGTTGGCAGATAAAAACGAAGGATTTGAAATTGTTGGTAATGTGTCGGGTTTCATGAATTTATTGTCTGTTTTATGGTTACCTTGTCTCACAGCTTGATGTAAGATACGACGCTTCACAATCAATGAAGCAAAAATCGATGTTGATGTAAACGTCAAGACCTAAGCTAATAAAACCATCCATTAAAATAGTAAAAAATCATAAATTTTCTCAAACTATCATGAACATTAAGATATATTTTTGGGTTTGATTACCTTATTGATTGATTGAGGTTACCTATTAATAATAATAATTGGAATAATTGTAAAAATGATCATTGAATTGATTGTAAAAGTAATTATTGAAAAATATTAAATGATTGTTATTGATGGTAACCTTGTTAGTCAAACCCATATTTTATGTCGGCTACCTTGAAATATAGAAAATAGTGTCCATATTTACTTCGTTGCGCTCTCAAGCTGCATATACTAGACCCATCAAATCAAACACAGCCCAGGCCCAATAGAGAGTTTAAAATGCCTCTTATATCTACATATTTTTCTCGAATGCTATCTCACACTAGCCCTAGTGGCCCCCGCGCACCCCCTCCTCTCTCTCTCTCTCTCTCTCTCTCTCTCTCTGTGCGTTGCAGACATTCTGGCCTTCGGTTCCACGATTTGCATAAAAAGAAGCGATTTTGAAACAACTTTTTTATTTGTTTTGCGATTTCGATCGTTTTGATGGTGATTTTGAACATCCCCATGATGAAAAGTTTAGTAATCTGAAAATGTGCATGAAGTAGCAACCATGGTGATGTTAATATGGTGCTCCCTTTTTTGTTTTTTCAAACAAGGTAGAGGAACCAACCATGGTTTTTCATGCCAAGGTTGATACTCGGCGTTTTTGAGGGATTTTTATAGCTTTCAAGTTTCTGGATTTTTTTTTTTTTACTTATATATATGTGTTGGATTAGTGAATTTTTACTTTCTTTTCGATGGAAGGAAATTATTATAAAAATATTAATTTCGATGAAAGTAAAGATTTAAATTTATATATGTTGAGAATTTTTCCTACATCAACTTTCCACATATAGAAAAACTAAAGAATGGTGCTTTTTTTTTTTTTTTTTTTGCAATTTACTTTCTCATTAGTACTTCTAAAACATTAAATTCATAAATTTTTATTCTGTATATTATTGATAATTTTACTCAAGGCCCTTTTTCTTTTTTTTTTTTGAAAATTTTTTTTTTACAAAGTTGATTGTTTGAAGATTTGAAGGTTAGATTTATTATGATGGAAAAGGTCTTTTATCTAATGATGTAACACAAAACAATTGAAGGTTGAGCATGTTGATTTTTGTAAGATTGTTCATGAAAGTTTTAGTTTGGATGTAAACTAAAATAATTAAGAAGAATAATATGGAAAATTATTGTAATAACACACAGGTTTTATTAGACCAAAATATATTATATTATGTATGACACGGTATATGATTCAACCAGTCATCTATTATTACATAAAAGAAACAAGAGAGATTTATATCTCTACATTGACCTGCATAAGGCAGTTGTGTTGCTCCAAAATGCCATCTCATGATCACAATTTTGCTTGTTCTTGGAGTTGTTCCTGTTCAATGATCCATGTATTTTGATGAGAAACTTAAACTTGAAGAATTGAATTACAAGATAAGCTTGAAGATGTATCATTGATAAGAACCATTTAAAGTTTGCTCACCAATATTTGATGGATGCTAATGCCATGTTCATCACGATGCACCTTAGGGAATGGAAGTGAATGGATAGAAAAATTTTTACATGAAAACTGACCTCTGTTACAAAGAAGGCGTGGAACCCGTATGGAACCCTGTGCGGTAATTCCACAACTGCAACGGGATCTGCTGACATTGTTTTTGCATCGATTACGTTCACTGCTGATTTTCTGCATGTTCGAAATCGAGAATGAGAGTGCTAAGTTTTGAGTCATTAGAATGGCTAGATACTAAGGAAGAGTTGAAATGGGGTGTGTTTTATAGTGATTTGCACAGCCTATTCAAGCTTTTGAAATGAAAATGAAAAGACACTAACATCAGACAGGACAGGTACACAATTGTGCCTTGCTAATATCATCTAAATTATAATTAAGCCTAAAGGATGATCCTCAGTTAGAGGACAGGAACCATAATGCATTCTGCAATGGCACCATAACATGAGCTAGAGCCCGGGCTCTAGCTCAATTCATGTCAAAGTGTCAATCAATAGTGGTTTTGGGACACGATTCCAATCAGCATGAGAAATGAAGTGACTGACCCGGTCTCCTCATCATGGACAAAGAATATTAGGTAGCCATCATCTTCTTCGGAAGAGGTACCAGCCTCTCGGGGGACATAAACAGCTTCCGAACCAAATCTTTTTGGACCCAGGTCGAAGATACCTTTAACGTTTCCTCCAACTTCGAGCTTTGTTTTTCCTGCCTCTGGTTCTGCATGCAGATCAAATTTGATAATTCCTGTGACCTTTGCAATGCTGTCCAGAATGGTTCCATAGACGTATCTTTGTTTCCTAAACTCACACGAGATAATTAGTAAGTGAATTTTCTGGAGAAAGAGCTAGATTTTCAGTTTTAACGCATTCAATAACTCTAATAGAATGACAAAAGTACCATGGATCTAGAAATGATTTGAACTAAGGAAAACAACACAATTCAATTTTCATTTCCAAAATTTAACCCTTCACTTCAGTCAAATTAATAGCATCGATGATAGATATATACCTGCCAGTGTAGCTCTCATTTACCCTGGGAAAATCAACAGCAGGTGCTGATAATTTCTTCTGTGAAGCCAGACCAGTTTTCATGTTGAACTTCATCTCATACCTGATTATGAAAATAACAATCAGAAACGCGTGTGTAGTGCAAAAAACCTTTTCGAATTAAGAAATTGTTGAGAGTTCTCATACAACTCATTTGTGAAATTCTCTAGCTTTTCTTTGACAGTCCCATTAACCATGTCTAGATCTGGATTCTCGAGGCGACAAGTGATCAAAACAACTTCGTCTCCCTCCTCCCAAGCATTAGCTAGTAAAAAATAATCATTAAAGCAGTCACAATGTATGAAGACAGAACAAACTTTGAGCATTGGATTCATAAACAATATTGCAAATATATGTACAAATGACCATAAAGAAAGAGACCAGATACTTGCACGATGGAGAATGTTTTAGATTCAATCACTATATAAGCCTTCAAACAAGAACCAGTGCTGAAAATTTTTAGAATTCTGATGAATCTCAAAGAGTCATATTTATCATTTAGGTTTTCTCTCTCGTTTATATGAACAGATAAATAGGTGCAGTCGTCTTCAGAAGTTTCCCAAACAACCACCCCGAAATATCATAATCTGAGGACAAACTTATACATTTAAATGTAACATGCATGCATGTGTTGGCCATTGTAAGCCTGGTTGCATTTTAGTTTCAACCAATACTACCTTATTAGGTATCTGTGAAAATAATTGCATAATTTTAAAACCTGTTAGTACTTGTGTTCAAATTTGTCATACACATGTTATATTCTGGCACATAATGTCAAGCATATAACTAAGAACTTCTGGGTGAAACAGGTCTGTAAAACAGAATAAAATCGAAGGACAAAGAATATTGGCATTTTTTTTTTTTTTTTTGAAAGCAGAATATTGGCATTTGATTAGACATTAATGATAGGAAAAGCATGGTTAGCCCACCATTATGGAATATAAAGCAATTTGGAAGTTCAAACCATCTAATTTGAGCCTCATTCTCTGCATATCTGGGAAGTATACCAAAACGAGCTTTTTGTGTTGCATCAAATGTGAAAATCAGCGTGTTTTCCTTCACCATTTCCTGAAAATTGTAACTTCTTGAATTTATACCCCACCAAGAAAAGAAAAAAAGACTGAAGGCCATGTATCAAGATGAGGTTTATTTTTTATTTGTTAAGTTCATGTTGCAGCAAGCAATGAATATTTGAGGACAAAACCATTTGAAAAATATTAAAAATTATCATACCTTTGGTCTGAAATATAGCGGAAGATCCATGAAAATTGCATAATTTTCAGTAATAGCAAAATCATGCATCATGATGGGGTTTGGTACTGTTATGGGTATTGGGTCATGCATGAAACCATCCTTTGAAATAACTCGGTATGTGATATATGGCGGCTCATGTGCATAGCCAAAGGTAAACATCTCACCTGCATGCAGAAATCACATAAAATCAGAAGGATTTTCCTGCCTTTATGAAACTAGTTATTTGAGTTTTTTCCAAGAGGAAGACGTTACCAGTGTATGGATCAACCTTTGGATGGGCAGTAAAGGAATGCTTTAGTCTCTTGTCATAATCCAGCAAGCCAAGCGTCTGCAAATCTCCATCTTCCAGAACTTTCATGGCATCTGCATGATTAAATTGGATGAAAAAGATTCCACAGAAAGAAGCACCAAATTGTATTAGAGTATCTTATTTTTTTTGAGGGGGGGGGGGCGGGCGGTGTGGGGGTGTGTGGTGTGGCAAAACCACGGAAAATAGTCAATTTTATAGTGCTCACTGCTGTATCATTAGTTGTCACTCTGTAATGCAACTAATAATATGCAAATATTGAAGCAGCTTCATATATATATATATATATATTGCACTCTTACTCTATTTTTAAAGCTAAAAACATAGAGATAAGATAGTCTTACATGGTTTGTCAGCCTCTGAAAGTGCTAGAAGTTTCCCATGGTGATAGACAAGAGCTGTGTTGGCTGGAAGAGGGTGAGAGATAGTTGGTAATTTTATACTTAAATTTTTTAATTGGATATATATGCAATTGACGTATCTGATGAAGGGAGGACATTTTTCTAATCTACTAAGAACTTGAAGGATGATTTTGGATAAGTATAATACTAAATGCCTAAATGCATCAAATCGAATAAAGACTGTTCAACTCATTCTTTCTAGACATTCTTTACCCATTGCCTTCACTTTGTAACATCTCAAAGATTATACAGGTTTACACCCCAACACACATGTAATGTAATATTATGCAAGTGTATACATGAATAAATGCTTCTGGAGCCGCAATCTAAAGATTTCCCAAAGATGCAGGTCTCATCAGCTTAGAAGAGAACATAAGACTTTTGCAGTAAACACATACAGAATATACATACCTGTCCCATTCCCATATGTAAGATCCAAAACTTTCAATTTTGCTCTAACAATTTGCATGTAAACCATGAATAATCCAAACAGCCCCTTAAGGTCTCCAATCTACAGAAACACCCCCCCAAAAAAAAATCATTCTTATTCTCATTTACTAAATCACATCTCTAAACTGCAGTACAATCCATCAGTAATGAAAACTTTTAACATTATGACTAAATGAAGAAATTTGGAAAGCAAACTCAATATTTAATCAAAAGACAAATCATTACACAAGCAGTTTGCCTAGCCAGTCTACCTTCATGAATTTAGAACCTCCAAAAAACTCTTCCTGTTTAAGACGCGATGTTTTCACATAGCGGGAAACATATTTTGCTTTTCCATCCTTAATACGCAGACCATGAATCATACTGCAAATTCACAAAAACAATAGTTAGACAATCATGCACTTAAAGTGAAAAAAAGGTTCTACTTTCCTTTTTCCAACACAAAACTCAAAACCAACTATCTACTCTAAACCAAAGAAACAAACACACATATTCACCCACCCATCTCCATCAAACCTGCAAAACACACAACAAAGAGAGTCAAAACACAATATCGAACCTCTCAATCAATAAAAACAAAAACCTCTCTATCAGCACACAAAAATCATACCAATGATATCCAGCCACCGGAAAAAACTTCGGATTGGGACCCACCCTCACAAACTCACCATTCAAGCACTCCTGAAACACACACACACACACACACACAACTATTCACATTCAATTCCCAAATATACCACTACACTCAAATTCACAATATCAAAATTGTTGTAATATTCATTTCTTCTTCTATAATTGGCCTTTTTTTGTGCATTTGATGAGTTTGCTAGTTATATAAACTACACACAAACACAATACAAATAAAATTAAACAGAAAAAAAAAAAAAGTCAATTATTTAACTTTTTTAAATAAAGACTCCATTTTACTCTACAAAAGCTTAAAAAATCTTCTTTTTTTGTTTTTTGTTTTTTGTAATTCGAATATGAATCTAATCAGCGTTTGACAGCAAAATCAAAGTAGTCAGCTCGGTCGTTGAAACTGTTAAATTTTAGCTGGAAATGGTGCGCCGGCAACACACCGGAAGATGACCGATGACGTGGAGGTCATTAGTTGGAGGAGTCTCGTCACTAACGGGAGCGAAGTTGCCAGAGAGGTAGTGGTGAGGCTGCGAAGAGTCGTACATCAACTTGACGATTACTTTCTCAACCAAGTCGATCGCTTTCGAAGTCAGACCTTTCTGCGGCTTCGGATTCACCACCACCACTCCGTCGTCGCCGCCGCCGCCGCCCTTCTCCGCCTTCTTCTCCTCCGCCATGTGTTCCTCTCTCTCTCTCTCCGTCACTCAGTGTAGAGTTGAGTGAATGCACTGAATGGTGTGGTGGTGCGCGTTGTAGTATTTGTCGTGTTGTCTGGCTGCCTTGGTGAAGAATATACGGCCACGTGTCGTTTTATTAAGATAGAATTTCAAAGAGATAAATGTAACATTCATTTTCATCAATATTAAATTAATCAAAATAACATTAAAATCTAAGTAAATGTTAAATATGTTTTTTTAAAGGGCTTATGCTGTCAAAACGCTACTTTTTTTAATATCAATATAATAACAGAAGGTATTTTAATGTTTTCTCAAACATCAAGGAAGAAAATGATTATTCTTTAAATGTGAAGAGAAAAAATGATAATAACTCTATACTTTTATTTATATTGAAGTAAATCCGATTTGTATAGTATACATTAAGATTTTTACATGAAAAAATATGGAGATTTCCGTTGCAGACCACTTCACTTTTACAAACTGTTATAAATATTAAAATTCTCAAATGAAAAAACTTGCATGATGGAAATAGGAATATATATTTTTACAGACAATTCTAATGAGATAAACACATTCTAGAGAAATAAACTGACTTAAACTTAGAAGGGTGTCTCCGAAGACAACCTCCGAATCACCTTGACAAAGGTGTTATCTATGTGCCAAATGTTGCGGTTTGAAATGGTTGTACGAAGATAAACTAAGACTTCAGGAGGATCCCTCTTCATACGAAGATTGATCTTAATATAACAACAATATTATATATATAAATATATATATAATAAATATATTTTTAAAAATATATAGAGTAAATATAAAAATATATATTTATATAAATATATTTTAAAAATATGTAAAATATACAAATTATATATATTTTTAATTATATTTTTGTGTGTATATATATTATATTTAATATATATTAACTATATTTTTGTATATAAATATAGCATATTTATTATATATATTAATTATATTTTTGTATATATATATAATATACTAGATATAGTAATTATGTTTTTGTATATATATATATATAGTGTATTTACATAGAGTATATTTACTTTATATATTAATTATATTTTTGTCTATATATATATATACACACACATTTATAATTGAATTATGTTATTTGGTTTAGTTTGGTTAATTACCGGAATACGCCCGGTGACAGGGAGATTGGTGGTGGGAGGAGATTCGTGGATAACGGGAGCGAAGTTGCCAGAGAGATAGTGAAGAGGCTGGGAAGTATTGTACATCAACTTCACGATCATTTCTTCCACAAAGTCAATCACTTTGGCCGCCAATCCTCTCCGTGGCTCTGGATTCACCGCCACTATCCCCCCGCCGAACTTCACCTTCTTCTTCTCATCCTTCTGTGCCGCCGCCTCTCTGTCTTGTTGTACTACTCTGAGTGATCGGCTGGAGCGATGACGGCTCGAATCGCTGGAGAAATTTGGACCGGACTGTCGTCTCGCCACCGTACACTGAATTCTTGGCAAATGATTGATCGTCGTCATCGTGAAGCTGTAATGTGAATCTGCTGCTAGCTCTGCAAAGTTTTCTGTCATGTGTGTATAGCTGGTAGGCGGCATGCACATGAACGAAGTATCGCATCATTTCCTAATATTTTTCACGTTTTTCTTCAAATTTTAAAGAATCAGGTCATTTACCAAAAGAACCCCTTTTTGGCACCTTATTGACATAATTAGCCCCTCAGTTAAAAAATTTGCAAAACTACTCCAAGTTACCCAAAATACCCCTAATAAATTATAGCCATCTCATTAATACAAATCATTAATTATTTACCAACCAAAATCAAATTATAATAAAATAAATAAAATGCATCATTGAATAATATCATCAACCCACATTAATCCATGCTCCATCACAATTTTACTCCAACAGATAAAATTTTTCTTTAAGGTTTACTTTGAGTTGAAGAAAAATTGAAGAAATTTGAGTATTAATAAAGGTTAGTGTTTATAATAATCGAGTTTGAGAAATTATATGATAATGATTTTGAAGAAAATGAGTTGAAAAAATTGAACTTCGAGTTAGCATATGACCCGATATCAGGTTGTATCATGTGCTAACTCGAAATTCAATTGTTGACCTGAATCAGATCAATAATTATGAAATGATCTAATTTGGATCAAAATTATAACTTTAAGTTTGTAAATGACCCGATATCGAGTTGACCCGAATCAAGTCAATAATTATGGTATGAACTTTAGGGTTAAAATTATAGCTTTGGGTTACCACATAACCTAGTATCGAGTTATGTGCTAACTCAAAGTTCAATTTTTAACCCAAAAAGTCAATAGTTATGAAATGACTTCGGGTCAAAATTATAAATTTGGATTAGCGTATGGGTTATATGTTAATCCAAAGTTATAATTTTGTACGATATCAAGTAACAGAATGTGAGATGGAATCAGTAGACAAGCGGGATTGAATAAACCCATCATCTGTGGATACCATCCATACGGTTGTCTGGTCGCTGCTTGACCACACACTCTGTTTCCAGAAATCAGAAAATCTGTTTTCAGAAAGCAAGTGATCAGACTTTCTCTGTCGCACTGTAGTTGAAGCCAAAAAACAGAACTGCTTTCTCGCACCAAATACAAGAAGTGCAAAACAAAACACCCACAAAAACAAAAACATTTTTTTTTTTTTAAAAGAAGGGCTCATATCAAGTGTAAAAGAATTTACAAGTCTATCATCGCGAACCAAAAAAACCCAGATCGAAAAGGGGAAAAAGAGAAATGATTTGCTTCTTATCCAGCAAAATCGAATTGAGATTTTTTGATATTAACACTTTGATCTCACTCAAGCCTCTCTTTTTGTAATCAAAGCCCTCAACCCACAAAACTGAATATACTTAAAACTGTAAAATCAAAACAAAATGTTGCACAAAACAAATTATCAAAAGGAAAAGAATAAGTGTTTAAAAGATGGAGGCACCGTCGGATAAATCAGGTGCCTCACAACCTACAATCAACATGCTTTCCAAATCAAACGACCAAACGAACAATAAAATCGTATCAAAGATGGAGGCACGGTCGGTGGTCTTCGGGTTGGTGTGGCTGCTGAAAGAATGAGATAAATGGAAAGCGGCTGAAATGGTTTTAAGGTACCTCATTAAAAAAACAAAAAAAAAAAAAAAAAAAAAAACAAGAAATGGTGTTTTCAGGAGAAAAAAAAAAGTTTGAAGGGTATTTTGTAAATTAGAGGTAGTTTTGCAATTTATTTGCCCTAAAGGGTTCTTATGTAATTATTATATGGGCGTTTGAGGCATTTTTGCTAAATTTTCAAAATTTTATTTGTCATTTTAATAATATAATCTATGTTGTAAAATTAATAAAATAAAATAAAATAAAATAAGGGAGGAGTAGGAGTAGTAGTAGAAGAATATATACACTTGATAACATATTAGATATAATAATAAATAAAGAAATAAATGTGAAAGAAAGAAAATGGAGAGTAGGGCGAGAAAAAATTTAATATTGGAATTAAATTTAGGAGAAATTTTTACACATAATATTTGAAAGCAAAGTAGCATATATATAGGCAATACAATCCACCAGATTCACCATCTTTCAATTATATATATAAAAAAATTGTTGCTTGCCACAAGTAATCAATCATGGCATGTTGTTTCTAACCAATGAGATTGGCCTTCATATTGACTAGTTATATTTCCCTATATCAATACAGGTAATGGTAAACCTCTTTCGACTTATGAGAGTAGTACTCTGGATTGCGCGATAAAGTTTTATTTCAACTAGATCCTGACAGTTGAATACTCTAGTATCAAAAGATCTTATATATATATATATATATGTATATATTTTTGATGTCATCCTCCAAAACAAAAAAATTGACTCCCCTATATTATATGCCATGATTGTTGAAGAAGCCGATGATCGAGTGGACCCATGTCGATCAGCGGATCAGCTGAGCAGTCGGACTTGACGGGTCCAAGTTGTACACAAACGAACTAGCCATGGGTTTGAGGCCCAACCTGTGCTCTGAATGGGCCTTCTAATAGGTTTTTTCCAACAAAAAGCATGCCTAAAAATGATTGGTTGGAGTAGGAGCAGTCTAGAATATCATAGAACAAGTAAGAAAAATGATCATAATCTGATGTGGATATTCAGATTTAATAAAATTCAGGTTTAAATATATGTTATTATTCTAATATATATTTCAATTTTCAAGGATGCCACACCCTCTTTTTTCTTTTCTTTATACATAATTAATAATATAAATACAGTTATTACAGTCGAGACCTTTTGAAGTATGTTTGACCTGAAATAATGTTCCTAAAAACTGAGAGGAGGAACTCATATACTAATAGGAAAATGACACAAACAAAGACCATACATTGGTGGGAGGCGAAGCTTGAGCCGACACTTCAAAGGAAGTGGCAGCTTCAAATCTCACATGTCTTTTTTTTTTTTTGGGGAGGAAAATCCAAATCCACTTTCTGCATAAGAGAAATACTATATGCTTCATTGCATTCGGTTATAATTATTTTGACTTTAAATAGTGGGTTGGGACAGACCAACAAATATCACTTGTACCATTACGATGTCTTTTAGAAACACAAAAGATAAGAAGCAATCCACATCATGGGCATTGTCACTATGGAATATTTGATGCAAGAGACGAATTACAGGGCAAGAAAGTCTAATGTGCACACTCAATGACTCACTCGTCAATCAAGAAAATCATGACAATCATCAATTCATATTCTTAATTCGAAAATTTGGCGAAATTTTATGGGTACTTCATTACAATATTAGTCCCTGCGGTCACTTGTAATCTCTGAAGGTTACATACAGATTTGTAATTGACTGCTGTAGTTTACAAAAACAAATTATGTGCACATGCTTAGATATAGGTAACAGATATCTAATTTATATACAGTTGTTAATGTTGGTTCGTGTTATACATATCTGAGTCACTTGAATGATGGGATTTGAAGACTTCGATCTCATGTTCTCGTTGTGCTGATCACAATTTGGCAAGTTCTTGAAGTTGTTCCTGTTCAATAATCCGTAAAAGTAGATACTAAAAAAAAATAAAAGTTGAAGCTCAAAATGACCATACATAGAAGTTAAAAACAAATGCAGAAATACTAACCTCTCTCACAAAGAAGCCATGAAACCCGTATGGAACCCTATGGGGTAATTCCACCACAGCAACAGGATCAGCCGACATTGTTTTTGCATCGATTACATTTACTGATGATTTCCTGTGTGGTCGAAGAGTAGATGAATTAGTAATTACTAATGTATATAAATGGTAGCCATTTGGAATATTATTACTGATTAACTTGAGTAAGGAGAGCTGTACCCAGTATTCTCATCATGTACAAAGAATATTAAGTAGCCATCATCTTCTTCAGCAGCAGCACTGTCGGTAGGTTCTCGAGGGACAAACACAGCTTCCGAACCAAACCTACCAGGACCTAAGCCAAAGATGCCTTTAACATTTCCTCCAACTTCGAGCTTTGTTTTTCCTGCCTCTGGTTCCATGTGCAGGTCGAATTTGATATAACCTGCAACCTTTACAATGCTGTCTAGAATAGCTCCATACACATATCTCTGCTTCCTATGTTCAGACAACATAATCAGTATGCAAAAAATTCTTGTGAGCATCAAGATTCTCAGTTAATAATACAGCAGAAGTATCATATCCCCTATTCATGACCTTTTCTAACAAAATGTAGCATGGGCCAGCATAAACATGAGCTGGACAGCACCATGAACTCAACAGTCAAGCCAATGTTGCAGTCAACTCATATATGCAAGTTTGTCACTATCTTGTGTACTTCTACCATGGTTTTAGTTCAGACGTAAATATGCATAATGAATTCTGGATCGATTCAGTTGTCAACACTGATCGAAGGTATATACCTGCCAGTGTAACACTCAGGCACTCTGGGAAAATCAACACTAGGTGCGGACAATTTCTTTTGTGAAGCTAGACCGGTTTTCATATTGAATTTCATCTCATACCTGATCATAATAGAAAAAAAAAAAAAAAAAAAAAAAAGAGAAAGGATCAGGATCGCCTTCATAGCAGAAAGAACTTTACAAAGAATTCGTCACAGATTTCCTACAGCTCAATTGTGAGATCTTCAGGATTTTCTTTGAGAGGTCCATTGAGCATTTCAAGATCTGGATTCGCTACTCTGCAAGTTATCAAAACAACTTCATTGTCCTCCTCCCAAGCATTGGCTGAAAAGGGATGGTCATAAAAGGAAATCAGAACACAATCATTTCCAGCGGAAAAGTTTAGCATAGGAAACTTATGACAGCAAGTTAGACACACCATTGTGGAAGATATAGCAATTTGGAAGTTCAAACCATTTGATTTGAAGATCATCCTTCGCATACCGTGGAAGTACACCAAAACGAGCTTTCTTTGTTGGATCAAATGAGTATATCAGCTTATTTTCATTCACCATTTCCTACATTTTGAAAATGTTGTGTACGTGTCACAAGCCACATGGAAGGTGATCACTAAAAAGATTACTCAAAACATTAACGCTTGCAATTCCATTTTCTTTTTTCTTGTCGTTTGAAAGCCATGGAATTTCATAGATGCTTAATAATTACTTAGCCCTTTTTTTTATCATGTGAAAATTTAAAACTGCCAGAACTAGAAAGTTATGATACCTTTTGTCTAAAATACATAGGAAGATCCAAGAAAATTGCATAATTTTCAGTGATTGCAAAGTCATGCATCATCATGGGCTCTGATATTGTTATAGGTACTGGATCATGTATGAAGCCATCCTTTGAAACAACTCTGTAGGTGAGATATGGTGGACTCTGTGAATAGCCAAAAGTAAACATCTCACCTGCATGTACCATACCGTGTAAATCATATATTTTTACTCTTCTGAGTTCATTTTAAGGAGATGGATTTTACCAGTGCATGGGTCAATCTTTGGATGAGCAGTGAATGGATGTTGTAGTCTCTTGCCATAATCCAGCAAGCCAAGAGTTTCCAGATCTCCATCTTCCAGAACTTTTAGGACATCTGCATAGTGCAACAGTAATACAAATTTAATTTCCACTGACTGCAAACGAGAAGCAGTTCCAAGAGAAAAAAATTGAAACAAATGACGAAATGGAGGAAGTTTCTCATCATTTTTGCTCTTCATTAGATCCTCTTTTCTCTTTTCAAAGTTATAACAGAGAAATAAAGTAAGCTTACAAGGTTTATCTGCCTCCGATAGTGCTAGAAGTTTACCATCATGATATACGAAAGCTGTATTACCTGCAAGAAGGTGCCAGACAAATAGTAAAACTTATCACTATAATATCTGAAAAACATACAAAATGTGTCAAGTACCTATAACAGAAAAGATACAACATGAGTAAGGTAGGACAAGGTTTCGGTTTCAATTTTTCTTTCATTGACAAGAACAGAAGACATGACATGGTATGTAACCTGATATATATCGCTAACGCTTACACATAGATGCACGTGCAATGGATGTATCAAATGAAGGAAGCGAAGGCAGTTCCAATTTGCCTGAACTCCCAGTGGATGTTTTCTGGAAGGCTACATAAAGAAACTAACCTAAGTCCAACTCAGATGCTATACAAACAACAGCAGAACAAGCATACAAAGACTCCATGCAACATTACTGTGCAAAAGCTTAATATGTGGGAATTATGTTTCTAGAGCTGCACATGAACGAATCTGACTAATATGCTCGATACTTCCAGCTGATCAGAACATTTTTGCATCAAATCAGAACATCCATTTAAAAGACACCTACCTGCCCCAACTCCATATGAAACATCCAACACTTTCAAGCTCTCTCTCAGAATTTGCATGTTAACCATGAGTAATCCAAACAACCCCTTAAGATCTCCAAACTGCAAAGCAATCCCAAAGAAGAAGATAACACAAATTAACTAACATCTCCATTCATTTGAATTAGACAGAGAAATTTTTATTAACCCATGTAATCCATTGGTATACCTTTAAAAACTTCGCACCTCCAAAAAACTCTTCCTGTTTAAAACGAGACGTCCTCACAAAACGGGAAACATACGTAGCCTTTCCATCTTTAATCCGTAGGCCATGAATCAAGCTACAAAGTCCACACAATAAACTCACTGACACCGCACTAAATGTCACATCAGTAACACAATGCAACAAGCTAAACACTAAAAATCCACATCACTTAACTAGTGCAAGTGATCAAAACATCACTCTTCGAACTTTCATTTCTACCAACAGAATACACAATAAACAATCGAATACCATAATTGAAGAACAATGTTCTAGCATATTCTACCATAAGCTATGAGATATCAACTCACCCATCTCCATCAAACCTGCACAACAACCAACCAAAGCCGAATTACCAACACATTGCACCCAGTCAACACCTAGAAACAAGCAAAATTTTCTTCATGTAAACATATAATTCAAACAACAACACACCAATGATATCCAGCTACTGGTGCAAACTTCGAGTTTGGACCAACTCTAACAAATTCACCATTCAAGCACTCCTGAAATACACATAAACACTCAATTACATGTCTCACTCACACACACACACACATATATGATTCTGTTAATTCGGTGAGTTACAGGAAGACTGCCGGTGACAGGGAGGTTAGAGGTGGGAGCAGATTCGTGGATAAGCGGAGCGAAGTTTCCGGAGAGATAGTGAAGAGGCTGCGAAGAATTGTACATCAACTTCACTATCACTTCTTCCACTAAATCAATCGCCTTCGCGACCAATCCTCTCCGTGGTTCTGGATTCACCGCCACTATCCCGCCGCCGCCGCCGAAGTTCTCCTTCTTTTTATCCACCGCCTCCGCAGACGTCGCTGCCGCTCTGTCTTGTACTACTCTGAGTATCGATCGGCCGGAGCGGTGACGGTCCGAATCGGTGGAGAAAACTGGACGGTGATTATCGGACTGTCGTCTCGCCACCGGACACTGGATTCTGGCGAAATGATTCGTCGTCGTCATCATCGTGAAACTGTAACGTGAATCTGGTATCAGCTACGGAGTGTCGAAGCGTCTGTGGTTGTTGAAGAAGACGATGATAGAGCGTACACGTGTCCATCAGCTGAGCAATCCGAGTTGGCGGGTCTAAACTGTACACAAAAGAACCCGCCAAAATTAGATGGGCTTAAGGCCCAATATGTGTGCAGATTGGGCTTATGAGAATAGGTCCTTTCGAACACAAGCCCAGCCCAAGAAGTTTGTTGGAGCACTTCTGTATGTGATATGACACATAAATGACGATCGGATAAAGAAAGACGAATATCAGCCGTTGAATTAATCCGATGTATATATTTCCCAAATCTCCCACAATTTTTTATTTTTTGTAGATTTGAAACATTTAAATCTACTTTCCATGCCAAAGAAATACTATATATTTTGTACTTTCTTTTTTTTTTTTTCCTTATGATATTTAATTATTTTGGTAACTATTATAAATTTGGAAGCAATGGAAAGATATTACTATTCGAATTCATTATTTTATAATCTCATTAATGTGTCATTATTTTATAATCTCATTAATGTAGATATAATGACAAAAGTCTAGGCCAACCTTAATTTTGGCAAAATATTTAACTGAAGTCAAACATCCGCGACTCGTAATTTTTATTATTTATATGAAGATTAGACTAATAATTGTTAAATATTACCAAATCCAAAAATATAAACGCCCACTCATATGCAATATGAATAAATAATAGACGCATGTTAAAAGTTCTCTACCGTATAACATATGCAACCAAAATTTCAGATAAAGGAGGAGCGATGATTTGAACCAAGGACCTCTAAACTCCAATATAATATTAGTTACCGTCATACTTAAAAGTTTAAACTGATAGAAAAATAACTCAAGTATATTATATAAGATTTGAGGTTATGATATGATAATAATAATAATAATGTAAATTAGTTTAAAATCAATTGACCATCGGAAGGAAAAACTGAGTCAACTTTGCCTTAATTTGTGGGAGTGGGTTTGGTTTGAGAGTCATGAGAAGCAATGATAAACAACCAGAATGGACTTACTTTGCATACTTTGCTAGTTCTTATCCGGGCCAACTCATTTAAGTCTTGTCGAGAGGCAGACAATTGTCAAAGTAATCTGTTGAAAGAATGTCAAAATTTTGTTAATAGTAACAATGACTTGTGCTCCAACTATCATAGACTAATCCAACTAACCTAACTGAAAAAGTTAACATATTGATAACAAAGATTGTATAGTCAAATCTCAATCAGCTCCGTTAACCACTAGGTAGCAATTTCAAAACTGATATACAATGTTTTAGACTGTTTAAGGATTAATGAGAAACCGAACTTTTACTTATGACAACTAGAAAATTGTTGATGGTAGACTATGAAAAATTACATCAATAAGACCAGATTATATTTAGGGGTTTATTACGATTGGATACGTAAGTGACGGTAACATATCAACTCTTTTGAAAAACAAGCTAACAATATTAAACTTATTGGTTAAGTTGATTAGTACCCACAAAAATTATAGATTGATTGTATATAATTAGTAAACTCTTTTACCAATCTGTTCAAACGTTAAAAGAACTCTTATATATCTTCCTATGATTAATGGAAAATCTAACGCTTGTAGGTCACGTTGAGATAATCACTATCAATTAGGACACAGCAAAGTAAATCCTTGGTTAAACTGTGAATGATAGTTAGGAAGACTAATATCAATCAAATTTAAAGTTTTATTGTGATTAAATATGTGAGTTACAATAAATAAACATGTGACCCTATTGAATAACAAGTCAATAGCAATAAACTTTATCAATTAAGCAAAGAAGTATTCATAAAAATTATATAATTTCGATTATGTGAATATTTTTGAAACTCCTTTACTAATTTGTTTAAGGGATAACTCCATTTTAGTCTCTATGTTTTTAACTAACTTATCGTTTTAAATGCGAATCCATTTATAGTGTTTATGGTCCGTTACGTTTTAAAAACTCATCGAATCAATCCCCCTGACGTGATCTTTAATGGTTAACAGCGACAAAAAATGGTAAAAGATTTTTTTACCTTTAATTTTATATACACTTTTAATTATTATTATTATTTTTAATTTTATCTGACACGTATCTTTATATCACTAATTAATGTTAAAAGACGAAACTATCCCTATATGTGTAACGTTTGATCGTTTATTGATTGATGGTAGAGATTAATTTAATGAGTTTTTAAAATGTAAGGAACCATAAACATTATAAAAAGATTTTCTTTTGAAAATAAGAAGATTTTAAAACACATAGGAACCCAAATGAAGTTATCCTTTTGTTAAAATATCACAAGAACTCTTATGAAATATTAGAATCAATCAATCTTATTATATTTAATGCTTAAGAATTAAAACGAACTATTCTGGCAACTCATTATAATCAAAATATATCTGGATTATTTTACTTCAGTTCAATCCAGTACAATTTAGACAAAAACGAATCAAACAATCTAATCCAATTGTTCAAGCCAAGACAGGACAAGAAGTCATTGGCCATGTGATATAATAAAGTTTGTGGTTTATGTCAACAAGAGAAGAAAGTCTTCTTAAAGTGGCAAAAAACCAAAAAGTCACAAATCAAAACACCACTTTCTAAACCCGTACTCCAATCCAAAGCCCCATCTCTCTGATTCTTGTAAAACGTGGATGACGATGCTATAATTACTTGCTTTTGTTTCTTCATTTTACTAACCCAGAAATCCACACACGCAATTTGCATTCCTCCTTACCATAATCTCACCTTCTTTTTTCCTTCACACATTCTCCTAGTCACCTGCAATTCTGCTAACTTCCCAAACTCATCATCATATCACCCTACCAAACTCACAGCCCTCCAAAATTACCAAACTCGCAGCCCCCCAAAATTTCTCTCCTTCACATCATCTACATATATACATACGTGACTCTAACTTTACGTATATACATTTGACGTAAAAACTTAGGAGACTGGATGCTTAGATTATATTAAATTAAAATTACAGCTTTAAATTTATAGTTGTCTATTTGCTAGTTAGGAGAGAACATAATTTAAATTTGTAAATTTGTATTCTCATTGTTGCTAGAATGAGATCTAAAAGGTTCAGCATTTTAACATCCCAAAATTTCTATGTGACAATGAAAATTGAAATTTAGCATTCAAGACTATTGTTTAAAATATAAATGTCCACTCTTGATAATGTCATCATGATGTTTTATGCGTAAGATTATTCCATCAATCCACATCAATTCAAGTTTCTATTCTTATTTTGGAAATATTTATAAAAGATAAATTAACTACATAGGACAATGATTCATTTGTACATAATAGGTTGTTTGGTTCATTTAAAGGAATGTATTCAATTTAAGATTTCATTGAAATTTAAAAAATTTTAAAAGTTTGGGTGCATTCAATCCAAATATTTTAATGGATTCCATTGAAATTTAGATATATGCAATTTAAATTTATATGAAATTCATTAAAATTTAGGTATATTCAATTCAGATTTGTATGAAATCTAAAAAATATTAGGTGTATTCAATTCAGATTTATATGCAAATAAAATCTATATGCATTTAAAAAGTCATTGACTTCATAGATTTAACTTAAGTGATAAATTTGAATGCAGTTTAAGAGAGATGTGTTCAATTTAGAATTCATTGAAATTTAAAATATTTTAAAATTTTAGGTGTATTCAATCTAAATTTGAATAGATTTCAATAAAATCTAGGTATATTAATTCAATCCAGATTTGTATAAAATCTATTAAAATCTAAATGTATTCAATTCATGTTTGTATTGAATCTAATAAATTTAAATGCAATAAAAAAAATCATTGACTTCACAGATTTTATTTAAACGATATATTTAGATGGATTTCTTAAAGAATTCTCATAAAATCAATATATAATTTATAGAAGATTTTATTTGTTTATTATTATTGCATATCTTTTAATGTACACACATGGAAATACATTATTTTTTTTATACAACATAGGAAACTACATTAATGTAGGTTTATTATGGATTGAAACTGGGTCCGACATCAATCGGCAACTTATCTAAAATAACTCAAACTTTTACTGACTTGATCCAGTTTATTACTTACAAATGACCAGATCAAAATGAAATTTAATTTTATTCCTTTAGTGGGTTCAAAGTGGGAAAACATCTTCCGTTTTGACAATCATCACCACTATTAACAATGCCTATTTTTTCATTTATTTATATTTCTTTTGAGACTACAAGTCCAAAAAAATGACTTGCCCGTCTTAGACTACGAATACTTTGACTCGAAAATTATTTGATTATAATTATCATTTCAGTTGGAATATTTTGCACTAAAATTGTACACAGGTGATTTAATGCCAGAAATTATAATCAAACTTGTAAAAAAAGAAACAAGAAAAAAGAAAAACCAAATTTTACCTGACACACACATGTATGTGTATGTTATGTATATGCTAACTTATGTGTTGACTAATGATGTGAAAATGTTATGACTTTTTAATATTATATTGTTTCCATTTCTTCTTTTTTTTTTTTTCTTTTTTTTCTTTTGATTACATATTGTTTCCATTTGTTGATCTAACGTAGACCACGTTAAATATCCAAAACAGATAAAATAAGAGTGAATTTGGAAACGGTTTATATATCTTTGGTAACTTAAATTAAAGCTTTAAAAAGTCGGAACAGGCAGGCAACCTTGATTTCCTTATTAATTTAAAAAAAAAAATGTGAAACTGGAAAGAATATGTGAGGACAAACTTCTTCATATCTTTTAACCGTTATCATGTATGTCTAGAATCCATGTATTTATTGAAGCAAAATAGGAAAAAAAGTTGAAGACAATGCATATGTGTGAATGCAGGCATTTATTGAGAATTTGCACACTATATGTGAGAAATCGCATGTGTGGAATGGAAGTGAAGTCGGACCATACATTTGACACATATACACGGAGTTTCTTTAGGTAGATTTGGGGTATCAATGCACTTAAAAAAAAAATAAGTGATTATATTCTAAAATTATTTATTATAATTTATTATATTTTTATTATATCTTATTACAACTAAATGAGTCAGTATAATAAATTATAATCAATAATTTTATAATACTATATTACTCAAAAATTTGTCTAACTTTATTATCTAAATAATATGACAAGCTTATGTGTAGTTATCATATCATCAATACATAATCTCAAAATTAATGTGGTTGTTGTAACTTAACTTATCACATCATTTGAGCAAAATTTTTAGAAAGTCCAGTATTATGTATATATATAACACTACACTTTCCAAAAATTTATCCAAAAATTTTATTTAAATGATGTGGCAAACTGATTTGTAACTATCATATTAATTTTGAGATTATGTATTGATGATGTAGTAATTACACATAAGCTTATTACATTATTTGGACAATAGATTTAGACAAATTTTTTTGGTATGCAACATTGCTTTATGTATGAAAACAAAAGAGCAGATCAAGTAGTTGTGCATGCATGCATGTTTTGGTAGATCGGCACCGGAAAAAAAAATAATTAAAAACTAATCATAATTATAATAATAAGCTTTGGTTCAACTTCAACGGAGTGAGAATTTCGAAAACTCAAGGGATCATTTCGTCTCAGTCTCTTGTACCCAAATCTCCATACCTCTCTCTCTCTCTCTCTTTGTGACAAAACATTCTCTCTATTTCATGTCCAAAATCAAACCCCACT
Source organism: Nephelium lappaceum (assembly GCA_021234005.1). Lineage (NCBI taxonomy): Eukaryota > Viridiplantae > Streptophyta > Magnoliopsida > Sapindales > Sapindaceae > Nephelium > Nephelium lappaceum. Next base: position 21,038,066 of record CM038003.1, on the reverse strand, counting down.
TTTCTGCTATAAATATATGCCCAAGTTTAATCCCCTCCACAACATACAGATACAGTTTTCACTCGCATTTTTTCACACAAGCACTACAAAGAGAGAAAACATGTTTTCAAAAAGCAGATACTGTCTGGCTCTTTTCATCATTCTTGTCTCATTTTCCTCCACCTCTGGGAGGTACCAACATTACCCTTTTGATCATATGAAAAATCCTCGGCAGATTCATCGCAATTATAATCCAAACCCTGCCATGTACAGGTCAAATTCCAGAACTTTCAGGAGTTTTTTCAAGACGAGACCTCTTTCGGCTTCTTCATCACCTGCAAAGGTTGTGAATGTGGACAGTTTTGGAGCTAAAGCTGATGGATCAGATGATTCTCAGGTAGACAAAGAGTTGTCAATTAATTGCTTTTAATTAAAACGAAATTTATAATATTATTTTCAGTTTTGCATTTGTAATCATTAACTTAATTTGATATATACTAGTTTATTAGCTTTGAAGTGGTTGTAATATTGGTTTTTTGTTTGTTGTCATTTTGATTGTTTCTCTTAGGCATTTAAAAAAGCATGGGAGGAAGCTTGTTCTTCTTCAGATGAATCTGTTTTGGTTGTCCCCAAGAACAAAGTTTATCACCTCAAGCCTGTTCAATTCTCAGGTCCCTGCAAATCTTCTCTTACAATGATGGTGAGTTTACATGCATACATTTTTTTTTTAATCGGACTTCTATCAATATCAGTTGAAATGTGATTTTAAAGTACGGTTCAAAAGTTCATCAAAAGATGATAGGAGTGGTTTTATCATCAGACTACTCTATTTTCTTCTTACATTAGTATATACTTACATTTGAATTTAATATTTTAACCTGAGAGTCATTTTTATGTGAAAAAATTATAAAAAAGATAAAATAATATATTTATATTATATTCATCAGATGCATCTAACTGTATATATTTAACGTGATGATGCGATAGATTTACGGAACAATAATGGCATCAAATCACCGGTCGGACTATCAAAAAGATCCACATCATTGGCTACAGTTTGAAAGTGTTACCAATTTCAGAGTGGATGGTGGCGGCACCATCAATGGCAATGGCAAAATTTGGTGGCAAAATTCTTGCAAAATCAACAAAAACCTTGTAGGTCAATCTATCTATGTCAGTTTCCATATTAATTAATTAGTACTTCATTTTTCTTGGTACCACAATTTTTTCCAATGACATTGTACTAATTTCTCTTCTTTTCTTTTTCTTTTTGTTTTTTTTGTTTTTAATTATTTTACAGCCTTGTCACCATGCACCAACGGTGGGTTCCAACTCTTGCTCCTATTGTGTCACATAACCAAACACGAGTTTGTGGATAAATAGGGTTTTTAAAATCTACATACACAATATTTAAAACTCAAAGATCATGAATAATTATTCATCGAATAATTACACGTTACGTTTTAATACAAGTAATTGTACATCTCTTCATTTATTAATATGTTAGAGTTTCTATTCTCATCAAATACATTTTATAAATTTATGTGGATAGTTTTATTTTCTTATTATGAAATAGTCGTTTACCATTTATAAGAGTAAACAAATGGTTATTGATCTTGTTAGGTTTTAATAGTGCTCTAACCTGTTTAATGTCAATTTTTTTAAATAATCATTGGTAATGAATAAGACTCTCATTCACTCATAATCCTTGGAATTTATTTATACTATAAAGTTCGGAGTGTGACATTAACATATACCTTTTTTAAGGCTAATTAACTTCATTATTATTATTATTTAACAAATATATTCTTGTAATTGATTGCATTGAAACTACTGTATTACAGGCAGTGACATTCCAAGAATGCGATAATTTAGTGGTGACCAGCCTGAGCTTCAAAGATTCACAACAAATGCATCTCACTTTTCAAAAGTGTACCAATGTTAGAGCTCTGAATCTCCTGGTGACTGCACCAGGAAATAGCCCCAACACTGACGGCATTCATGTCACTGGAACCCAAGATATTCTAATCAAGAACTGTGTCATCAGGACAGGTAAATCACCAAATTAAATCTATAAATCCATAATTAATTTCAACATCACTATTGATTGATACATACTAATACAAACTTATCGATTATTTCTAACCTTTTCGATCTTGAACGTAATAAAGGGGATGACTGTATTTCAATAGTAAGCGGGTCAAAAAATGTTCGAGCAACAGATATAACTTGTGGTCCAGGGCACGGTATCAGGTATACTTAATTCAACATAACCAACTTTTTCACAAAATTGATTAATTTCAACTATACATAATTTTTAATCTTAATTAGGTATATGTAACATCATAGTCTCTAAAATGATACAATATATTTTGAACTTTTTTTTGGGCAGCATTGGAAGCTTAGGAGCTGGAAATGAAGAGGCAGAAGTGTCAAATGTGGTAGTAAATAGAGCAAGACTATCAGGAACCTCCAATGGTGTTAGAATAAAGACTTGGCAGGTGAGATCATATGAGAAAATTTTGACTTAATATACTACTTGACCAAATTGAAAATGATATGTAATATATAAATAAATATATACATGACCTACTTTAGTTTACCAACTTTATAAATTTTAATTATATATTAGAGAGAAAAATAGATCAACTGAAAATCACCTAGTCACTTTGATTTGTTAACTTAATTTACCAAATTAATTAAAAACAGTCTTTTTGAAAAAGTAAATACTTGGTGAGACTTTTGCACTATATAATTTGCCAAAATTACAGCCGCAAAGTATGCATGTAATTTCGATCAATTATGTAAAATTTTGAAAAGTACATAATTACATACGCATGAAGTCTCACTTGAGAATGAAAGGTTGAAAGAAGTATGATCATGAAGTTACATACAATGATAGTGATATTAATGTCCTGATTGTCTCCATATAAGATCAGTTAAATTTTTTTAATATGTTTACATTAAGTTTGGAAATTGATTTTCATTTTTGGTTTGAACGGTCGAAACTGCCGCTAGACTAAGATAGCTATTTCCGCGACAGAATATACCAACCGAACCTATCAACTATAACTAAACTAATTAATTAAGATGATAAGACATTTTTATAATTCGTAAGCTTAGAAATTAAATCCTACTTACACCTAAGTTACATGAGTCAATTCTCAAATTCTGATTTTTATATATGTAAATATTGATTTTTTCTTTTTTCTTTTTAATTTGATTTGCAGGGTGGATCTGGTTATGCCAAGAACATAGTTTTCCAAAACATTGCAATGCAGAACGTAAGCAATCCTATAATAATTGATCAACACTACTGTGATCAAGATGATCCATGCCCAGAACAGGTAAATTTTTAATCAATCAATACAATATACCTCCAAGATCTTGACCTTCCAACATAATCATAACCCTAAGCAAAGCGGCTTGGCCTAGTGGTAAGGTCTTACCTACTTGTCACATATCTCCAAGTGACTGGTTCGACTCACCTTTCTCACCATGTTGTGAGCAATTTTCTCATCTTTGTGTGGCTAGTCCTCTTATTTCTTCTGGGAGTAAAGATTTCGGACCGTACTTTAAAATCCTATTTTAGCAAGTCCCGACAAGAATCTGACCTAGTATTAGAAGGTCCAAAAAAAAAAAAAAAGAGAGGCATAATCATAACCCTTAATCAGCTTTGATGTAACTAATCAAATATATACATATCAACCATGATCATGATCAAATATTGGCAGGGCTCAGCTGTGAAAATAAGCGATGTTACATACAAGAACATCAAAGGCACAAGTGCTTCTGAATTGGCCATCAAATTTGATTGCTCCAAGAGCTTCGGTTGTCAGGGGGTTTTGGTGCAGGATGTCAACCTAGTTCCTTTTGGGGATGAATCTACTCAAGCTTCTTGTGTCAACGTGAAGTTACACACTGTGGGGAGTTTCTCGCCACGTTGCTCATGAGGAAAAAAAATAAAAAATAAAAATGATATATTATCATAGTGGTAGTATTATCATTCTCGTTGACGCAAAATTTGATTCGATCAACATCTTGGCTGTGAGAGTAGTGGTATTGTAGAAATCTTCATGGATTATTAGTGATTATGTCCATGATTTGTATATATCTGTTATTTTAGATTGCAAGTGCCCCAAAAATGAAACTTTGGCATTGAATTTTCTTCTATTGGCAATGAAAACAGCTTTTGTTTTCCCAACCTTTAAATTTTTATATTGTTTGATTATAGTGATTTTTAAATTCTACATAGGTTAGACTATAACTTAAAATTTGACACAAAAAATTAGTTTGGTATCCATCTATTTTCGTGGACATGTAATCAGAAAGTAGTGTGCAATTAACAGGCCTAACAAAGTCCATAATCCATACATAATGGAGATAGGGCTTTATGAGGCCCAATTAATGGTTGGATGTTTCAATCAAGGACCTATTATTTTGTAGATTGGTCCCATAGGAGCCAACCAAAATAATTGACAATCCAATAAATGCATAATGACGGCACCGCATCAATCAAATTTCTATAATAAATTTTAAGAGTTATTGTCATTTCTACCCCTAATAATTAATGAATAATTATTTTTCTCATTATTGATTCAAAAAACATCATTTTACCTTTTTTTTTAGCTTAATTAATACTATTTCAAAGGGGTTTTTAACCATTTTAAAATCATCAAGAAGAAAAATGATGATTCATCGATCGTTGAAGGGAAAAATGATAATAATTCTAGATGTTAATATAAATTATTGTTTCTTTTTTGTTAAAAAAAAAACAAAAACAAAATGAAAAACAATTATGTTCATTTAAAGCGTATTACATGATGGAATGATTAAAGGATTTTTTTCACGTACTTATTAACAAACAACAATTCAGAATTAGATTGATCATCCAAATTGATATATATATATATAATATAAAAAAAAAAAAAAGACCCTGCTATTAAACTACCTTTTTGTTTTAATTTCTTGATATGTTTATTGGTACCTATATTATATATAAAATTTTCATTAAATCAATAGTTGCACTTGCTTATGAAAATTGCATATTGTTCAATCATATAATTATATATAATTTGCACCTTCCAATCTCCTCAAAGAAACACCCACTATAATATTGTTTCAAATGGTGAAAAAATTTACATTAAATAAAACTAATTATAATTATTAAGTGTAGTTCATAGTTTATTATTTGCTAACAGGCCATCCAGCCTTGAACTTATCACCAAACAGCACCATACTAGCTAATACTATACATAAGAAGGCCTAGCTTTACTTATAAAATAAAAAATAAAAAAATACACTTGACCAAAATATAAAAGTTGAAGACCATACCAATTTGACAATTATAAATTCCTGAACATTTTTGTTTATTGTCTAACCACCACTACTGTGTCATACATTACATTTTGAATTTAAAGTGCATGGTAAACAATATCATAATTTGCAAAAGCTTCTACTAATGATGATATTCTTGTATCGTACTTAACATGCCAATCCCAAAAAAAAAAAAAAAATTATATAGTGAAACGAATTTGACTACCTTATTAGTTGGGTAACCTTACTCATCAATAACAACCTTTGGATATTCTTTAATAATCACTCTTACAATCAATACAATGATTATTATTAATGACTAAGGTTACTTAACCAATAAAATAGATAAACTCGTGTGAAACAGTTTAATTGAACACAAAGTTGCTTGGATTTTGCAGGATGGACCAAGCTTGGCGGGTTGAGGTCAGCCTATGTCTATTTTTAAGTTCTAAGAATTGCTTGGATCCAGTTTGAAACCATTCTGATCTCGTATAGATATTTATCCATTTCAAATGTGCAATTCTTTAGTTTTATTTTTGGGTTTGCAATATCAAATGAATGGTAATTATTCTTGTAATTATGTGGAGAATATTGAGGAAAACTGAAGTGACTTATGTGTGTGTGTGTGTGTTTTTTCATCATATAATGAATGTTAATATAATAACATATTGGATATTTGACAATAACTGAACTAATTTGTAAATATCTTTTATAAGTATTCGCTCCCAATCTTCAAAATATTATAATGGAACTGACAAAAATGATGACTTAATTGGTGTAATTTAATTGAAGTCTAGAGTTCAATTTTCTATACTTCTAATGTGTTAATTTCCATTGTCAGGACTCAGGACATAATGTTTTGTCAAACAGTGGTTAAAGTATTCCTTTGTACATAGTACGTTTTTGCAAGAAGACAAGTGCAAGATAAAAATCTACCCATCATTTTACAGTGAAAATTAAGATCAAAATTTCATAAAACTGATAACTAGTCAAAACCTAGCTATTATGGCGGCCCTTCCCAAGATTTGTCTCGAAATTTAATGCTTTGTAGACAAATTAAGAGGTATGGGACCTTATGATTATTGAACAAAGTACTCTTTCCACTATTCAGGCTACTCCTTCTTTGCCTCTTTGGTTTGAGCTTTTATTTAGATCAAAATCAAAAGCATTCTTTGTGTCAACACACACGGTTACACTGTGTTGTCTTTATTATAATTTGGATTCATATGTTAATGGCTTGGTTTTTATTAGTAAGAGAACTATATGTTAATGACTTGTTTGGATTCAAAAACCAACCATCACTATATACATACATATATATATATATATATATACCGCTAGGCTCCAAATGACTGACAGTCTGACATCTAGTGCCTAGACATATGAATCGGTAGTCAACGGTCGATTTATTGATTGTCGGTAAACATGATAAAACAAGGGAAAAAATTTATTAAAAAATTAAAAAAAAAAAATCACAAACACTTCCAACTCCACAAAATAGTAAATATCATCAGTACCTGAACTTTAATTCCATTTATTTCCAGTTTTTCATAAAATAAATAAATGTAAAATTACATGTAGGTAAATGTAGATGAAAAATAGAGGTAGATGCGACCAATTTAAAGCAGAGGCAGAGGTACATATAGGATAAGAGAAGTAGAGGCACCACCATGAAGCTTGAGAATGAAGACTCAGAGAGGTGGAGGCAATGTAGCACCACTGATCGTCTTTATTGTTGAGAGTGAGGTAGCGCTCGATCAATCTATTGACCACAACCATTGTCGAGCTAGTTTGAGAAGAGAACGATGTTGGACGATTAGAGATAGAGAGAGATAGGAATGAAAAGCTTGAACAGCGACAAATGAGAGAGAGAAAGAGGAGTCAAGCTTCTGTTTTAATTTAACTTAAAGGTATGTAACACGAAACAATGTCATTTTGGTCTTCAAAACGTCACCATTTTGACTAAAATTTCTTTTTTAAAAATATGGCCACCTAGGCGATTCTAGGCGGTGGATCACTTAGAATCATTGATTTTGTCTAATTCGGATCGATCGATAGCCACCTAGGTTGATTTTTAATATATATAAAACTCAGACACAAATAATATTAAGAATATATTGGAACTTACTAAAATTAAATATTATATATTTAAAAAATACGTATGATAAAATTAAAGAGAAAATACATACATTAACCAGCGACCGCTTGAGTAATGATTGGATACGCAATCTTATTATTACTTTTTATAAGACTAATCGATACAATAAAAACGGTTACTAGATAGTACTGTGTCTTTTGGAAGGTTTAAAATTTAACTTTCTCCCAAGTCCCAATACAAACGAACAAGCTTGAGCAAGAACTAGAGATTCTTTCGTTTATATACATAATAATTATTAACTAACTATTCAAAAAAAAAAAAAAACGAAGAAATACTGCCTATGCAAATTAAAGAATAATTTAAAAATAACTTTCTACAAGAACAAAAGGATTTAAAAAAAAAAAAAAAATTCAGTCGTTTTAGTTAGAAGCTATGCCCAATTAATTAAATGTAGCTAGCTGGAGAATTTTCATTGACTTATATCTTGTCTTCTAGTAATTATAATATTTTTCATTTTTCAATTTCCTAAGTGCAAAAATGCATTGGATATGCCCCATTTAGATTTATTTTGTACCAATAATACATTTATAAATATGGCTGTATCAGAATCATTTGGATACGGTTAGATTTGAAGATCTGATGAACTGATTATTAATCGATATATTTATCAAACAAAATTTAAGTAATCTTAAATGTTATTAATTTATTATATTCAAGAGTACCCTTCCACTGACAAGCCAATCACTTGATTAAAGCAGTTGAGAGTAGATTAATGGTTGACAAATGACAATACTATATATAACCATGAGGGTGGGTGGGAAAATGATGAGAATTTTTTTTTTAAACAAAAAAAAAATCAAGAATATAAAAATTATATGGAGAAGAATATCACTTCATGATTTGTCATATATGAAGTAAAAAATAAAATAAAATAAAAAATGGGGATCATGATCTAAAGGAAATAACTTCATTGGAAAAATGGTTTTACTTCAAAGAATAACTTTTTGTTCATACCTATTTTTATGTCATTAATTATAAAATTATAAATCTTATGAGATAGGATTCAAGCACATAAATTCATATATGTGGGTGTGAGGAATTTACCATCAGATCTTATTCTTAATTTTCATATGCTATTATCTAACTCGATCATCAATCATGCATTTTTGGCTGAATAACCATTGAAAATTTTTCTTATAGTTATGATTGTCACGTGTCAAACCTTAAGTCTTACATATTATAGTTGGTCTCTTTCATATCAATTTAAACTTTTGAGTTTGATGATAATTAATATGGTATCAGAGTTTGAAGGTCTCTAGTTCAAATCATTTTCTTCTCCCTTTATCTCAAACTTTTGTTAAACATGTTATAAAAGTAGGGGGCAGTTTACATGTATCTGATATCTGTCATATGTCCACGTTACACATGAAGACATGTGAAGGAATATATCACGTGTCAACCTCAAGTCTTAAATATTATATTAGAGCTATTTTTTATCAATTTAAGTTTTTGAGTCCGATGATAACTAATGATGATGATGGATCTCTCTAAAAGTCCATCTTAATCAAGCTTATTCTTGGTTTGCACTTACATATTGTTACTCAAATTTAAAGTAAAACAGAAAATTAACCAATAAAATAATTCTCAATCATAGATAACTGATAGTTTGCATGTGTTTTACATTCTTCAAAACTTAAATAAACTCGTACTAATAAAGAATTCAACTTCACAAAATAAGTTAATCAACAGAAAAGTACTACGGTTGAATTGCATGTTTGCTAACTAGCTACTATAACAAATTAGTTTCTTATTTTGCATCAAAATTAGAATAACCATTCAACCAAAACTCTAAAAGCTGATATTTTTAAATTATAACGTTCTAATCTTATCGAATTAAGATCTAGTTGATCATCAGATCAACCTCTACATAATGGAGCTATGCACCAGACAAAAATTGTATAGGTGATTTTGACATAATACGTACATAGGGCTTCATACAACTGTTTTATGGACCCATCACACCCATGAAATGGCAAAAAAGAGTATTGTTGTTTTCCTCAGCCTGTTTCACCATAATTGGTTAAGTACATGCATGAAAGTTGACTTGGAGATCACAGACTCAGGGTCTTTCTTGTTAACAAGACACATACAGTAATAATTAAAGCATGTTTATAGATATACAATCGAGTTTATTATAGCTATAAGGCACATTAAGGTGACAAATTATTGAAACGGAAAGCGTATGTAATATATTTTATATTATGCAGGTTCTAGGCCCATTGAGGATACTAGAGGAGGAAGAGAGGACAGAAACTGATAACAGAAAAGTTGATGGTCACTTAGACTAAATAGGTAGGGTTATGGGGTCACTCCTAGAATTCAACAAAGATTTATATTCACAATGTTATTGGAGAGAGAGAGAGAGAGAGAGAGAGAGAGAGGATAAAAGGAGAGATGGGTTGCTGTTGGGGTCTTCTCCAACACCAGGTACTCGTTTAACCAGGCAAAAGGAGGTGTGGTTCAAACATATTCAAGAGGAAAGATATATCTCTTCTTCTGGTTACTATTTTGCTCTCTCTCTCTCTCTCTCTCTCTCTCTCTGTCTCTCAATACAATGAAAGGAGATCAAGGGACATCTTCATCAGCAAAACGTGAAAAGAAAAGAAGGTTATTCAAAAGAATATGCGTCTTCTGTGGTAGTAGAGCTGGTTACAAATCTTCTTTTGGTGAAGCTGCTCTTCAGCTTGGTAAACAACTGGTAATAATTATATATAATCATGCATTCATTCATGTACTATTGAAATATAGAATCCTTTTTTTTCTATCACCTTTCATTGAAGCTTCTGCATATACTTTAAACTAATTTTAATTTCTTCGTGGTATTTTATTATTAGGTGGAGAGAAAGATTGATTTGGTATATGGAGGAGGAAGTGTCGGTCTAATGGGCTTGATCTCTCAGACTGTGTCTAATGGAGGTTGTCATGTCCTAGGGTACATATAAATAAGAACCATCTTTTGCTATATATAATAAGTGAAATGAAATATATTTACATATCTTCTCATATGTGTTTTATTTGTATAGAGTGATTCCTAAAGCTCTCATGCCTCATGAGGTACTGTTATATAAAATTTCCACTGTTGAATATATATATATATATATATTCTTTTTTGTTTTTACTATTGTAAATGAGACAAGTTTTGAAGTATATATATACATATTATACTGATTGCAGATATCAGGAGAAACCATTGGAGAATTGAAAACTGTTGCAGACATGCATCAAAGGAAGTCTGAAATGGCAAAACAAGCTGATGCATTCATTGCACTTCCTGGTATATGTATATTATATATCTTTCCAACAACAAACAAACACTCACTTTTTTATATTAACTTCTTGTTTTTTCTACTTTTGAAAAAAAAAGTATATTTGTTCTCTTTCATTTTAATTTTTTTCTTGGGGTTGATTGATTGTATGTCCTTATAGTATATTGGCTCATCTTAACATTTTTTAAACTTTGTTTAAGGTGGTTACGGTACCATGGAAGAATTGTTAGAGGTGATAACTTGGTCCCAGTTAGGCATACACGAGAAACCAGTAAGATTAATATTATTGACCATTTTTTACATTCAATTATATATTTATATAAAAGATTAATAATCCTCTGGTCATGATTCAACGTTGTGAAACTACTGGCCTTACAAAAAAAAAAAAATCAATCTTGACTAGAGAAACACCGTACATAAGATATAATAGATGTCTTTGTTGGATTTTGTTTATTTATTTTTTATTTTCTGGCTTTTTGGAACAGGTGGGATTGTTGAATGTAGATGGATACTACAACAGCTTGCTTGCATTATTTGACAAAGGAGTGGAAGAAGGATTCATTGATGATTCTGCAAGAAATATTGTGGTTATGGCAGACAATGCAGAAGAGCTCATCAAGAAAATGGAGGTAACTAATGAGATACTTTTAATTATATATAATTTTTTTGATGATCAATATTCAATATTGGAAGTAAAACAACTAAAGATCACTGCAATACAATAGATGAAATAATGAAAGAGAGTAGGTTGCTGAATTATTGGAGAGGATCATGACCAAGCAAAGTTTGTATAGGCAAATTAAGGTAGAGATATAATGATTTGATGTTATTATTATTATTATTATTGTATATTTGCAGGAGTATGCACCGGTTCATGGCAAGGTTGCACCCACACAAAGTTGGGAAGTGAACCAATTATGAGGGCCTGCTAGAAGTGGGGAACCTTAAGATCTTTAGATCTTAATCATCAATAAAAAATTTTATAAACATATATGTACATGATAATATATATATTAGATGTAATTAATTAATTCCCTTTTTAATGATCAAAAGAAAAGGACAGCTAAATATCTCTCTCTCTCTCTCTCTCTCTCTTTAAGTTTTATAGTGACAAATTTCCAACTCCCAAGATCCCAAATCTTAATCACTCATTTGTATATTCATGATGACACAAATGTATGTTGTAGTTCCATTTGAACAATATTTAAGGATTCCTCAAAACTCTCTCTCGCTCTCTCTCTCGTCATTGATGGTCATTGACCATGTCAAATAATCGTGGAATATGACTTGAGACAAGTTGGGGTGGGCAAAAGAGGAGGAAGAGATTGATGGTTGGCCCTACGGGGGATTATTTTATTTTATTTTATTTATTTTTTGTTTCATATTTGGGGTTAGGAGTCAAGAGGAGGCAAAGAGATTTGTCCACTAGCCTTGTTATGTTTTTTGATGTGTGGGGCTGTCTTCTGATGTATGGATTGGAGCCTTTGGATTTTGGCTTGGGTGTTCATTGAGCCACTGTGGGGTTGGACCCCCACTCTATAATTGACCCTTTTGTTCCTTAGTGTGTCTGCCTTTGTAACCCCTTTGTAATGTCTTGGACTATTTGAGCAGTGCAGCCAAATCTCTCTTTTGAGGCATCACAAGTTGAAATGTTTTCTTGTTTTTATTTCACCAAAAGTGACCCCAGCCATGATTCATCTCACTTTTCTAGCTGCTTGCATGCTTTAGTTTGAAAAGTAAAAGGGAGTACATTATTTTTTTTTTATTTTGATGTGTCAACAATTTATCATTCTCTTGTTATTATATCAGTATACATCATAACAAAAGTATGATTATGGATGGTCTATCAAACAAGGACCACATGATGTTAACATGTTCAACGATTCACTTTTGGTCTAAAAAATCTAAATTTTAGACGAACAAAAGTGAAGCTTGAGATTGGTAGTTAATAATACATATATAAATGAAAAGGAACTCTTAGCTTATATACGATTATGGATATTGACATGTCACAGGATCCTTCAAAATTCAGTCTAGTTTAGATCAATACAATATCTAGTCCATATAATCAATAACTTTCAGATTCACTTGATTCATAAGATCAATTCAGAGGTCAATTAACCAGACGGACATGTCACAAGATCCATTAAAGCTCAACTTGATTCATAAGATGAATTTAGGCCAATTTCCTGCTGTGGCGGCAAGGTGGACATGTCACAAGATCCTTTGAAGCTCAGCATTGTTTAGATCGATACAGTATCAGGTCTTTGTAGCCAACAACTTTTGGCTTCACTTAATTTATATGATGAATTGAGGTCAATTCAGTGCTGTGGCGGCCAGGCAGAGAGATTGAGAACCATGCTAGTCATAGAGAAACGAAATAGCAGTAACAGCATATAATCAATCCACACAGAAATTTGCCCAAGTTCATTGCTCAGTTTCTAAGCGGCATGGCTACTGGTTGAAAGAAGAAAATAAAACACAAGTAGATCATATTGGACCACCAACATACAGTAGAAAGGAATTTCTAATCAATCATTTGATCCATTCTGGCGATGGGATACAAAAAAGGCGGAACAGAAACAGATACAAGTCAATTATAGTGATATGGTTAAAGTTAGTAGGCAACTTTCTTTTGGCACTGACACTGAGAGAACTAAGTTACGGTTTCTACTGCCAAAACCATGCTACTATACAAGTAGGAACAGAAAGCCCATACATGCATTTAAGAACTCATTCGAATTGGAACTGTCAGAAGCATTTCCGGTGAACAACGGAGGGTCCAGTTTCATCATAATCTGCCTTAGTAACATGCTGATTTTGGGGGAACACAACTTTGGCGAGTATTGCTCCTCCTATCCATGCTGAATAAAGGGACAGATTCTCTGGCATATATTCTGGTGGCTGCAATGATTCAAAAGCAGAACTTATAGTACTCCTAGAAACAGTATACAATAGGTACAGAAATGATATTAAACTTTCAGATAAGGAAGAAAAGAGGTCAGCATCATTTTCAAGCATTAGTGCATCATATCAAATATGTCGGATTGTAGACTGATGACTTATGGCATGATTGGCAACTTATCAAATATGTTAGAATGAACAAATTTGTTGATAGGCCACAACCATATGCTGTTAACCAAATTGTCATGTACCAATTAACTTAAGTCTAAATGGAAATACATCTTTGCTGAAAAACAGATTTTCCCATTTCACATAAAAATCACTAAATAATCTTATAAAATTAAAATTTCACAAATATTTCTAAATATTTGGAGAATCACAAATCTTGGGAGAGAAAAGATTACCTTTACTAAAGCAGGACGAATAGCAGATGAACACAAGCCAGCTTCTTTCTGGAACCTATCTTCAAACCCTGTAGTAGGAAGCACAATAACCTGTTAATCTTTAACCATTAATGTCTTCCATTCCTCAAATGTTTCATTTACATGAAGTGGATGATCAAATTACAAACAAAAAATTAAACTCATTAGGGATATGTAGGACTTACTATAGGAGAAAGAACTAAATTTTAATGCAAAATAGGCAACTGAGGAAGACAATTTTAGGTTATAAATCTCACCGGTCATAGAAGTAGTGGCACCACATAGTACAGAATTTTCCAGCAATTGCCGATGATTCTCCGAAGAAACCGTTGAAATACAACGGACAAGCTGCTCAACAATTCCATGTGCCTCTAAACCCAATATAGATGGCTGGAATAGAGCCTCACCAACAGTATATCTTTCTCTTCCAATTCTTATCACCTGAAACCACATTTAGAAAACAGTAAGTACTCAAACACCTAACACGTTTGAAGATTCTGCATGTAAAAAGACTCACCACAGAATACGGGGCAAAGTGAATACAAATTGCTGGGTTGCATGCTTAGACTATAGGCTTAAACAGACAAAAAACTAGTAATACATAGGTAATGGTTTCTAACTAGTTTCTGAGGCCTTTCAAAATTCAGGATCTGTGCAATTTTGCATCTGAGTAAGAAAGGATTAAGTTAGAAATCAACCATAGCAAAATTACAAACCTGTCCATCAGGTAGGGTATGCTGCTCTATGTCACATGACTGCTTTGTTTTCTCATAAGCGAGTTCATCTTCAGCACAACAAGAGTACTGCTCTTTTAATTTCTCAACATCGGAGATGCTGAGATTCACCAAAGGATTAGATTTACCAAGTTCTTGAGCAAGTAACTTAGTCAAATCACTGCCTCCAATCTCAAATCTCCTTGAGGCAATGTGCTGAACTGCACCTTCAATTACTGGAGCAATATCTGGTGATAAAGAAACAAAATTTGAATGTAACTGAGAACCAAATTATAGGCTGCAATTGCAATCATGGAGAATCACAACCCATTTTCAATCCATCAGTTGGATTGCAAATTAGGCTGTACAGTAACACTTATCAATGTTAGCTATAGAGAGAAACACCATGAAAGGAAATATCATGATTGGCTAAACAATCTCAAGGGCTAAATTTGACATGAGAAAACTTTGGCAGCTGGAGCCCGGAAACATCCGAGTCTTTAAAAGGAAAACCAACACTGGAGTTGGGCATTAAAGCATGAAACCACCACTTAACTTGCACAAATTCTGAGGCTAGTTAGGCTTATGAACATGCTACAAAAGTTCAACTCAAGGCAAGGACAGACTCTTAGGAAATTAACTGAGTGCCGTGTCTTAAAGAGAGTTTGCCCCTGACGATTAAACTTGTCTTATCTTTACAATATTTTCTGTCATGCTAACCTCAACAAATTGAAGGAAGCCTGTTGAAATATTAGTTGACTTGGATTATCTCAAAAAATTCGAGTTCCCTTTGGATTTCCTACTTCATTTGCAACATTGGGAAATGAGAATTTTACACAGTAATTAGATCTTATTTAGCATTACAGTTACTCTTAACCAGAATTAAATAACATAGAATCAGCAGCTGTAGACAAAGTTAATTTACTGCACCCTGATTGCTTCACAAGTTGCAACAGTTTGTCACAATCTAAATCTTTTAACAAACTAATGATGAATCCTTATTGCATAATTAAAAGTTCAAATATGTGAACCATTCAACTGACAAGAGCAAATGAACTTAAATTTGCAGTCCAAAGAAAAGTGAAAAAAGCTCAGATTAGCTGATACATGCTTGGGCAAAAAGGTACATACAAGCTTTATTCAGAATTTGTTATACCATGACAATCTCATAGATGCAGGCATCGGTGCATAACAAGTTGCAGACACAGATAAAAGCCATAATCTAATTAGCAGGGAGGCATGGATGGTACGTACCAATTTTCCCATGGCCAATATCGACACGTGCATCCTGAGATACGGCCAACAGCATAGAGAGATAACACCGCTTGTTCTGAAGCATAAAATCCTGATATATTAAATGTTTCAAACATCAACTGCACCAGTTGTTCTCTGACAGCCTGGAAAAAATAATATATCAATTCATGATAAAGAAACTTAGAAGTACATTAAAGATGTATTATTGAATACTCAAACACTGACGTAACACCACACAAAAATTTATGTAAAACAGCTAAATGATATTCATCCTTCTTCCACCTCCCCTATCGTTAAGAACAGCAAAAAGAAGGCACCCCAATCTCTATCATTAAAATACAAAGAATGGTCACAGTTATTCAATCCCTTCCTCTCAATTAACACCAGTTAACAATAGAATACTGCAACACCTAATGAGATTCAAAAATAAAGAAGAAACTCCCACAAAAGCATCCTGCGTATGCACTCTAAACAACAAGTACTATAAACAACTAGTCTGCATCCTCAATCATACACTGACATAATTCTCAAGCAAACGCACATAAAAGACTGACAATCAAAACTCAAAGAGCTCGAAAAACGAAAGTTCTTCCTTTACCTTAGGAGTGCAAAGCGGATCAGGTGAACAATATCTGTCCCTCATTGCCCTCTTCCCATCCAAGTCCAGTGTAGAGCACATGGTGCAACAAGTCCTCCATAGCATCCCAATCTCTAACAAAACCCCGAACAACAGGGTCCACGGTGACATCCTCAACAAGAGAATTATCACCAGAGGAGCCATCTTCGAGCGTCCGTTTCATCTGGGTAGGAATCACCTAATCACAATTTACACACAAAATTAAACATACCCTTCATCCAAAAACACAACCTTGGAACCAAAAAAGTCTCAATTCCATCTAAAAACACAAACTTGGAAGCAAAAATCCATTAAGTTACAAACTGTTTTCTTCAATCAAGTCTCAAGTTCACCAAAAAACACAATCTTGGAAGCAAAAAATCCATCAAGTTTCAAACTTTCTACTTCACTGAACTGTAATTTTCTCGGCAACCAAACAAAGAGAGAGCCTGAAGGGTACTTACCATGGCAGGAGCTTGATCTGGACTGGCGGGTCCTGCTTTGAGAACTTTCGAGCCAGCATCCACCACTGCAGCCTCCATTTCCCCAAAACCCAAAACCCTAGATTTGAAGAAGCCACTGAAAACCCTAGAATTGATTAAGCTGGATTCATGTGTAGAGACTCGTACTGCTTGTTCCTTAGCGGGCTCTGCTCTGTTATTTGAACTCTGTTTTTGTGTTGATAAATCGTGAACCTGCGTCAAAACTTTAGTTTAATCTGTTTTTTGAGAAATTAATTATAATAAATTAGAATTTAAACAATTTTTTTTTTTACAAATATATTGGTAGATTGTCCATTTTGATACATTATGATTTATGGGTGAAAATATACATCATATATGTAAGTTAGTAAATTTATATTTATAAATATGTTTTAAAATATCCAAAATAATCTTACACCAATTTATATATGTAAGTTATTAAATTTATATTTATAAATATTATTTCCTTTTATTGCTATTTTCCTCTAGCCCATTTCTTTTCTATTTTTTTCTTGCATTATTTTTCAATCCATCATCTTCTATTATTCTTTTCTTTTATTATTATTATTATTATTATTATTATTTTGATTCAATCTGGTCCTTCATTATTTTCTTTCTTTCTCATCAATGGTTTTCAAATATGTTAGCCCAAAATATATATATATATATATATATATATCATTCTTCACACATATTTACACTTATGAGTTTTCAAAATATTTGCGCTTATGCATAAAAAATATTTGAGTAAAAATGATTTATAAGACTTAAATCTCTTTTTTATTTTTTATTTGATCAAAATGTTTATTTATGTATGACCAATATATGTTTCTTCCAAAAATCCAATTTATCTAGCCAATATCAAACACAAAATAAAGCAAATAAATAAACACACACAAAACATTACCATGTAAATTTATTTAAGTCACATATAATTTAGATTTTAGTTAATATATCATGAATTTAGATTGATAAAAATATATATATTTTTTATTATCTATAAAGGTCGTTAAGTAATAAGACAAGATATTATATGAATAATAAAATTTATAAAACTGGAAAGTAATCTTATATTTATTTTCTTAAATTGCAATATCCTTAGAGTAATTTTAAATATGGATATTTTTATAGCTAAAAAAATTATTTAAAAAATAGGTGTTAGAAGGAGTTTCTTGGATGGCAATAGCCTCACTCTATGTTATTTCTACTTAGAAAATAATAATAATGCTGCGTCATTTTATTATTCATAATTTTCAAAGTGAAAATCTGCAAACTATAGACCACATTTAACATATACTAACAATGAGCACATATAAGATGTATGACATGTGATATGCTTATTAAAGATAGATAAAAATCTTAATTATTCTTATTAAATGCATAATGAATCGAAAACCCTCCATATCTCACACGATTCATCATACATTATTATGGAAGTACAAAGATTTTCTCATCCTAATAATTCTCCCACTTCCCAAAATAATCAAACTTTATTTTTCTCCTATAATTATAGTCACAACGTCCCCTTAGTAACTTTGTTGTTCCCTCACCAAAATCACTTGTTTTCTCTTTGTCTTTATCAACAAATAAATTCATTTTTGCCTTTGCATTACTTCAATGGCTTCTCCTAAAGTACCCAACACGGTATATATCTTTTTTTTTTTTTCTTTACTTCAATGGCTTCTTTTGGTTGATTTATTTATTATAAAGAGTCTTGATTTATTGTTTTTTTTTTTTAATATTTGCAGACTTGTGCATTGAAAGTTAATATCAACTGTTGCACTAATTGTCCTGAGAAAGCAATGAAGAAGTTGCGAAAAATGGATGGTAAGTTTATCATTTCAAGTCATCAATGTTACTTATAGTTTAAGTAAAACACATATATCGTCTGTTGTTATTATGAAATTAAAATGGATGGTAAATTTATCATTTTAAGTCATCAATATTACTTCTAGTTTAAGTAAAACACAGCATATCGTCCCTTGTTATTATGAAAATTTTGTAAAGTTAATCAAATTGTTATGAAGGTATGTCTAGTGTCCAGACTAGACAATGACCGTTGGTTGTTTTATCGTATTTTTTGTTCTTATGGGCTCCTTTTATTGTTGATTAGGAGTGGATTCTGTGAGCTATGATGCAGAAAAAAAAATGTTAAGAGTTTCAGGAAATGGTAACATAGACCCAATGGTGCTGATAAAAAAGTTTGCAGCATGGGGCAAAAAGGCTGAACTATATTCCTTCGAAAATGGCCAGGTGAGTAGTTCAAGCAAGGAGAAGATTCAAGACAAAGAGTTGGATGGTTCTTCTGAGTCTGATGATGATCATGATCATGGAGAAAACTTTGATGATGTACATGCACCAGAGAAACACAGTGACAGGAACATCAGCTGGCAACATCCAAGTCTAGTGAAGAACTCACCACCACCACAAGAAGCAAGTCCAGTGAACATGCAACCTGCTAAAAAGAAGAGTAAGGGGTTCTTTGATAGGCTATTTGGCAACAAGGAAGAGGAACCAAGGAAGATAGACAACAAGAATGGTGCCAAATGGCATTTTCCGCGAACATCTATGCCTGCGTATCGACCTCCAGGGCCATATGGAGCACCACCATTTCATGGTGAAAGACCACAGTATATAAACCAGTACCCGACCATGATGTCCCCAGGGCTGATTCGACCTCCTCAGGTTTATGGATATGGTTACGGGTCAATGCTGTCACGACAACCACCTCTTCTGTATGCCTCCTTCCAGTCAAGGCCTCCACCAAGGATGAACCCCATGATCCATTATACAGACTACAAAGACAATTATTATTAATTATCCTTGACCTGCTCTAAATTTTACTAGGGTGGCTCTGTTACAATCTTATGACTACTATTGTGACTTCAATTGAATTGGATGGCTAGAGTTTTTTATTTATGTGCACAATAAACTAACTAGACAATTGCAATTGTGTTTTCTTTGTCAAAGATGATTCGTTATGCTTGACCTGCTCTAAATTTTACTAGGGTGGCTCTGTTACAATCTTATTACTACTATTGTGACTTCAATTGAATTGGATGGCTAGAGTTTTTTATTTATGTGTACAATAAACTAACTAGACAATTGCAATTGTGTTTTCTTTGTCAAAGATGATTCGTTTGCTGATTAGAGATGTAATTAGTTGTCAATGAACAAGATTATTCAAAGCTAAGATTGAAATCAAAAGAATTTTCAAGTAATCAGAATGCAAAATCATAGCAGTAAATTGTTTGCGATTTATAAGCTACGTTGAGCAGATCAAATAAAAAGTTGATCCACCAAAAACTACTTACAATGCAAAAGTTTGCTTTGTCTAAACCAGATTATGTACAAACTCCAATGATCCTGTTATTTTATTTCCATACCATTATCAGACTCCAAATGCGTGTATCCAAAACCAAATTTTGTTGGACAGAGGCAGTTTATATGAAACTTTCCGTGCCTGCCTCCTTGCCATTGCATGAACAGCAATCCTGAAGTTCATTACCCTCCACGTTTAAAGGCGGCTCTACTAAACTGCAGTAATCCATGTCCACAGAGAAACAGTTACCACTTGTAGCGCTTGCTGGATCTAAATCATCCACTGAAATCAAGTTATGCTGCTGACCAATTTGAGAACCATCGCTATTTTCCTTGGCACGTGGAGTTTCGACATTTGATTCAACCTGTTTCACTCTTGGTTAATTCCTCCAAAAGGACTTCAAGGAGAGAATTGGAATTGGAGCTTTCCAGAGAATCAAATTTCACATCCAAGATTTGCATTTCAAAATTCACAGCAGAAGAAGCATGTGGATATTCGAGAACATTCCACAGAACATCTTCGTTGGATTTATTTTTCGTCACTTCTGTAGCAGCACTGGATTCAAAACTCACAACAGCTCCTTCCTGGGTAGTATAAGAGCCATCATTGCTCTGATTTTCAGGAAAATCATTTGCCGTCTCACATTTACCAATGACAGAACAGTTGCTCACTTCATCACTAGGCTCAACAATTGTTTTATCCTTTATTATCTGCTGATACAAATCAGTTTCTGCCACCTTCTGCACAGCTGGAGCAACCGTATAGTGAATGCCCCTGTCCTGTGAATCATCATTTCCTTCCTCATTATGGCATAGGTGGTCAACTCCTTCACTGGTTTTCTCAGAAAGGTGATCATCAGATGTTGTCGCTTCAACTTTACTCTGTAAACAGAAAGTATCTGTGGAAGCTGACGAAGAATCATTTATGCATTCTGATTCTTCAGTAGCACTTGAACTGATTGGAGGACTGTTGGCTCTTCCACCTTCAACTTCTGTTGAAGCTAAATTCCCACTGTTGAAGCTATCTTCTTCACCTGAAAAGTCAGGAGCTTTGATAGCAAGCGCTTGAGTATATTTCTGAGGTTCAGGCAATGCTGAGGACAAGAATCCTGCAAGTGCTGATGCTAAAGCATCATCAACTGACAAAGCCTTTTTTGTTTTATCTTCTGAAGACACTGTCGCTGCTTCTGGTACATCATTTTCTTTCTCATCCAATGCATCATATTCTTTCTTATCACCAGCATTTAAAAAATCCGGAGCAGTGACTATGAGACATAAGCAAGACTGATAAGCATTTCCCAAATCAGCAGCAACATCAGGTGGAATAGAGGAATGACACTCCTTCACATCATCTGATTCAGCTGCAGTGTTTTCATTGTTGTAGATGAAGTTGTCATCTGATTCATGGCAAGAAAATTCTGGAGCAGAAATTCTTGTGCCATGTAGAAATCCAAAATTCTGCGGTTTCTTAGTCAGTTCTTCAAGTTGCTGTTCTATTTTCTGAAGCCTTGCTTCAATGCTGCTAATGGGCTTCACCATGCGTTCTTCAAACCTCAAAAAGAGATCTTCTACTCTGCTCACTCGAGAAACAAGCTGGTCCAGGACTTTTTCAATGCGACTGCAAGATGTATCGGGCTCACTTTCTGTACCAGGAACTTGTGGAGGCATCTCGACCTTGGATGGAATGGAAGAACTGGCCACTGTTTCCTGCATCTCAACTTTCTGCTTATCGACTAAACCAGATTGTCCTTCCTGCTGAATGTTGATTGCAACATAAGTTGAATCAGCTGCCTCTGACGCAATTCCCTGAGACTTCTCCTTTTCACTGTTATCACAGTTGCGATCATCTCGCATTTGGCCTGCATTTCTTGTTCTAGATAACTGCAAAAGGGTAGGCATAAACATGGCCATAAGTGAACTTCCAGCTGGGTTTTTCATCTGACCCGCTTCGTTTTCTGAATCATCTGGCTCAACAGGATCGCCAAACACAAAGATTTCATCAACAAAAACACATCCTTTATTCTGAAGTGAAAGCAGCCTGAGGGTAATAGACATGCAAGACTCTGCATCACTGATCTCCGCTGTAGCCTCATACAGATCCTGAAACTTTCTTAAATAAGTAACAAATCATAAAAGACTCTTGAAACAGAAACAATAAACAAACCTCAACTACCATTAATCCAAAAACAGTAACAAAGCATCATAAAAAGCACAAAACGTCCTCTAAACAGTTCAATTTACACAACAACAAATCCATTACCTGAGCACTCCCCTCTTGCCTCGCACTAAAACTCGAAGGCACAGAACTGTTTCCACCATCACATTGAGGAGAATCAACCGCTTTCACTTCAACCCATCCATCTTCATTCGCACTCGAACCACTATCACTTCCTAATCTTCCTTCCATCCCCTTCTTCACCACCTCCCTTTAAATTCCCTGAACCAGCTTCCTCAACATTCCGTGCACAAAGCACTTCCTCATCTCTAGTAGCAACACCGCATCGAACAGTACAAAGATACTCATTGCTTCCACCAAGCTCAGTTGCACTGTAGTATATCTCATACACTCGAGCAGTACTCCGAACATAAACCTGCCTCACCTCATGCTTCCGCGCAAAATTAACTGCGACAGCACAAGGTGTTTCGATCATCAATAACTCAAATCCAACATCAAAATCACTCCTTTAAGTAATTACAACACAATCCAGTCAATTCTAACTTGTATCCAACAACAAAATCACTTCTTTTTAGTAATTACAAGACAATCCAATCAATTATAAATGGTATCCAACATCAAAATCACTTTTTTCAAGTAGATACCAGACAATCCAATCAACTGCGATCAACTGGTGCAAGATTACATAAATTAACACCAAAATTTTATATTTTTTTCTCGATAATCGATCTCACAAGCAACAAAATTACTAAAATTGAACAACAAATAAAAAATTGGACAATTTAGAGACTTACTGGTGATTTCGCAGGGTTCGGGATCGAGTGAGGGAGGGAGCAGGGTAAGAGGAGATGTATGAGGAGTGGAGTCTTCGGTGTCGGAGTCGAAAATGATTGAATCTGAGAGAGAGCAGCCGTCAGCGACGGTCCAGTTGGACGTGGAGGTAAAGGGGGTGTCGTATTGGATGGTGTTGGTTTCGTTTTGCGGTTCTTCTTCCATCGTTTTCGGTTGCGTTGTGGGTGTCTGGTGGCGGGAGAGAGGAGGAGAGGAGTCTTGCAGACGGTGGGAGTGGCAATTTCGTGATTTGAGTGAATGATTGGGGAGATTTATGGTATTTTGATTTGTTGATTGGTTATGGGTTTGCCAGTGGCCCAGTTGAGGGTTTGTGCACGCATTTCCATATCTATTGAGCCTGGGCCTCTGGATTGCTGGGTCAGATTCCTTGGACTGGTTATCGATGATGACCCGGTGGCCCAGTTAATGGTTAATGTCGACTGTCTCGTCATCACCTTTTCATGTCTTTTGGGCCTGGGCCACTTAAACATTGGACCAAAGTCCATCCGGAGCTCGTCCCAATCCCATCGCGATCCTATCGTGATGTCATCTATCCCATTATGAGGTCGTCACGATCCCATCGTGTGGTTGTTGCAATCCCATCACAATGCCATTTTGATCCCATCATGATCTCGTTATGATGCCATATGTAGTGATCCTTGGTTGCCATAATGGCCATTTGTCCACGGAGGGTTTTTGACTTTACCTCTGAAGGGATGTGGCGGAGGTTGGTCCTCCTTAAACCATAGGTCCAAGACAATAGAGAGCAGAGTGCAATGCAGGGCTGTCTTGTTATCAAGTCAAAGACGGTTTTGATTTCCAGGTAGACTCGTCTCGACATTGTCTCAAAACCCAAAAATCAAACATCTCTAAAAAAAACATTTGCTACCGTTACATTTTGTTATGTAATATGTAATGTAACCCCACATTGATACCACAAAAAGCAAACTACTTAAAACACAAGAGCGTCTCATTAGAAATACACCTACAGCTAATACAACTTAGATATCTCTAGCTATAAACAAAGCACTTTTGTAACTGTGAAAAAGCGTTTTCCTGAGAAGCTAATATGTACATCCAGGATTTTTGGTTCCACTGCAGGAGAAGCAAGTGAAAATCCGAAAACTTTTTGCATAACGTCTCTTTCCAAGATCCTTGGGGGCATTAGTATCAAACGATTCAACCCCACCATTAACATGATTTTCAGGGAAGTTGTTCACTGTCTCACATTTATCAACAACACAATTACTTCCAGGAGAAGCAACATCATCGCTATCTGAAAATGCAGGAGCGGTGACTATGAAAGCTGGCTGAGTAATACTACTACAATCAGCATTTTCTCCAAACTTGAAGCCATCTGATCCAACCATGTTGCTTTGCTTGTTATTAGTAAAGTGATCATGACCATCCAATTTTCGAAACGAAAATCCTGGAGCTGAAGCATTCTCCAGGGATATGATCTTCTCGAGTTGCTGCTCTATTTCCTTCAGTCTTGCTTCAATGCTGCTTGTGGGGTTCTTCACATGCTCTTCAACATTCGAAATGCGGTCCTCTACTCTCATCAGGCTGGAAACAAGCTGTTCCAGGACCTTTTCAACACCATCCCTTGGTTTGTTTTCTTCACCATCTGGCACTGGGACCTGTAAAGGCACCTCAACCTGGGGTGATTTGGGTTCAGCCTCATTTTTTTCCTGTGTTTCCGCTTTTCGCTTCTTGGTTGACACAGAATCACTCTTCTTCGGAATTCTACTTCTAGTTTTTATTCTAGCTTTTAAGACAAGTCTCTGAGACTTGTGTCTTTTACTGGCATTGCAAGTGTTACTAGTGACAAATACAAAATTGTCCATATCCGAGTCCCTGAACAGTTTATATCCATTAGATTGAAATCAAAAGCAAAAAAAAAAAAAAAAAAAATATCAAATTCAAAGCATTTAGTAGCATGAATGTAATCTGGTAACATTACAGGGTCCGGTAATTCAATATATAAGCTGCAACTATATGTATCTATAGAGTCACTTCAACAGTAGCCAAAAAACTGAAAATAATCACAGAATCTATACAATTAGACACCAGTTTGACAAAATCAAGCATATAAGATATATTCAAACAAAATTTTGATCATTTAAAGCGTCAACTTCAAATCAGAATTAGGAGGACCTTTCAACACTCACTTGTGAGTTGTGATCAAATCATGATCATTTGATGGTGGAAGAGTGACCTAAATTTGCTAGAGAGGCACCGGAGACGGTCCAGTTTCGTTGAAGGGCTCCATGAGCTGGGTCGTGTTCGCTGTTCACTACTGTTGTTTGGTTTCTTTGGTGCTGCTGCTGCTTCTCAATTACTTTGTTTTTGACTGACTACTGACATGAAGAGAGTTGCTTAACAGAGGAAAGTGAGTAGCAAAAAGGAAATTCCAGAGCAAGATTGGGGAGATTTTGGTATTATGATCAGATGACTTGTTGCCTGGTTATTGGCTATCAAAAGCTTGACTGCTTGTTAGTGAAGAAAAGTAAGTGACAACAAGAAAAGCACTAAAAAGCAAGCAATTTACATTTTTGTAAAAGATTAAAGGATAAAAGTAAACAAGTATGATTATCTTCTTTTTTTGTCCGATGTTAATAGGGCGGATCGAGCATTATAATAATGAATATGGTTTATGTATCGACCCAAACATTGTGAAAAAGATTTAGATTTTCTTCCAGCAATTTTTTTCTTAAAGTTTTTATAATATCACAGTACATCAATATAAAAATTAATAATTAATTAAAATTATTATATTTATTCTCTTTCATGCATAACTCAAACTTCACTTTTCTTATAAAATGTTAAGGTAAAAAATAAAGTAAAGAGATAATTTTAATCTTATAAAAATGAATTCATTGTTTAAATATAAACTCAATTGCTGTAACAATAAATATAGTATATACCCTTTTATCTTATCTTGTAATACGAATAATTGGTTATGACTAAGTCCATGTTTCATCATTTTTTACAACTTTTGCTTTATTATAATGACTTTTGGTTTTGATTTTACTTTTCTTTTGGATTTGTCACTTTCAATCAATATAATTTTTGGTTGATTCTAATTACATGATTGTGTTGCTTCATCTTTCCCATTAAGTCTTAAGCCTTCCTCTTTCTCCATCAGAAGTGCTGTGTCCACTAATTTTTTATCAACAAGGTAGACTAATGAAATTGAGCATGAACATGAAGAAAAATGCAACCTAAGCAACAATTTAAAACAAAGTTTTGCATTAGAAAATCACATAAAACTTGTAACATTACAACATTTTTTTGTTTTGTTTTAACCACAAATCAACCCACAAAAGCCACAAACAACGAAATGAACCACAGAGCTTCTTCACTTGTGGCAGACTTTAGCAGTGGGCATGGTGACACAAACTGGGGCATAGAATTTCCTGGCTTCTGGGGTGCCTGCTTTTGGTGGCTCCGCCTCAGCAATCCCAGCAGCAGAGCAAATGGTGGCCGCGGCTGCAGCAAACATCAGGTCCCTCCTCCCATTGTTGCACTCCTTTTTGGCATCAAAGTTCAATTTAATTTTCTCCCCTTCAGCCCTATTTGAAGCACTTGCAACAACAAGAAGTCTCCGGCGAGAAGTGGCCAGAGAGTGGCTGGCCATGGTGGTGGTGGCGGTGCCGAGGAAGGAGGATGTCATGGTCATTGAGGCCATCTCTGCAAAGTGTTGTGTTTTTTGTTGTGTGCTGGGGTGTTTAGTTGTTTTAGTTCATGGTTCAAAGTTAGTTAATAGTATTGAAGAATGGAAGTGAAGTGGAAGAGAAGTGGTTGGAGGAGCATCCACTATCTGATTTCAAGATAAGTTTGGACCAATTGGATATTGCCATATAATACTGTATTTGTCCAAGTGGAAACTAGTGGTTCTCTTGAAATCTTTTGACATGCTACTCTTAAATAGTTTTAGCTAAGAAATTGAGGATTTGGGCATTATTGGTGTTTGTTAAACTTACTTTGAGGTGGTTATTCTATTTTATTTAAGCGTAGATGTCAACATTTTTAACTTATAAAGTTTATTAACATAAATTAATTACAATCAATGATTAAGATTTGATATCTAAATAAAACTGAAATAAATTTGACGTACAAACATCTATGTTAGAAATATAAGATTGGATTTTGACTCACAGGGACAAAACAATGGGCCATCAAATTTTGTTGAAATATCAGAATAGATCATGAAAAATTCAGGCAAGACTCCAATGTCTTGGATTGCATTCTGATAGCATACAACTTTTTCTCAGTATCCAGATACATGCAGAAATGCAGTCACACAGATGTTGGTTCCAGAAAATGTATTACAGATTCACACGAGTTGAGAGTAGAGACAATCAAGGGCCTGTATACACACTCACACACCTAAAACATGATCTCATTATCACTGACAAAACAAAATTTTCAATCACTTTGAAATGTCATCAGGCTCAGGCTCAAGTAATAAAGATCCCATATATGTCAAAATTCGTATTTCAGTCTTTGCATTTCAGATTCAGATGCATTTTACAATCTAATTGTCCAAAATGTTTGTATCATCACTTGTGACTAAAGAATTTGAAACTATTTCCCTAATGTGTTTGATACATACTGTTACAACTGACCAATCAGGCTGTATTTAAAAAAATTGTAAAGAATCCACATGAAGATGAGTATAAAGTTATGGCCATCACAAATTTGGGATATGCCTGAAGGAAGTTAAGCATACAGTAGCTTTTGTTCTCTTGTATCATATGGAGGAGGCAGCAAATTATGAACGTCAGCAAAAAGATCTTCACGGCTAGATGGCGCCTCTTGAATAGTTGAATCCAAGACGGAGTCAGGAATTGCTACAATGGTTTCCTCAAGAAAGGACTTGACAGTCTGCAACATCCAAAACCTATGTGAAAAATATTGCACCGCTACCAAGCAACAAATGCAAGTTTCATGGGAGATTACAGAAGAAAACAGCATAATGAAAGACTTAAAACTTTCAGCCTAAGCATTGTGACTGGAATGTCACCCTGACCACCCACATGTAGTATTATTCTTCTATTGAACTCATTCATTAGCTTAAACTTTCAAATTTACAGATTGATGGCATGGATCATCCAACAAATTGGAAAGAACCACAAAGACTAAAAACTGCAAGCACACAGATTACGTGGGAACATTAATGGTATGTTAAATTTTGAGTGAAGGGTCAAAAGCAAAAACTCCAATAAAGCTAATGGGCATTCTTTAAAATCTTGAAAGAAAGCAGATTTTGAATAGTGCTTTGTAATCAAGATCTTTCATCTGGTTATTTTGCCAGACAGCAAAGAAAACCTATTTTTCTAATATTGAGCTAACTACTCTTGGATTAACTAACATACAGTACAATTCTGGAAAGCAGCATCAGCTTTACGCTTCCATAGACCATTTCCTGGCTCCGAATGAAAGAAGTTGAGTAAAGGCTGCACAAGATCACGTAAAAAGTTGTTATGAGAAATAGAAAAATATATTTGAACAAACATTAACCATATATATCCCTTATGGGCAACAATAAAGATTAAGTAGTGCAACAACAATAAAATGGAAATTATACATGAAGATTATTCACAGCAAAAGCTTCATATGATGACATATAAAGGGACAAGACTGTCAAACTTACTGGGCCATTG
Source organism: Nephelium lappaceum (assembly GCA_021234005.1). NCBI lineage: Eukaryota > Viridiplantae > Streptophyta > Magnoliopsida > Sapindales > Sapindaceae > Nephelium > Nephelium lappaceum. Next base: position 21,008,959 of record CM038003.1, on the reverse strand, counting down.
TAGAATCAATAATGAATGGTCATGCCCTTATATCCATGGGAATGCTCGTCTATGTGTATTAATAAATAGATTCTATCAAGTATACTGAAGCTAATGCTCATAAAAATTAGAATTCTATATTATGGCATGATAGAGACACAACAATTGCGCTTTTCTTCTTAACAAAGCCTTAAATTCAATATTTTCATAGGCATGCAAATGAGGGAAGTTTAAAGCTAAAAGGCCGAAGAAAGTGGAGTTTGCAGGAAGAATCATATTAACTATCCATCCAGCACGCGAGTAGTGCCTCATACATTTAGATAGGAGTTCTGTTTTGTGACTATTAAATCATGTCTCTAAGGGAATGAAGGACATTAAAATACTAGGAGGTAGCATAATGTTGTTAGAGAAAAACTCATGTATAACAAAGGATAACAAAGTAACAATCCAGTAAAGCCGCAAATCAAATAACTACCTTCATTACATCCCGAACAGTGGGTCTATTATTACCATATCTTCCTAGAATGTCATCTCCATATACTTGATACTGTTCAAGGACCTAAACCACAAGATGAAGTAAGAAGTTAACAGAAATTAAGAGGATGCATTAATTAAGAAGCCAAAGCCAACTCAAGGAATGAACCTGACGCCGTGTCAGACCACTGCTTGGTGCATCATATATTGCAGTGTCAACATGTCCCAAAGTATACCAAGGGCTGTTCAAAACGGATTTTAGTCAACAAATATAGATAATAGTTGCAAAACTGAGGGAAGTCTTGATAGGAAAAAGTAATCACAATTCATAACCTCTCGGGTGAGAATCATTCAAGGAGTGAACAAAGTGAGAAATCAGACAGGTGAGTGTGATATATTAGGAAGAAATTCCGCTGATGTGCTACTAACTACCGACATGCTTTTAACATTTACGTGAGGAAAACCATGATTCCCTCCACAGTAACTTAGGACAACCCAAAAAAAAAGATATAATGATAAAGACCAGATATTAATTTTCTTTTTATTTCAAAATAATGTATTATACATACTTATTGTATGCAGCACGTCCTAACATAACACAGTGAGCACCTTCTCTTCGTGCAGCATTTACCTATAATACAAAATGACAATAAATAATAAGTGAAAATGGAATCATCAAAATGATTATGTAAATTTGGAATAGAAAGGTCACACTGAGGTATAATAAGTCAAACTAACAATTAGTTTGACAAAAGTTCACCTCATCAACTGTATTAATGCCTCCATTCAGAGTAAATCTCAAGTGTGGAAAGTCACGCAAGAGAGCGTAATAGTACTCATATCTGCAGCAAGAAAACAAAATTCGTTATTTGTATGTTACCCCAATAATGGCACATCCATACTAATGTACAATATAAAAACTATGGGCATTAAAATTTGTAAAGCTGCTGAAATGACTTAAGAGAGACAACACTTTTCAGCAACCTTCTTGAGTAAATTCAAGTACAAATTAATGATACAGTCAATTTGCCAAATACATACTTTAGGGGAGGAATTGTTCGATTTTCAGCTGGACTAATGCCATTAAGCAATGCCTTCCGTGAATGTATAATGAAATGCCTTGTCGGGGATAGAGAAGAAACCTTATAGATGAAATCACCTGAAACTGGGGGACAACAGCGGTAACCTCAGCATAAGACAATTAGCAATTAAAATAATCATACACACAATGTCCCAAGTCAAATAAGCAACTATGATGTAAATTATAGGTTAGCAGGTTTTTAAGAAGGTTTTCACTCAACTAGCTTGAGAATAAAGTCATCCATGGGAGATGAAAACATACAACAGAGATGATAATGACATAGCAGCCAGACAAAGAAAGAAATTAGAAATCTTAAAAATTTGGCAGCATGTCTGAGCTACTTGTGTACACATATATACATCACAGTTATGAGCAGTCAATAAAGAATAAGGGGGAAAAAAAATAGGAAAAGCAGAAGATGGCTATATAAGTTAATAAAGTGAGCTGCAATTTCACCACACTTGTGTGTTTTATGTCTGATTTATTCTTCTAAAAAGATGTGCAGGCAGGTGAAATAGTAATATGAATTTCTTCTCCTCATACAGACATAGACAAAGTTGATAAAAGGACTTACAGAGCTCATTATATGAATCATGATTATCGACACCAATTCGACATTTAACACTGACAGGGACATTTGTATTGGCAGCGATTACTGACATAGCCTCACCAACAAACTTTCCTTGTATACACCAAATAACCATATGTGAGATTAAGTTGGCAAAGAAATCATGAAATAGCCTGCTTTGAAAATGACAACTTAGTCAGCTATCCAACCTTTGGGTCAAGCATAAGACGAACACCGAAGCACCCATGTCCAGCTACTCTTGGACTAGGACATCCACAACTGGAGAGGGAAAGAAAGAAAAAATGGAGGCCTGAGTAGTGACAGGAAGAGAAAAGGAAGCCAAAGGAAAAAGGTAATGAGAATTATGCGCACTTAAAATTGATCTCATCATAGCCGTATTCATTAGCAAGTTCAGTTGCTTTTGCCAAGTTCTCCAAATTACTCCCTCCAATTTGAAGGACAATAGGATGTTGTTCTGGAGAAAATGCCAAGAATCTGTCCTGAGCAGCACAACAGAAAATTATAGAAAATCAGCAGCCCATATTACCAACCAATCAAATGCTCCATAAATTCATTAAATGAGGAAAATGGACCATTGTTGATAAGGAAGATTTTAAATCAAGAAAACTCAATTTGTAATGCTATGGAACAAAAACATATTATAATGAAATGAAATATTGATAAGTCAAGTGATATGTGAAGATAGACTTATAAGTTAAAAAGGAAAAAGTATCATCCAAAATTTCCCAATTACAGCCTCAATCGTTACAACAAATTCTTTATGTTCGTAGCACTATTGTTGTTGGTTTACAATATAGTTGGGTCCAAATTTCATAGTCACCACTGACCACAAATGTCTAAATATTAACAATCAAGAAGATCAAAATATTAATGATTATTCTTTTTACTCCTTCAGAAGACAGAAATTTTAAATACTGACCAAATTTCCCTTCTGATAAACAATTGTTTCGGCTGCAAGCATCTCTGTGTAGAGCCATGCATGTTTTGAAATGAGACGAGCAAGAGTCCTATAATGATGATCCGTCCAGTCCATCATTGGAGCAACACTGGAAATAAAAAAACCAAAGCCAATTCAGGTTTAGAGGATCATACTAGTCATTGCTCATAACATTTATAGTAGGATAAGCTGATACCCACCTAAACCAAGGAGGTAGATAGCGTCTGGCAACCATCTCAGCTTTTGTATGTAGTATATCGTTTTGAATACAAGTAGATAGGCTTCTTGAATTAGTTGAACTTTTGTAACATGTATTTACTGACAATCTGCGATGTTTTTTCAGGATAACAGAATGAAATGGAGTAAATGAAGATATCAAAGAATACCCAGCAAACTTCACCATCTCTCTAATCAGACATAGGCTTCTTCTTTAGGTACCTATCCATTAAATAAAACTACATCACATATAACACAGAAGATGATCTGTGAATATTGCTGTCCCTATGGAGATATAAATGGAGTGCATCTGAATCTATAAGCTTCCAAAAAGAGTCCATGGAGTACAGGTGATTAACAGGAAATTTAACCACATGCATCATAGCACACAAAAGATGTACTTGAATTTCCACCACTAGCACACTAAAAAAAATTGTGTATATCTTTCATCAATCTCATCCATTGTTCGAAAACTCACGAAGGTGACTTAATTGGTTATTATATAATCATACACTAGAGCAAGAGATCTAGGGATCAATCCCTCTCACACCAACCTTATAAGGGGATTCAATTTAATTTACATAGGTGTAAGGTGGCAGGGTATGAGGTAAAAGGATATATACTTATTAACTACTAGAGATAAAAATTTTTGGTGATTAATGTTTCAAGTTTGTCTATTACACATAAAGAGCCAGACACTTAAAACATGATTAGCTAAAAGTTCGTTAATGTATGTTCACACAACTCTTCACCTCTCATCTCTTACTTCCGTACACCACTACACCCCGTCAAATTTGTTATTCTGGTAAACTTTTTCCCTAACAGCATTAACCAGATGCACAGCTAACAGCTACAATCGTGCAACCCTATGATAACTATTTTATAGACCATAAAAAAAAATTCCCAGGTACAAAATTCAATACATAACTCAATAACAATACAAGTAAACACTTAACATTCACATATATGCACAATGCATGCAATGTAATTCCAATTAAAACTAAACAGAAAAGTACTATAAAGAACACATGAAACAAACATAAAAAGAACACATGAAACAAACATAAATTCACAGAACATTAGATTACATATACTTCTTAACAAATCAAAGACACCCCATTTAAGCAATTTCAGCAACTAAAATCATACGGTCAAAAAAAAGTTGAAAACAAATCCAGAAACAGCTATATATCAAACAGAAGAAGAACAAAAAGAGCAATAAACTTTAACATCAAAAAGTCACGAACATACATAAACAAAACGTATAAGTTGAATTGTAGAACATTTGTATCAATATAAACAAACAAACCAGAGGAGGAATAGGGCTTACGTGGAAGAGGAGATTCGCGGCGGGAAATGGAAGCTCTAGCTAGCTACCTCAACTGAGATTTTTCAGACCAAATAAAAATGATAAAGCAGCTTTACAATGCTCTTGGGCCCAGATTGGGCCTGTCTTGGGTTATGATCACTATTTGGGCCTACTATTTTTATCAAAGTTTTGGGCCTAAATAACCAAGTATGTCCATTACAATGTTCTGTTTCAATGGGCCCAATTTGACCTACCACCACACTCATTGCAAGGCCCAGAAGAAGTGAGACAGTTCACAGAAGGAGCATGGATGGGTTTACCAACCTTGGTTGCTGACAAGTTGACTAGCTCATGCAGAGATGCAAACATCAAACAAACATTCATTGAACATCAGTTAAACCACACAACAGTCAATACTAGCTCATGCAGATGCAAACATCTAACCAACCTTTATTGAACATCAGTTAAAACCACACAGCAGTCAATACACATTTTCTTGTCTTGTTAACATTTTCCAATATATTGAATTGAAAACTCAGTGACCCTCTCACTCAGCACTCGCTTCCGACTTTTGCTTCAACATTTTCTTCTTTGACAAAACTCAAAGAGAGAGAGAGAGAGAGAGAGAGAGAGAGAGAGAGAGTGGAGAAGGGAAGGTGTTGCGTGTAACAGGAGCTTCAGGCTAATAGCTTCCTGGCTGGTCAAGCTGTTAGTCCAACCTGGTTACACCATCAAAGCCACTATTCGTGACCCAAATCCGTCTCTATTTTTATTTTTATTTTTTTATTGTTCTTTTTATTTTTATTTCTACAACTCTTCAATTAATTTCTGATAGTGGTTTCAGCAATTTTGCTTTAAATGGTCAATTAAGGTATGATACAAGTTTATGGTACTTAGTTTTTCTATTTATTAGTTTAACATTTGATAAAGTGAATAGTTTAACAAACTCATTCATGAAAAAGGTTAAAAATAGATGAACTAATCTCAGGATTATTGGATGATAAAAACGCAATGGAGGCAGTATGGAAAACACCATGGCAACCATCAACAGCAGAATCAAAAGACCCTTCTTCCAACAAGGTTGCTTTGAATAAAATGAAGTCTTTCTTTGGCCATAATTGACCCTTTAGAACAAAACTGCTAAAACCACTATCAGAAATTGAAGAGTTATAGAAAGGGATAATTCTACTGTCCCGTTGTAGTTTGATATAATAGTAAAAAAATCTCTTAAATTTAGAAATTGCTAAAAACCCCTTTATGGTTTATAGACATAGCCAAAAAAAACCCCTACTTGTATGAAAATAGTCAAAAAAACTATTTGTTATCAATTTTGTACATTAAAAGTTCATATTTGACTATTAATAAGGGAGAGTAAAACCGTCAATTTATTATAAAATAAGTTAAAAAAATTTTTGACCTTGACGTTTATCCAAACTGAATGTTTATTATCATGACTTAATAAATCTCGACGTTTGAACACCGTTGATGAAAAATATCATATCTATGCAGTATGAAAATCTAGGTTGTTGCCAAGGTATCATAGTTCCCAAACTGTTGTCTCATTTCGAATGCCAAACGTATAATTCATATGTGCTCTTGATTTGTCAACCCCATCCATAACTTCAATACCCTATCCATAATTTCAAGTGGATTAAGTTGGATTTAAAAATTAACAACATGAATCAATCATAAGTTATATATATAACACTTCTTACACGAATTCGGTAATCACCAGTTTAGTATTAAACATCTTTTAATACTAGTTTAGCAGCTAAATGAAAAAAATTGTAATGCTCGAAACTTTTCACATTATTGAAGCTTTATTTATAAAAAGAGGATCTCAGTTGGTAACACTTTTTTTTTTTTTTTTTAAATAAGTTGGTAACAGTTGTTAACAACCAATTATAACACAGTGTTATACAATGGGCTCTATCATTTTCCCCGAATTCGGCCCATTATCTAAATTCGTTGGTATCATTTTTTTTTTTTTTTTTTTGTTTGAAGTACTTGGTATCTATTTTGTGGTGGATAAATAACTAAACAAACTACCATCTTCAGCTTCGATCTTCCGTTATCACTTTCACAAACCACTTCCATGGCTACTTTAAGCCTGAACAATCCCACAAGAACCAGAAACCAAGCGCTTCACCATCACAAACCCATCTCCAAAACATGTTCCCTCACCAGACCAACCAAAGTTCCATTCACTTTCTCCTCAAAAACCCAGTCAAAACTCCACCACATTCGACCGATAAAATCAGTGTCAGAGAGCTCACTCTCTCTGCCAAAAGAAGCTGAAGCCGAAAGTGACGATTTTGAAGACGACCCGACTCAGGAACTGAGCTATCTCGATGAAGAAACCGATCCAGAGAGCATCACAGAGTGGGAGATGGATTTTTGCTCCAGGCCAATCCTTGATATTAGAGGGAAGAAGATGTGGGAGCTTGTTGTTTGTGATAATTCACTTTCACTTCAATACACCAAGTATTTCCCTAACAATGTCATCAATAGTATCACTTTAAAGGATTCCATTGTCACCATTTGTGATGATCTTGGTGTCCCTCTACCGGAGAAAATCCGGTTCTTCAGGTGAATGTTATGGTAATTTATATGTTTAGTACTTGCTTTGGTGATATTGTGTGTGTAAATTAGGTTTTCGTTTTTACAAGTGTGTTGATTGATTTGATTGTGGTTTATAGGTCACAGATGCAAACTATAATATCAAAAGCTTGTAAAGAGCTTGGTATAAAGCCAATTCCAAGTAAACGAGTAAGTATGCTGTGTTCTGATATTTGCGTTGGTCTTATATATGTGTGTGTGTTTATATATATATATATATATATATTAAGGAAGCAAATGAAGGTTTTACTCTAAGGAGGCCCTCAATGTTGAAAATTTCATGTGATTTTCAAGTTGCTGAATGTTTTGAAGACTTTTGAAGTTGAAAATGATACTTAAATGTGGAGAAACTCAGCTGAATCCTTATAGATATTGAGAGGACAATTAATTGTATTGTATCGTCACCCTTAGGAAACTATACTTGAATTCACATGATGAGGGCATTCTTTCATTCATACATGTTGTAGAAATGAAGTTCATTGCAATTCGCGCCAGATATGCTCAGTACTTGGTTTATATTCGTGAATGCTTCGTAATGTTTCAGTGTCTATCACTACTTTTGTGGTTGGAAGAACGCTATGAGACAGTATATACACGTCATCCTGGTTTTCAGAAAGGATCTAAACCACTTCTGGAATTGGATAATCCTTTCCCTATGGAACTTCCAGAGAACCTATTTGGAGAGAGATGGGCATTTGTCCAGTTGCCCTTTTCAGGTATAGATATCTCAGCTTTTCCTGTGATGAAACGTTGGTTAATACAAAGAATATCATGTTTACAACTAACCTGGCTTTCCTAGTGTTGGATTTTACTTCAAAACATTTGTCTAGCATATGCTAACTTTACATCCTCTTCTTATCAGCTGTTAAGGAGGAGATCTCATCCTTGGAAACAAAATTCATGTTCGGTGCAAGTCTTGATTTGGACTTACTGGGGATTGAAATCGATGATAAAACTTTGATTCCAGGACTTGCTGTTGCATCATCTCGTGCAAAGCCATTAGCAGGCAGTAACACTTCTCTATTCTAAACATAGCAGCTATGCATTCATTGTTCTTGTTGTTTATATAATCAATGATCAATTGAAACTTTTACATGTTCTAATTCAGCTTGGATGAATGGACTTGAAGTATGTTCAATCGAGGCAGACACTGCCCGAGGTTGCTTGATTCTATCTGTTGGGATTTCCACCCGTTATGTCTATGCTACATATAACAAAAATCCAGTGACAACAAGTGAAGCTGAAGCATGGGAAGCAGCAAAGAAGACCTGTGGAGGCCTACACTTCCTTGCCATTCAAGAGGACTTAGATTCAGATGACTGTGTTGGAATTTGGCTTTTGCTGGACTTACCTCCTCCGCTTGTATAATTCCATCTTGAGTCTAAATATATCACTTCTTGTTTCATTTACGTTTCTCTTCTTCACACTTTTCTATCTCATTTATACTATTTCAAAGGTTTCTGCCTTCTAGACATTACCATGGACATTGGTGTCCATTTTAACGAGGGAACCCTTTTTGCTCCTTCAGGTTTGGCTAATGTATAAGTAAACACTATCGATAATGCCAATACCAAAAACTAAGCATTTGTTATCTGTAATCACAAAATTAATACAAAAAGATTTGGCACCTTGAAAGGTTCAAACCCTACAATTTTCACATCAAATTCTAACAAACTAAATTTGTTATACGCACTCAATATTTAATACCTATCTATCAACTACACTGACATAAAAGGACTAGCGATTTTCAATATGAATCATCTACATTTGGAGTCAATTAGAGCTGCACTTCAAATCAAGCAAGCATTCAGATACATCTAAAATTTAACCGGATCAAAGAGAAGAAATTTCATCATCAGAAAAAAATGAAGTGCCCTGGCGAAATAACAGGCTGCAGCACAAAGTTGGTTGGGCACCACAAGCAACCAGGGAATTAGCCTCTTTATCTGCACTTTGGAACACAGTCCCTGGATGAAATAATCAATCTTAGAGACAGAAGTGGAGCTTTCACTTTGTTGACCTCTTTTGCTTTTGAGAAACAAAGCGAACCCCTTGCTTCCCAAGTTCTAAGGTCTTCACTCTACCATCATCTAGTTTGTAGGATAACTTGGAAGTGCCTTCGATAGCGTCACTGACCACCCCCTTGAGCCTGGATCAAGAATAAAAGAAAAACTGAAGTAAATAATTAAGCTAACTCATACCGAGATCAAATTGATGTTTGTGACATCAACATGAAATCAAGTGTCAAAAGACACCTTCGTGCTATATTTCTTATGATGTTTAAAAATTCAAATGCGTTTCCAGCATTTAGAATCGGTTTCCCCAAAGATATTCAAAGAAAAAACTCACCAGGTATTTTCCAATGGCTGATGAACTTCTACTCTCTTTCCTATTGCGTCTTTACCCAACTTTTTCAAAATCCAATTAGCATCCATCATCTCATCCATTAAACTGTCTTGATTTGATTGTGAGACATCTTCATCTTCATTGAAGGATGCTTTCTCGAAGAGCGGTGATGGTCTCTTTCTTTTTGACCTTTGGCCCTTTATCGAACTCTTTTCTTCCTCAGGCTGAGGGACCTGAGCATTCTGACTTTCAAGGGTAGGTTTCCTAAACTTCAGCTTCAGTGAAGGCTTGGAATCCTTTGGCAATGATTGCAAAACAGGAGTATCATCAGTGCTTTCCCCATATGCATCAGACCTGCCCTCCATTTGCTTCCCTGAAACCACCTTGTCACCTCTTAACGAAGCAACCTCACCCACAGGACCAACAGCAACCCTGCTTCCATCAGCACTTCTCTTCCCTAATGATACTCGCACATGCTCCTCAGATCCGTCAACACTGCTCCCTCTACCAATTTTAGCATCCAAGTCAGGAACTTCTTGCCTTACTTTTCCAAGTTTTATAACATTTCCATCTCTTCCTGCAATCTTCAAACCTTTTGAGTGACCAGTATGATCAACTCTGTCTCCTGCAATTTGAAAGAAAAAGGAAACAATTTTAGTAACTGGCAACTCCAGAGTAAATATCCTACATTTGTAAATCCTAAGCAGGAGAAGCACAAGGGAAAAGAAAAGGTTCCAGATAATTTAATTTGAAGCATAAATTACCATCACGTTTATCCAGCACAATCTTGTTATTCGTTCTTTGGAGGCCTGTATCTTCAATGCCTGTTCATGGATACATGCAAATTAGATAAGCCATTCCAGGGGAACGAGCAACAGCACCTCATATCAAGTATTCAGAAACTAAAGTCAGTCTCCCAGGACACAACTTGAACTGATATGGAGACAGACAATTTAAGTTCTTTTGGACATAAGAAAAAATAAATATACAAACTAAAGAACTGAAGATTATAAACAGAATTGAAGGAAGGTACAGATTATAAACAGTACTAAAAAAAGGCATACCATTTGATGGTGTCAAGTCTTCCTTTTGGTAGCTGGAAGCATCAGACCTAGGAGAGTTGGTAACATTAATTTTTCGGGCACCTAGATTTATAACCAACTTCTTTGCCTTTACATTCTTAGCCTTGCTATTATATTTTCCACTATCCTCTCCACTATCCACATCATAAGGTTTACTACTCTTGCCTACTTTTACTCTAGATAACTTATTGTCTTCATCACTGACCATCACCTCATCCACAAACTTGTGTTTCAAAACCCCTGGCTGATTGACAGAGCAAACCCCTTCAGCACGACTTACAACTCCAGCGACACCAGAAGAATTATCTGCTCCTTCATTTTTAGGTGACTGTAGGTCATCACTGTGTCCACGTGATCGAACATCATGATGGCCTTCAAAACTCTGATCTGGTTCCATTTTATTAACTACAGACATCTGATATCCTTTTTTCTTGGGGTACTTTTTATTTGACAATTTCTTTCCATATTCCTTGGGCTTTTTTGGTGACTTCTCAGCCAACCCTTTAAGAGAGAGCTTAAAAGAACGCCCATATTCGCTCTTTAACATCATAGAACCATTTTCATCATCATCTGAATATGGTGAAATAGAAAATATTTCATCTTCAGTTGGCAACCCAGCAGCAGCCCTCAAGCTAGCAATTAGATCTCTGTCAGCCATATCTTTCCTCCTCCACAGCTCACGAACTGCATCCTCGAGATCTCTGACCTGGTAATGTCAATTTGATTAGTTGAAAAGAACACATAAAAATCAATTTAACACACGGAAAAGAATCCTACTACAACTGTTCCCAGCAGCAAAGAGAGAAAGAAGAGAAGAAAACTATCATGGATAAACAAACCTGGTAGCATTCTCCACGACATGTAGGACATTTGTACTGAAGATTTCCATCTACTTGAAATTGCAGATATTTTTCATCACTGCCAAAACATTTTATTGTCCTTTACAGAGTAAGAATCCTCATATGTGAATAGTAAAACCAGTTTTAAGTATTTTAAAGCTCAGAAAAAGGTCTCACAAATTAGTCATGCAAAGTGCGAACTTGAGGCAATAGATTGGCCTCTCAATTTCCAAGCAACCAATAAACCACAGAATTGAAACATAAGACCACCTCATTTAAGTTAGAAGAACTCATTTTTCCCAAAGGATAATTGACTTGCTATAAAGAAAGTCAAGTAAATGGGAAAAAACACTGCTTTGTGCATTACTTAAACAATTCTAACCTAACTACAGAACAATAACCTTGGCCTGTGAGCAGGTTCATAAGATATTCTTGCCTAACAATCCCCAAGAAGTTGTTGATGAAATAAAAGAAAGAGACAAAAATAATCATCAAATAACAAGAGGTCTACACATAGTCCTTTTGTTAACAAATTGTATTTCAGCAAAAAATTTAATTATAGTGCACAATTGTAATTTGCCCATCAAAATGATATAGCACCCATCACTCCAATCATACCAGTCTTAAAATTCACAAATGCACAAGATAGCACAGTAGAATGATCACATTATTGTCACAACATTCAATCCAAAAGCCATCAAACAAGGGCAGCAACAAACCTGATGCTATCACATTGGCAGTGCACCCAGCGCTGGCAAACATCACAGCAAACCATGGGTGTTGATTCTGAATCTCTGTAAACCTGCAAGGTTAGACCAAAATATCTAGTCAAATTCATTCATCAAGCGTTTTTGACATAGCCAAGTATTCAAATGCCATAACAATCTTGCTTGCGCAAGCACATATACACAGGGGAAGGGAGAAATAATAGATTGGCCTCTCAATTTCCAAGCAACCAATAAGCATTTGAAATTACATTTCCACATAATAATGGATATTCATTAACATCAACTCCTGTCTACAGCCACATTCTTCATGAAAACAGATGATACCTTTAAGCAAACAGGGCAATAATTACCCTTCACGAACAACCTTCCACAAGCATCACAACAAGTGTATCCCAAAAACCACCTGTAAGATGTAAGAGCAAAAGGTAAATCTACCAGCTAATAGCAAAGTAATTATCAGAAAATAGAGATCAAGATAATGAAAATTTGTTCAGCCATCATTTTGCAAATGCTAAGATAGTCTAAATAAGGGCTGAGGATGCAAGCCTCAAGTCCCAGCCTAAGTTATTTATAAACTTCATTTACATGTCCTAATAGTTTAAAGTACAGACGTAGGGTACAGAGTATGGCTTTTGAAACTTAAATCACAAACACTAAGAAAGGAATATGAATAAAGGTTAACAATCATTACCTCACACTTAGGCCATTTCCAGGGACATTGGATCCACAACTATGACACCTTGTATGCTTCGGGCACAAATACGGTCCAGAGCTCACATTCTACACCATCAAAAGATGAATATATAAACACTACTATTTTAATTAAGATATGGGGCTCAGGTATAAGTAACAGACTCCCTACCTTGTGAGGAGGATGTTGACAATAACAATGATAAGCACCATCACACCTTCTACAGAACACAAACTTATTTGGGTCTCCAGTTCTTCGGCATATCTAAAGAAAGCAGAAGACGTTATTTTAAATGCAAGAGAAATGCAGAATAATAGAACACTCAAAGTTACAACACAATCATAAAATGATGAACTTGAATGGGTACATTATTCGATGTCAAAGAACTTATAAACAAGAATGAAAGATCAAAAAATGTCATGAAAAGGCACTGCAGCTCCATCAGTGCGTACCTCGCAAATTCGGCAAGAAGGGCACTTCCATGAACTCCAATGAAATAAATCTGCAAATATAATCCCCAAATTAGAAGAGTGTTAACTTGCAGCAACACAACTTTAGGGCCATAATACAGCACCTCTATTTTGAGCCCAATTTTTCAAGCAGTTTCTATGATACTTCTTGCCACAACTTTTGCAGGAAAGCATCTTCCTAGCTCTTTCACTTCCTTCATTCTCTCCCACACAACAGAGCCGGCAAAACACATTCATGTTGGATTGACCCTCTTCTCCAGCATTATCTTTCAACGTGACCTGCACAAAGAAAAGAAAAGCATGATTTTGCATTATTAACAATAAACAGACACTATAATGAACCCATAGGGCCATAAAGAACTCTCTTCAACTCCCATATGGTTTTCCAAAATAACATTGAACCTCTTTAATTACAAGGCAAAAAAGGACCTTAATAAAGGAAAAACATTTTAAGCAATCAACCAACACCCTATGGAATATCATAACGAACTGCAGCGATGATACAAATCCCTTGAATGACATAACGACAAGAAATCTCCACCAACAAAGGCCGCATAATAAATATTCCCAAACCTTTCTAACCCAAACAAAATATATAATTCTATAAAATGGCCAACAAAAAAATAGGATTCTACATCTAATGAATAAAACATTCCAGAATTCCTTAAAAAGCAATACTCAACCAAATCAACAGATTCTACTTAGATAAACACCTACTTCCAAGCCTAACTATAAAAATTCAACGACACAATAGTTCACATTACAAAGTAAAATCATTCAAATCATACAAACAACATATAAAAACGCACCGCAATATCACCGGACTCAAACCGGCGAGCGTAATCCTCGGCAGCGACCATAGCAGCAGCAGCCTTGCGTTGCAAGGCGACGCGCTTGGTCTGCGCGGAGGCATCCTCGACGACATCATCCGCAGCAACAACAACCGGAGGCGGAGGAGGAGGCGGAGGCGGCAAAACCTGAGGAACCACGACCTGAACGGTCTCCTCCTTATCCGAAACCCTAGCGTTTCCCCAAGGATCCTTCACGAACTCCTCCACCAACACCACCTCGCCGAGGAATCCGTTCCTCGCCTTCGCCGCCTGCAAACCCCGCGGAAACCCTAGCTCGCAGAAGCAAATCCGCTTGCTGAAAGAAACCACAACACACACAAAAACAAGTCAGTCGGAATCCGAATTCCAATGCCAGAGCCAGAGAGAAGAGACGAGAGAAACCGGAGAGAGACACTTGAGAGAGTTTTTTTTTTCCTTTAATTTTTTGAATTGATTGACATGAATTATGATAATAATATAATAATAATAATAATAATAGACGTACCATGTAATTGGGCAAGCAACGTGAAAGGCCATAGTGAGTGGTTTGAGTGATGGATTTGTGTGTTGGATTTTCGATTTTTTTGAGTTTTTGGGGAGACTACAATTTAGATCGCTCGATTTTCTTTTTCTTTTTCTTTTTTCTTTTTTTTTTTATTTGGGGATTTTGTTTTTTTAATTTTTGGGGGGTAAAACTTGAAAAGGATTTTTGACTTTTTTTAGATGTCGACCATCTCTCTCTTCTCTCTCGAAGTTTCTGTCATTCTCTCTCTATCTCTATCTTTCTCTGTTTTGTGCAGTGGCTGTGGTATCTATCTCTCTGATTCTTTTAAACGCACGGTCGTTTTGTGACGAGGGAACTGACGGTCAATGTTTCGGTTCCAAGACCAATGGGAGGTTGACACGTTGAGGTCTATTTTTGGTGAATTTATGTGGCTAATGGTTGTTTGCCATGTCAACCGCTTTTATTCTATGTGCGAGCATGTATATTGCTGATGTGTTTAGTTGAGTCATTATTTCGAAAGTGAAATTAAGTAAAGAATATTACGTTAAGGAATAATATAACACTTTTTAAAATTTATCCAACTACTGTGATAAATTGATTTATAAGTATTATATTAATTTTAAGACGATATATTAATAATATGATAATTACACATAAATTTATCACATCATTTAAACAATAAATTTGGACAGATTTTTTAATCGTATAGTATTACTTGTATATTAAAACCAAATTAAATAATTTATGGGGACATCAACACTACTAATATTTATAGAAATTGAGCTTTTCCGTTAATTCTTTTAAGAGTCTTGTTAACTTCTATTCTTATACATTAAAATGTTTATTTACAACGATTTTCATGAGAGTTTTGTTATATTTTGCTTTTGTTAATCCTGTAAACATTAATGATTACCGTTAGTGTAGGTATTAATATTATGTTTTCTAGATTGTTTTGCTAATAAAGTAGGAAAAAATTTGTTCTATTCGTGAAAAAAGTTCGATTTCTAATTACGTGTTTTACCATTTAATAATTATGGTAATATGATTACACATTGATATGTTTATTAAATTTGTTTGAAAAATGATTATAAATAGTTATGCTAAAAGGATAATTCGCTTTCAAGTTAATCGAATAAATGTTTGGATAATTGTATTTTAAAATTTATTTATGACTCAAGGGGAATATATTTGTATTCGATAAATTTATTCCAAAATTGTTGTAAAATAACTATGATTTTTTTTTTTTTTTGCAAACCAAAAATAACTATGGTGTTGATGTACCTTTACTCTTATTTTTATATAAATACTTGATAATCGAAAATTTATTTTCAAAATAAAGATAGAAATATATTTTCATTATAAGTAAGAACGACTCTTCACACTTGTTAATAAAAATACAGACGATGAGACTTGAACACTTATTTGATGTTATTTACTTCTATGTGGTGAGGTTTTTAAATTTATATTTGTTTTATAAATTAGTATCTCCTAATTTATTTTTATTTTAAATTATGATACTGGTCAACCAATCAATTTATGGTGGATTTCAACTTTATGTTACTTATCTCTCCTACCCTGTTCATAATTTAATCTTGAAAGATTGGTCAAGCAATTAATTTAGCAATCACCTACTTGTCAAAATGTCATAAAAAGTTGCCTTACGAAATATCACCATCTGTGCTCCCAAATTGTGATTCAAATGGAAAAAAATCATTACATGGATTTATAGGATTTATGACTGTATGAATTCTGTTTTTAGAGATCTATAATCCAATATTAAAAGATTAAGTTTAATTTAATTTTCAAACACAATTCTTATTAAATCTCAAAAAGTATTTTAAAAATTTATGTTTTATATTTACCATGTAAGGATAGTTTTATCTCAATTATTGAAATAAATATCCAAAATATATAAATAATAAATGATATATCGGTTGTCGTGACAAATATTTGATTCTTTCAATATTAACTTAAAAAATAATTTCAACTAACTGTTACTAATTGTACACATAATTAGATTGCAAATCAAATAATTATTAGTGTTTTTTTGAGGTTTTTAAAATGATTAATATATTTATAGCAATTAATCTTTGTCAACTTTCTCAATTAATCAAACTCCATATCATTTCGCTTGTTGCATATAATGGTGTTTTTATGATGGATGATTGTATATTATTCTTATTGATTTATAAATTTGATACTATTTTAGAAAATAATCCTTTTTTTATTAGGTTTTAATCCTCCCCTTAACCAAGCTTTATAGAACTTTGTTATTTTAACAAGAACTTTGTTATATTAACTTTAGTAAGTGTTTCCTACAATAATGAGTGACATATCCCCTCATTCAAACATTTATTTTATTGCAATGGTTAAAAAACATATACATTATAAGAGTCTGGCTGATATCCTTTTCCTTTAATGTCGATTTAATTGTAATGATTAAGAAAAAATATTTTCCACAACAAATATTTATTCGAACAAAAGTGAAAATAGAAAAGAAATTTACTCCAAATAATAGGAAAATATTTCAAAGAGTAACTCTATGCATTCCAATATTCATCCCAAACTACTAGGATGATTGTCACTATTAAATTCACACCTTTTTAAAATTGATGTAAATTATAATAAAATGCGCCTTCTTATTTTAGTAGACAGAGAAATATAATTTTGTTTAGAGAATTAAAATTTAAAAGCATTATATGCAACATCATTGCATGTCCATTTATAGAGCTCGAGTTCTACCATGTGCTTTTGTTAATATGTATTGTAGAAATCTATTTGATCTCCTGGAGTTATCATAATAGAGTTTTTCCTCTCCTTATTTTAAGAGTAAACATTTTTTAATATTATACAAGTAGATTTGAGTGCCATAGGAATAGACTTTTGAACCATAGCAAAAAGTTTTTTCACTTTATTGTAAGAGTAAATATTTGTTGGCATTATGAAAACAAAATTTTTAGGCTACCCATGTAATTCAATATGGTTAGATCCTTTATAAATTTCCAATTAACTTATAATCATATATATATTTAACTTGTGATCATATTAAAAAAAAAAGGTTTTTTATATAAATGATCAATTTTTTTATGATCAAATTGAATACTAACATTTTTTTTTAAATCTTACAAGAAAAATTGTTTTTGAACAACAATACACTTATAAAAGTAGAAAATTTCAATAAATGGTTACTTTTCACTTTCAGCTTAAAAAGGGGCTATTTCCATAATTTAAAAATAAAAAAAAAATGCTAAAAACAAAACAGAAGACGGCGCGTTTTGGTTCGAAAATAAAACGACACTGTATGGAGCCTTTCTCTGGTGCATAAAAACTAGCGCGGGAGCCCAAAAAGTCTTCTTCCAATCTCGCAACAGGGAGCTCAATCGGTGGAAGAAGAAGAAGAAGAGAGAAAAAGACATGAATGCCCCCGACCGTTACGAGCGATTCGTCGTCCCGGAAGGAACCAAGAAGTAAACTTTCCACTCTCTCCTTCTCTCCATACCCCTCTCTTTTAAGCTTGCTTTGTTATTTTGTTTCTTAAAATTCGATCTTTTTAGGGTTTCGTACGAGAGAGACACGAAGATAATCAATGCGGCGTCGTTCACCATAGAGAGAGAGGACCACACTATCGGCAACATTCTTCGCATGTACTTAATTCTCAATTTTTTGTTTGAAAACATTGATTGTGGTTTTGATTATATAAACCCTAATTTTTTGTAATATCTGACCCAGGCAATTGCACCGAGACGAAAACGTGTTGTTTGCTGGTTACAAGCTTCCTCACCCACTGCAGTATAAAATTATTGTTAGGGTTAGTTTTATTGTGAATGTTAGCTTAATTGTAGTCTCCATTTACGTTTTGTTTTCAGGTTTTAGGATATGAATTGGGTGTAGGCAATGAAGTGAATGTTGGTTTGGTTGGATATATATTGACCGAATTATCAAAAATACTGTTAGAATTCTGATATTTTAATGATATGTTCGTTGGCAATATATGCTACCTGCAAACCGTTGAAGGACAATTCGCCCTTTTTCCTTTTTTCTTTTTTCTATATTTATTGCATAAAGACATAGGGTGTAGGTATTTTGGTGGACTTGGACCGACGAGAAGCAATCTACTGTGTATTGTCTACATTTGTAGATGTAGTTGTTGAAGTTGTTTGTATGAGTAGCGACGTGATCGGTTTTCGTTTTCGCTTTCTGAATTTTGTGGTTTCGTTTTATTATTGTTATTTAAAGTTTGTGAAGTTTGTGCAGCCTTGACTAATTTCCGTGGATTCTGTAGGTTCACACAACAAGCCAGTCTTCACCAATGCAGGCATATAACCAGGCTATTAATGATCTAGATAAGGAACTTGACACTCTGAAAAGTGCATTTGAGGTGTGGCATCTTTCGCTCTCTGATTTTGCTTCTTGTTGTTTGAGTATTGTCTCTCTCTTCCTGGGCTGTATGCGAGTATTTCTTAGAAATTACCACCTGTTTGGTAAGATATTATACAATAGTGTCATGAATCTTGATGTATGGAAAATTGAAGTGTTCTGTGGATTCTTGCTTCACAGAAGTACTAACTAAAACTAATGTATTTTTACTGGCTTAACTTTAAGCATATAATAATATAAGTTAGTTATGAAGTGACTTGATAGAAAGCAATTTTGTTATTCAGGTAGCATTTTGTGCCCAATAAGGGTGTTATATTTGTTAAGCACAATTTTATAGAGGAATGTGTTTAGGTGAGCATGACTGGAAACAGGATGACTCTCTTTTAAACACCAAGATTTGTGTGGTGGTATCCTCTCTCTATATTAAAAGTGTATGGTGTTGTGTGACATTTACTTCTGTGCATCCTATGATTGCTCATGCTTACACAGATTGCTTCACTACTTGAAGGAAGTTACTAAAGTAGTTGTGTGGTTTTTCTAGTGGCAGCTGGCAGTGTAAACTACTTATGTAGAACAAAAAGTTCAACTAACATAATACTGCTTCAAATGGCAGTTTGTTTCGTATCAGAGAATCTGCATGCTTTTAACATTTTTTAGACTGTGTGTTTCAGATAGTTTATGTTGGACATCGTAATATAATTTATAGGATGTAAAACCTGCATGACTGAAACATAGTAAGTTAGTTAGAATATTGGACTGTTACTGTAATTTGAAATATTTTCTAGATTGTTGGTGTAAACTTCTTATAGCTTTAAGGAAAAGAAGAGATGAACCCTTCTACTCTTTGTAGTGCTTCATTCTCTGTTGTCAAAGACACAAATCCTCGTTTTCACCTGAACGCTAACCAATTTTAGTTTCTCCTTGTAGGCTGAATTGGCGAAGCATTCAAGAGACTACTGATGTATATTTGAAGAAGCAATACGAGTTTCAACAGCGCATGGTGTGCTTGTTGCTGAATGGCAGTTAGGAGAATGAACTGAAATTTGTGAGAGACAAGTTTTGCTTGTGAGGGTTGTAATGAACTAGTCGCTCAACTGTGATGAAACTCAAGTTGTGTAGCTCAACTGTGATGAAACTCAAGTTGTGTAGTAATTGAAGCTTTTATTTGGTACCATGGTCTCCTAAATTGCTCAATACATATGATCGGAGAACTTAATCGTTTCTCACGAGATGAACAAATTCATAAGTTGGAGCCGCTATATGGAAAAACATATGAAAAAAACAAATGAGACCATCTTAAAGATTTTATCGGAAGCATATTTGCTTGATCTAACTAACCAAGCAGCATTTGAAAAATGTCTATTTTTCATTAAATGAAGGATTATGAATTACATTCATGTTGTTAATTACACAAACATCTGCCTTTCTGTGCTTTCTACCTACTGTATTATACAGACGATCTGGCTCCTTTCCTATGTTTGGTACCCTAAACCTTTAAGCTAACTTCACTGGGATAAAGAATTACATGACGGAGAAATCATCATCAAGTCCATCTAGCTCTCCTTTATAATCATGTTGTTTGATGATCAAGACAGAAGTCCGCACTGAGAAATCAGACCCTGAAAGAACGTCCCCGATTGGGCCCAGTTCCGGGCACTGCTGCCAGTCGTTCATCCCCACCGTCAGTATTGAGTTAGCTCTGATGCTTCGTCCTACAATGATGAGTGCATACTGCCCTTCCAATGATTTAAGAGTAGCAAAAGTCTCAGATGAATTTGCAAGATGCTTCTCTGTGTAAGCTACTCGCCCACCTGCTATATGTCTCTCGTAGAAACTGGCAAAGGATTCATCATCAAGTCTCATCTCTTCCTGCTGCTCAGCTGTGGTTTCCTTGCACATTCCAGGTCTTCTTTGAGTATTCTCTGAACTGTTTTCTACTAGGAATCTTATTACTGTGAGTCTGACTCCAGGATGTCTTGCCACTCTGCCGGAATATGCCAATGCCTCTCTGTCATCCCCGCCGCCTATAAAAATGACTGCCACATTGACTGCTATATGTGATGATGCTGATATCTTCTCCATCAATCCAAAACCCCGGTCCACTAGGATCCCCACCGAGCACATCGCATTCCTGAGCATCTGTTCATAACCAGAAACATCACTATGTTAATCATCATTTAGTTCAGACAATCAAAATCCTTTACTGATCTGAGCTTTTAGAAATCTAGTTTCTCAGGTTGAGATATTACCTTTCGATTCACATATCGAAATCCAGGATGGCCTCCGTCCAACGTGCCATCCTCGCGCTGTTTCTTGTGGAATGGCAAGATAATGATGGAAATCATCAGTTCCTCTGCTAAAATGCTGATATCTTGAGGCATTCCACTGAAGGTTGAGAGAGCGAGCATTCTTTTGACTGCAATACCTTCTCCACTCTCACTAACATAAGCCTGGACTGTGTTGGTGATCTGATCTCTCATTGCCATCACCGCCTTGTCAGTCACCGTCACGGTTTCAACCCCTTCATTCTGTACAAGCGTGGCAGCTATTTGGTCCGTGAGTTCAATCATGTCCGTGACATAGACCAAGATTCCAGGGTCAGATGCTCCTCTGGAGATCTCTAACAAGTTGATGGAGGAGGGCAGATTATGAGGCCCATGAAGACACAGCAGGATTCGGAGCTGGCTTGAAGGGTCATGCCATTGAACTGCCATTCGCTTAGTTGGTGCCCGTTTCCTTGCTCGTCGGATGATATTTGCCACCACAAATGGGGTGTGTATGATGGTCAAGAAGATCACAATCACCATTGAGCATCCTGTTGTAACAGATATGGCTTTATTCTGCGTTTGATTCGAAAAAAAAAAAAAACATAACTAGTTTAAGTCACTTTTGTCTGAATAGGTCTGAATTGGACTGACAATTGCGACTAAAAAGCTAAAACATGTAAAAGAGAGCTTACCGCTATAGACATAATAGTAAAGTATAAGTGAAAATGACCCTTTGCAGTCAACAACAGCCCCAATGCAACAGATTCAGGAAAATGAAACCCCAACATGACGCCGCCAATGACCGTTCCAGCTACTTTGCCTACTATGGAGATGAGCAAAAGCAAAAACAACCTTCCCCATGACATTAATTTGCCAGCTTCAAAGTGGCTGAGATCAGCTACAAATCCCACCCACAACAGGAAGATTGGGTAGTACACTGTATTCAAGAAATAGTTGATTTTGCCAACAGTCCACTTGGATATCCTTCCCTCAGATGGGAAAAAAATCCCTGCCACAAATGCACTGAGAATTGGATTGTAACCATACCATGTAGAGCAACTGCATAGGAAAACCATGTATGCAAGTGACAGCACCAAATGTGTCCCTTTCAGGGCTTTTCCTTCTGGGTTCTCATTGTTGATCCAGTGCATTATAAAGGGCGAAATCTGTCCGGATCACATATCACTTGTTAGAACTATTGTGAAACAGGTCAGGACTCAGGATCAAGTAAAATGAAAAATAAGAGCAAAAAAAAAAACCTTGGCTGAAATAACTGACTGAACAACCAATGCAGCAGCCATCATGACACCTTTTTTAACTCTCTCTATGGTATTGGTTTCTTCTGGTGGGAAAAAAATGTACCCAACTGAGAAGAGAAGCATTGAGATCATATCGGAGTGGATTCCTGCCGCGATTCCAAGCTTTCCAATGTCTGACTTTCCGATCTTCAGGTTAGTAATGACCCGGGTTAGGATGTGAGAGCCACTTCCTGAGAGGGTTATTGAGAGTGAGAGAGTCAGGCCAAGGTCCTGGTGTCGTTTTGTTGAGTAGTGCATGAAGGGTGTGATGCCACAAGCTAAAATGAAAGTGGAAAGCATCCCTGCATAGGCCACAATTGCATCCCGAGTTGGTGGCTTGAAGATCACGTAAGGGTTCATTTCCAGGCCTAAAACAAACATGTAGCATATCATCCCGAATTCCACTACGAAGCCTAGCGTTTGAATAATCTCAGCTTCGAATGATTCACGCAGGGGTCTTATACTTCCGAGAAACAATCCTATCTGCATGCATGCATGCAATAAACGAAGTAAAAGAAACGTGTTTAGTGCTTGCATGAAAAATAAATAAATATATATGTACACACACACACAAACGGTCTACATTAGAAAATTTCATACGTAAATAAAAAACATCGAAGCTACCTATATTGTTACTTACGAAAATATCAGAAGCTATTCGAGGTTGATGTATACGCTTCAGAAGGTGATGTGCAAGATGACTCAATACAAATGCCAAGACAATGCCAATAATCTTGCCCGCGACACTTCTTGAAAATGTCTCAGCTACCAAATCTTTACATTTTTTCGATTTGTTTTTCGCATTACTTTGCGTTGCCATTGATTTGTTTTTCTTATTTCTTTGTTGTTGTTTTCTTCTTAATTGCAGAAGAATGTTGGCATAGTAAAATTTTTCTTCTTTTCCTTTTTTTGTGGGTTTTTTTCTTATTAGTTTGATGTAGAAAATGAACAATGTCAAACAGTTTCTTTGCAATTTCTTTTTTTGTTTTTAGTTTTTGTTTCTGTCCTGTGATTGAGTGAATGGTTGTAATTGATTGCTTTGTCTGTGGAGAAATTAGAGGAGTTAGTTGAGGAGATTAAGCCATCTAAGTGGTTGTTTTAGAGGCTTAGAAGAAAGTAAAAAACAAAAACTACAATTGTGACAACACTACTGCTAGTTATGGTTATTCCGTGACAAGCTCATGACCCATCCAAGACTTTTGTTATTGTCCATGGCAGAACAATCACACTACTGCGACTCAAACACATTACATCATATGAACCAATTAGGACATGCCATGCGCACCCTGTTTTCGATAAAAATATTAAATAATAAGCCTTTATATGGTCACAAGTCTTCTACAGTATACATATACAATGCTGTTGGCTTCAAAACAATTGTACAGTTTTGTAAGGCACCACATATTATTCTGGTTTACTGAGAAAACCCAGTTGCCATAATCACTCAAGTTGTTGGATCTATATAGGAAAATATAAATATATCAGTTCATAAATGATCGGGTTAAAATCACCAGGAACTCGAATAAATTATAAAGAACAGGAAATAAAATGTAACTCAATGTTGAATTTTTGTTTGTTTGGACAAAGAATGACTAATAATTGGAATATAGTATACCTTTTCTGGCTCATTCGCAAAATTTGATGGGCTTCCCAAACTATTTGTTTAAATTCATACACAAATGATATGACAGAAAAGTTATCAATACCATGTAAATCATAAGATAATATGATAATTAATGTAGTATTAGTAACTCACTATCACATCATACGTGCAAAAAATTTGGGAAGTCTATAGCACTATTCTTTTCTCATTATATGCTCTTCATTCCTTATTATATCGACTTTATACATGCAAAATTCCAATATGTAATTTGTAACGAACATTTAAATAACATCAAAAATGAATCCAACCTCCTTTACGTTTAATTAAACAATCATAAATGTCCTTAAGATTAATCAAAACAATTTTTTAACAACAGAACAACCAAGCTTTTGAGGTTATTATGAGCATTTACACTTCCCAAATTTTTTATCCAAATTTATATCAAAATATTATAATATGTAAATTGTCAATATTTTATAGACTATAAGATAATGTGATAATTAATATAATGTTGATATCTTATACGTCATGTCATGAGATGATATAATAATTAATATGATATTGACAACTCATATGTCATGTCATCTAAATATAAAGTTTGACAAAAAATTTGGTATGTCTAACATTATTCTATAAGCATATGATCATATCCCTTATTCATGTCAAGAAATCTTAGCCCAATGTATTTCATGTAAAAAAAAAAACAAGTTCTATATTAAAAAAGAGAAATGTTACACTATTAAAAAATTTATGTAAATTTATTATCCAAATAATGTGACAAGCTTATGTGTAATTATCATATCATTAACACATAATCTCAAAATTAACGTGGTAGCTACAAATTAGGTTATTACATTATATGGACAAAATTTTTTGATGAATTTTAAGGAAACATAGCAGTATTCATATGTTAACATGGTCCAGTATTTTCTTTTTGACAACAGCAAAATCTTGTATTCATGTGTACATTTACATTATACAGTATCCAAATCCTGAAAAAAATACAACTATATGATCTGTATCAACTATCAATAAAATGTAAGAGTCAAAATTTGAAAAACTTCCATAAAAGTAGTTTCTGTTCATTGCATTGCCAACCAAGCCGTTACTAGTCATGACACAACACAACCAACCACCTTGTATGTCCTTTATTTGACATTGATCATTCGCATTGCCTCAGCTTTTTTTTAAATACAAAAGCTTTGAAATCTAATAACAGACACAGAGTATAGATATATATAAATAGCATTTCCTCCGATTCCAAAGCAACCCCACCTAAAAACCTCCCTCCATTTTCATCTTCTTGACATGTTTGGTCATTAAGATTGTTCAAAGAGGGTGGTTTTTATTATTTTTTCTTTTTTGAATTTTTTTTTTCTTTTTAAGTTTGATGAAAAGAGAAGAAAAAAATTTTATAAAATGGGAGTCATTTCCAGGAAAGTGTTGCCTGTTTGTGGGAGCTTGTGTTTCTTTTGTCCTGCATTGAGAACCAGATCAAGGCAGCCTGTGAGAAGATACAAGAGACTGCTTGCTGACATATTTCATGGCTCTCAGGTTTTTTCTTTAATGGTTTTTTTTTTTTTTTTTTAAATTGTTGTTTCATTTTTATGTTTAAGGTTGGAAGATTGAATCTAGGAAAGTTTAGTTTTTTATGGCTTTTGCTTTTGTTTTTTTTTTTTTTCGTTAGTTGAATTCTAAGGTGTGGATAGTATAGAAGTTGAAATGTTATGCTTATGTTGTCAAAGTTTGTATTTTGGTTAGCGCTTTGAATTTTTGACTCGTGTTTTGATTTTTGATTCTGTCGATTGTTAGCTTGATAGATATTGAATGTTGATGATTGTCCTTTTTTGCTAAATTTGGTGGAAAAATTAAATCTTTGAAGTGAATTTGCAGTTGGTTGGTTCATTTTATGTTGCATGTGATGTAAAGTTGCGGCCTTTTTAAGTTGTTTTACAGTTGGGATTTTTTTTTTTTGTGATTTTTGCAGATTGAAGAGCCGAATGAGCGAAAGATCAGTAAATTATGTGAATATGCAGCGAAAAATCCACTTCGGATTCCGAAGGTACAAGCTTAGTGTTTGACGTGAAGTTGTGTTTGTTTCAAACAGTGCATGCATTTGCCTGATGCGTTATCAGTAAACTGTTTGTTATTGACTGGAGATAATTGTTGTTGTCAGATCACAAGTTATCTTGAGCAAAGGTGTTACAAGGAGTTGAGGAATGAGCAGTTTCAATCTGTAAAAGTTGTCATTTTTATCTACAGGAAGTTGATGGTTTCTTGTAAGGCACAAATGTGAGTAGTTGGTACCTATCAAGTTCATTGTTTATGGCGTTTTATTTGATCTGATTGCTTGAGATTTGCAAGAAAAAACATTTCTAGTGGCTATGCTGGGTTAGTGGGTTTGAAAATCTTTCTCTTGGGATGATAATTTCTTTTTATGCATATTGATATGATTGATTTCTGTGCTAGTTTGATCAATATCGGTATATGGCAGGCCACTGTTTTCGAGTAGCTTGCTTAGCATCATAGACATTCTTGTAGATCAAACGGGGCATGATGACATACTTGTCTTAGGATGCCAAACGCTTTTCGACTTTGTTAGTAATCAGGTGGGAATTTTTGGTAGGTTCTTGTCTTTTAGATTGTCTGATTCTTATTTCACATACTACTTAGTTCTTAGTCATGCACTTTTGATCAGTTTATCCTATAACTCAAGAATCTTTTAATGGTCTTTTAATTGTGCAGAAGGACGGCACTTATATGTTCAACATAGATAATTTAATTCCAAAACTTTGTCGGTTAGCTCAAGAAATGGGAGAGGATGTGAGGGTACAACATTTACGTTCAGCTGGGCTTCAGGCCCTCTCATCGATGGTGATCACTCTCATGCCATAACAGTTGTTCTTTTGTATTATATTTTCTGCTTCCTTGTTTTCATTTACATTAAATAGATACTATAGATAACAACAAGCCAATGCAGTTACAAATTCAATTTTTGGTGAGGTTTGTTTTATAAGCTACCCTGGTGTTCTTCAAATTAGGAATCGGAATTTGGTAGTGTACGTATGGTTAACGTGTAGACAAATTGTGAACTTCGAGTCTGCACAATGATCATGCCATTGTGAGGACATAAAGTGAGAAAAAAGAGCGTTATCTCGTATTTCAAACTTGAAAAATCCCTTCTCCGTTTGCTATCATCAACATTTTCTAATGTTCAGGCTTTTGCACCAGAAATTTGACATACATGTAGACCTCATTATGTTTTCTTTCTTATATCTGATTTGTTTTAAAGTCTCTCACTTTTTCTTTCTATAGCTTATTCACTTGGATTGTTAACTAATTTTTTGTTCCACAGGTTTGGTTCATGGGTGAAAACTCACATATTCCAGAAGAATTTGATAATGTAAGTTAATCGAGATCATATATTTACTTATTTTCCAAGTTATTTAGAAAGTGTTAGTATTTTGTTTGCCATGTTAATGCTATGGACCTAAGTCTTCCAAATATCATTCACTGTTATTTTACTGCAATTTTCGAGATAATTTCTGTTTTCTCTTTTCATCAGTTTAGAGGCTAGCAAGCTGCTTGTGAAACTCTGATCTTTGCTTAAAGTCGTATTCTACCTCTTTTCATATAACAAAACCTCATGTTCAGCGTCCAATAATTTTTGTTGTTCTTTCAAAATCAGGTTGTTTCAGTTGTGTTAGGAAACTATGGAGATTTGAATAACAATTCAGATGCCCTTAACATTGAGATGCAAGGTACTCAGAACAAAAGCGTTGAACAAGATTCTCCTTTGGCAGATGCCTTGAAAAGGATTTCTTCTTGGAGGAGGATTGTAAATGAGAAAGGCGAAGTTATTGTGTCCGCGTAATTCCGTCTTGTCACAATACTCAGTTTTTGTAATTATAGCCTGGTGCTATGGACCATGGGTAATAGATATTTCTTTAGGTTTTACTCATTTCCCCCTCTTTGAATGTGATAGGGATGATGCAAAGAACCCCAGATTTTGGTCAAGAGTTTGCCTGTGCAATGTGGCGAAGTTAGCCAAGGAGGCTACAACAGTTCGACGTGTCTTGGAATCTTTGTTTCGCTATTTTGATAATGGCAACCTCTGGTCTCCTCAAAATGGTCTTGCTCTTCCTGTCTTGCTGGACATGGAGTTACTAATAGAGAAATTCGGTATATAATTTTGTTAACGACTTCAGAAATTGTCTTTTGCAGTATTTTCTGTTCAGTTTCTTGTCCCTTTTGACATACTGTTTTCATTTAATTTGCAGGGCAAAATTCACACTTTTTGTTGTCCATCTTAATCAAGCACCTTGACCATAAGAATATTCTCAAAACGCCTAATATGCAATTAGACATAGTCAATGTTGCCACCTATCTTGCTCGACAATCAAAAGTTCAGCTATCAGTGGCTATAATTGGTGCATTCAGTGATATGATGAGGCACTTACGGAAAAGCATACACTGTTGTCTTGATGACGCAAATTTGGGGCCGGAAGTAATTGAATGGAACAGAAAATTTCGAGCAGCAGTTGATGAGTGCCTTGTTCAGTTATCAAATAAGGTGGCTTTCTATCCATTTTTTGTCTTTGACTACCTATTGTCTGTAGGACACTCCTCAATCATTTGCCTAGATAA
Organism: Nephelium lappaceum; assembly: GCA_021234005.1. Lineage (NCBI taxonomy): Eukaryota > Viridiplantae > Streptophyta > Magnoliopsida > Sapindales > Sapindaceae > Nephelium > Nephelium lappaceum. The sequence goes on along the minus strand of CM038003.1, from coordinate 20,980,072 downwards.
TTATGTAACTTTCACATACTTGCTAGTTTGATAATTGTTTATTTCTATGATTGTCTTTGCAACCAAACAAAAAATCACAGTTTGGAATGTGTTTATAGTTTCATAAATGCGCAAATATATACATGCACAGTTGTGTTCCTGTATCTAGATTCTTGAAAGTTACCATGTTTTATACTATATGCACTACACGCACAGTTGTGTTCCTGTATCTAGATTCTTGAAAGTTACCATGTTTTATACAGTACGCACTATAGTTACTTTATCGATGTTCCTTTGAAAGAAAAGTCCAAAAGTAAGAGGTCTATGTGAAACAGATTGGAGATGCTGGTCCTGTCCTTGACTTGATGGCTGTGATGCTTGAGAACATGTCAAATATTACAGTTATGTCCCGGACCTTGATTTCTGCTGTTTACCGTACTGCTCAGATTGTGGCATTTATACCAAATTTGTCATATCAAAATAAGGCAAGGACACATCTTAAGAATTCAGTTACAATGAAACTGCTAATTATGCTTGCACGATTTATGCCATCTGATATTTATCATTTTCTAATTTCCTTTTGTGTAGGCTTTTCCTGAGGCCTTATTTCATCAGTTGCTCGTAGCCATGGTCTGTCCAGACCATGAATCCAGGATTGGGGCACATAGTATATTTTCTGTTGTGCTCATCCCATCTTCTGTTTGTCCCGGTCCTCCCGCCACCACTCCATTAGGAAGGGCAGCTAACATTCAGAGGACACTCTCCAGGACCGTATCTGTGTTTTCTTCTTCAGCTGCACTCTTTAAGAAGTTGACACACCAACATCCTGCAGAAGAAAATCTCTCTCAAGAAGGAAAAATAAAAACCATTGATGGTTACATTGAGGAGGAAAAGATCAACCATCCTTCTGTGATGAACAGATTAAAGTCTACATACACCCGAGTATATAGTTCCAGAAACTATCTATTACCTGTGGCAGAAGAAGACATTAGTATGAATAATTTAGACCAACAACCGGTATGTTATATATGTTTCTATCATTCAAGAACTGTATATTTGAGAATACATTTCGGCTTATAACTTTGTAATAATCTGATGTGACCAATTTTCCATAATTAAACCATGACAGATGTTACCTCTTCGGTTGAGCACTCGCCAGATTAGACTCCTACTTTCATCAATATGGGCACAATCCATCTCTCCTTTGAATACACCTCAAAACTATGAAGCGATTGCTCATACTTACGGCCTGGTGTTGCTATTTGCACAGAGCAAGGTATTGCTGTCATTCTTGGTAATTATGATTACATTAAAAAAAAAAAAAAAAAACTCTCATGCATTTAAATGCATGCCTATAGCATCTCTTCATTGTATTTTTGTTTCTTTGAGTTTAAATCTTCTATAGGGATCTTAATAGATATGCTCTTATCCTACATTATTACTCAATCATTTTATTTTAAATGTTCATTTTACACTTTTGTCAAAGTGATCCACTGCTTCCATTTGATTTATTTTCTTATAATTTTTTTTTTTTTTTGTCTTGTAGCACTCTAGTAATGAGAGTCTGATTCAGAGTTTTCAGTTGGCATTATCCTTAAGGAGTTTTGCGCTTGGAGAAGGAGGTAGTCCCTTAAGTCTGCAACAGTTTATGAGTTATTGACTAGTCTGTGCAATTGGACTTGATTGAAAGCATCTTTGAACTTTTGGTTGAATTGAGTACTCAATGAATAGGTTTAGTTCTAATCTAATCTAATATTGTAAAAATAGAGGAACAAAAATGAGTGATCACAGTTTTCCTTTCTAGAAGATTGATGACAGATATTTCACTCCATGAGGGTGTATAGTAGAATTGGGATCAAATTGGAGGATTTCCATCATGTAGTGATATGAAATGCTTGAATGGCAAGTTATTGGTGGAAATATATTTGGATTGTTCAGTGGAGCTGTAACTAGGGATCAAGTTATATTCAACTGATGAAGCTTTTTCACTTGTTGCAGGGCCTTTGCAGCCATCGCGACGTAGATCCCTCTTTATGTTGGCCACATCTATGATCATCTTTTCTGCGATGGCATACAACATTGCTCCGCTTCTTTTTTGTGCCAAGACTGCACTTACGGAGAAAACAGTATGTGCAACAGTGTCCATTAGGCCTTGTTTGCTTTGGTTTATTCTTTAGTGCACCAAGAAGGTGTTAACTTTTTGTCTTATAACGTATACGTATTAATTTGCCTATTTAAGAAATTATCTGATTCGGGAAAGTTTTAGGTTTCTGAAAGTTCAGCTAAATTCCTACTAATCCTTATACTATCATGACTCTATTTCAGGTCGATCCATTTCTACGGTTGGTTGGTGATTGCAAGTTACATGTTGTTAACACCGGCACTCAACTAAGGAATGTTTATGGATCAAAAGAAGATAATGAAGATGCTTTGAAGTCCCTAGCGGCGATAGAAATAACAGAAAACCAGTCTAAAGAATCATTAGCGGGCATAATAGTGAAGTTCATTGCAAGATCTTCAGAAGTAACCATCATTTGCATTACCATGCTTTGAACTAGTAGTTTGGCTCTTAACAGGATTGCTACATTGACGTCGGAAATTTGTTTGCAGCAAGATGCATCTAGTATACGAAAGCAGTTGCTTAAGGACTTTTTGCCAGATGACGCATGTCCTTTGGGAGCTCAGTTATTCATGGATACACCAGAACAAAGCTACCGTTATGGATCTGAGGATGATGAATCTTCTGATAAGGTTACTACCATGCTTTTCCTTTCCTTTTTCATTTCTTCTTCCTTTGATAGTTTCTTATATCATTTTTCAATATCTATACGTAATATGGTGAATGTGCAGGATGAGTCATCATTGTTCGCAATTGAAGATGATGCTTTACCCAATTCATTCAGAAGTCAAACTGATCTTGATGCACAGCTGACTGAGGAAAGTTCAAGTTTCCTTGCTGCCGATAAACTTTTAGATGCAGTAAGTAATCCTTTTAACAGAAATGTGCTCGCACACATGCATATAAATATGCCAGTCTTAACCTATATTAAGGTTATATAAAAAGGCCAAAACGAGTGGAATTCACTATCTTTATAAGAAAAAATGATATAGCACTCAACGAAACTAAATCCATTCCTGACTAAGAAGATGCTGTGTGTAGGTTTTAGAGACAACACATCAATTTGGAAGATGTTCAATCTCAGCCCCACCAGATATGCCTTACAAAGAAATGGCCGGCAATTGTGAGGCCCTTATAACGGGAAAGAAGCAGAAGATGATGTCTGCTTTGTTGAGTTTCCCTCATAATCAAGAAAGTTCAACTAACAACTGCAACCAAGCAGAGAAGATGCTATCTCTTGCAGCCCAAGTAGTGCCAGATTCCTCTATGGTACTTCCCTGCACAAGCAGCATGCACAAGTTCAATAAGCATATTCCTAAAATTTAAATATCAACTTCATCATTTTTAGTTTTACTTAATGATGCCTAAAAAATCATCTTTCTTGGTGCATTGCCTGCACAAATGGATCCAATACTAAAACCGTTACATTGGCTGTATTTTCAAAATTGCAGGCAGGAAATCCATTCCTTGACCAAAAGCTTAGTCCTACTCAAGACAGTCAGCCTGTTAGTTCACATCTAATGCCTTGTGCAACAGAATACCAGCTGCAGCCTCACTTTCAGTTACCAGCATCAAGCCCGTACGATAACTTTCTAAAGGCTGCTGGTTGTTGATGCAATCAAAAACGAATAATCAGATTAGGAATGACAGTTAGACTCTCGCGTTTAGGTAACAAAAGCCTGAAGAAGAACTGCCCCCCACCAGCTGTTTTGTGAATCTTAGCATGGTACCATATTTGTTATTGTTAGACTTAACAATTTTTGTAATGTTGTTTTTGGTGCCATATATCCAAGCTTCAAATGCCATCATTCGTTGATTCTTCTTCTATTTTTCATTTACTTTCTTTTGGCCCTTCAAGGGAGGTTATCTTCTTCTTTGTCTTTCTCCTTTGTTAGCTTCACATCTACCCACATGTATTGCAATGGAGCTTGTACTATTGCGTAATCATGTGTGACTGGACTGCATTAGTCACCATTTTAGTGGCATTTTATGCGTTATGTAATCAAATTAGTGACAATTTTGTAACTAAATGAATTCATATCAATTCCATATTTACAAGAATATCTAGCTTTTCTTGTGTAACAAAATTGTTGGATGGCTCAAGTGCCTCTTTGAATGCCTTGTTATGCTCAAATATAGAATTATACTCTCTTTTCATTTTTTTAAATTATTCTAAACTATGATATGAGATAAGGAAAATATAGACTTGAATTCATAATCTCATTAAAATTATCATGTTAACCTCAACTTCTTCACCATCATCACTTATTATTATCTCCTTCTAATGCACTTTTAACACAAATGACAGAAATTATAATCTTCATAAACTATAGTTATAAATTGAATTGATCTAATTTATTGACTCTGTATGAAGTCATTACATTATCCAAATAACAATTATAATAAAATAAACATTTAAAAACAAAAAACAAAATTCATTACACATTTCTTCTTTGTTCAAGTGGCGCATCCTGAATATCAGTGATGCAGAGTTGAGAACATATATATTTTACAAACATATGTATCGAATTATCTTTTCAATTATTGTTAAAATACATATTTACACATCTCTTTTTTAATTTAGTGATTATACATATTCTAATTCATCACATTCACAATATCTATTTTTTAACTCAGTGATTGTACATATTTCAATTCATCACCTTCACAGCAAGTGTTTATAATTGTATTAATATTTACATGTCATATAAATACTAATTAATCTGGATCATATCTTATATTCAATATCAATTTTCGAAATAATTAGTTCATTTGACTATTAAATTTGTGAAAAAATAAAATAAAATTCATAATATAAAGTCCTTTCAATGTGAGACACGTGACTGATCCGCGAGTAACTCCCACTCCCCACATCAAGAAAAGTATACATTTACTTATTATCAAAAAAAAAAAAAAACACATGACTCTCTTGTGGTCTTGTAGTCTTCTCCTGCATCATATAATATATTTATACGAACTCCAACTGCTTCTGTGTCTCTAGAATCTTCTTCGTTGTTATAAAGCACGTTTCACTTCAATTGGCATTTGCAGTTGCAGTTAGATCATCTTTACGTGTCAAGATCTTGTCTTTCTAAAAACTATTAACTCAAACAACAAACTTCCCACATCAGTTCGAGCTCAAGGTATCAACATTATATCATATATCTCTTATTATGTTTTGTTCTTTGTCTTGGTTTTAATCAAAATTGTCTTTGCAGCTATAACAATCGGAGCTTTTAATTCAAACAAACATAAAAATCAGATCTTTTTTGCTGTTTTAAGTATCTTTGTTACCCAGATGAAAAAGAGTAGTCAATGTTCATGATTTGTGGTTAGTTGCGGACTGATTGGTTGGTTTTTGATTGGTTTCATCTGGGTGTGTTGAAATTGGAGAAGGTGGTTACAATGGTGGTGGAAGTTGAGGAGCAGCAAAGTCAAGTAGTTGGTGAGTTCTTTTGTACCTTGGTCTTCATTTTAGATGTTTAATGATCCAATTTTTGTTTTAATTGGAATCTGTCATTTATTGTGTTTTATTGGTTACCCTTAAAAATATTTGCAGAATTTTGCGGATACTAGTAGCTAGTTTTATGTTTGTAGTGTTGCTTGAGGTCGAATTTGGTTCTGTGATGGTTTTGTTTTGTGTTTACTTTAAACATGATATGGAAATAGTTTGTATGGATGTAAAGACTGATTGATGTAGTGAGTGATTTGGAAGTGTCATTTTAAGTCGGTTGTACCACTAAGTTGTGTTATGTTGATTGAAAGTGGTGTGAACTTGGAGAGAAATATGGTGAAATCTCTGGTACTTTTTGCAGGTAAGGACGATGAAAATGAAATTGTTACTGAGAATGCAGCATTTGTGCACCCTGAACCTCCTCAAGATGACAGTGGTCCTCCGAAAGTGGACTCTCCGGTAGAGATCCTGCACGAGAAAGTAACTAAGCAGATTATCAAAGAAGGGCATGGCCAAAAGCCATCCAAATATTCAACATGTTTTTGTAAGTACCTATGCTTTGTATGTGTTTCAGATTTTTAGTGGTTGCTTGAGTTTAATGAGCAAGCAGTGTATTGCAGCCTTCTATGACAAGGAGATCTAGTTTTCTGGCATGGAAACAGGTGTCTTTTGTATCATAGTAAAATACGCTGTTAAAACTTATTTGTGCACATAGTAATTGAGGATATCTAAGGGTCTGATAATGGTGGAGAGAAAGAATTGACAGTATACGTATCACCTCAGAAGACTAGGATTCTTATCATGATATAGAGGAATGTAACACTGTAGAGTGTTTAGCCATCTGATTGACTGTTGTTCATTTAAAGACACAAGTGATGGATAAAAGTCAGAGAACATTAGATGTTAAGAAGCTAATTAACTTTATATTCGATATTCTTGTTCGATAATATAGTTGAAGTTTGTAATACTACTATTTACAGGGAGTATTATAATTTTGTTAGTTCCATTATTATGTTTCTGAATATATTATGTTTATGATACAGTTCACTACAGGGCATGGAGTGAAAGCACCCGGCATAAGTTCGAAGATACATGGCATGAACAACAGCCGCTTGAAATGATTATAGGGAAAGGTATTAACCTCCTTGATTTTGAGTATTAAATTTTTAGGTTTTACTTGTTTGCTAATATCTACATTATATAAGTGTTTAGTGGAAGACTTTATTTTAGATTTTGACTGTTATAAATTTTGTTACTTTTCTTGTGGTTTGCCATTCAAGAATTTTTGGTAACATAATGTGTTATAAAAAGCAGTGATGGCATTCTTTTATGTGTATTTAACACGATGAACTACATAGATAACGGTGTTTAACTGATAGTATTCATTAAGTTAATCCTTCTTTTTGTGATTGCTTATGTATTATTAACGTGTGTAGAGTCTTAATAGATCTGGAATCTGGAGACTTGAGACCATAATTAACTCAACCAGGAAATTCATGGGCTATAAAGAAGCATTGTTTTACATTCACACATTTACAAGTACTTACATATCAAAATTACCATAAAGGGGACTAGCTTTCTGAGTGTAATTTTCTAATATGTTACTAGAATTTGATCGTTTATTTCTGCTACAGAGAAAAAGGAAATGACTGGCTTGGCTATTGGTGTGTCCAGCATGAAGTCCGGCGAACGTGCTCTATTACATGTGGGCTGGGAACTTGGTTATGGGGAAGAAGGAAACTTTTCTTTCCCAAATGTTCCTCCCAAGGCAGACTTACTATATGAGGTTGAGCTTATAGGGTTTGATGAAACCAAAGAAGTAAGTTGCTCCCAAATGGCTTACCCAATACTTAGTTATGAATGTTCAGATTTTTTTTTTTCTTTTTTGAAATTGTCTGGGGTTGACTGATCTCAGTAGGTCATAATGACATATCTGTTGGTGATGCATTTCATAGGGTAAAGCTCGTGGTGACATGACTGTGGAGGAAAGGATTGGTGCAGCAGACCGAAGAAAGATGGATGGCAATGCCTTATTTAAGGAGGAGAAACTGGAGGAGGCCATGCAACAGTATGAAATGGTTACATTCTTACTGCTTATCATTTACATTCGGAGCTGAGTTTTTTCAAATTCTTTCAGCTTTCTTCTAGTTTTTACCTTTTTCTCGTCAAAGGTTTTGATGGTTTTGTGCTTTTTAGGCAATAGCATATATGGGCGATGACTTCATGTTTCAGTTGTTTGGGAAGTATCGGGACATGGCTTTGGCTGTTAAAAATCCATGTCACCTTAATATGGCAGCATGTATGATAAAGCTCAAGCGTTTCGAAGAAGCAATCGGACAATGCAGCATTGTAAGTATATGGTTTAATCAACATGTTAGGTGTCCCTGGATGCTCCATCAATGCATTATTTGTAATGCACGTTGATTGGAGTAATGCTTCCAGTGCTTGAAGCTGATAGAGAGAAAGAAGCATTATTCATAACGCTTGCTTTGTCATTTTTAAAGTTGGTTTGATTTTAGGAGACAAGAGTAACGTAGAAAAAAGAGAACTGCCGGAAAATTACTTCCTCGCCGTAATTTCCTCGTTTCCCCTCATCTTTCATAGAGCTAAACAAAGTTTTACCATGTTCACATATACCTACACTGGAATATATTAGCCATATTTATCTATCTAGTACCTCTAATTCGATTTTAGTGACTAGTCTTGTGATACCTTAGTTATGGATAGAGGCACGTTGAGAGGCCATCTGTAAACAATGGCTGCCTTGGCTGCTTGGAAGTGCATTTTGTTAGTAACTAATGAACCCAAAAATTTAGGTTATCATGTGAGAGCTCAGCTAATGATATAAAGCTCTCTTAACGCATTTATGGTCTTTGGAACACATTGAGATGTAATTGGGGCATCTTGTTTTGCAACCAGATTGTAGTTGGTTATTGAACTAAAGTCTCCATGCCTTGAGCTTGATTAGATTTTGAGCTTTTTCAACTCTTGAATGACATTGTGGCTCCAACATTGCAGAAAACCACTGCGATTCTCTCTCTCTCTCTCTTCTCAACACGTACACCATTTACTCTTTCTACAGATATTTTTGCATTAAATATGATTAACATTGACTTACTTTGATTGAATAATGAATTCACAGGTATTAACAGAAGATGAAAATAATGTGAAAGCCTTGTTCAGGCGAGGAAAGGCTCGAGCAGAACTTGGGCAAACAGATGCAGCCAAGGAAGACTTTCTAAAGGTACGTAAGTTTGCACCTGAAGATAGAGCAATTGCAAGAGAGCTGCGGCTGCTTGCTGAACATGAAAAGGCTGTTTATCAGAAGCAAAAGGAGATCTATAAAGGAATTTTTGGACCAAGGCCAGAACCTAAACCAAAGAGTACCAATTGGCTAGTCCTCTTTTGGCAGTGGCTGGTATCATTATTCTATCGCCTCTTCAAACGCGAGAGAGCCAAAGCCGATTAGTGTGAGGTCTGCGCAACGAAACTGTAGAAGATAATCAATGTACGATGCCAGTAATCTTAATAATAATTCTAGTGACTGATGACTTTCTGGAGTTGCTCAAACTCTTGATTACTCAAAAGTTCTTAAATTTCCTGAACTTGAAGCATGGATGGTTTGTAAACAAACTTACATGCTTGAGTGAATGTTTATTCTCAGGTTTTGTGATACAATGGTAGTGACTGGCTCTTTGTATTGAACCAACTTTTACGAAGGCATGATTATTCATTACTCTTGGAATATCCTTTACTTGTATAAAAATGGGAACAGGTGCTTGGAAACAAGAACTACTCACTTTAGCATTAGGTAACTGTCTAAAATCAATCACAAATGAAACTAAAAATCTTATATTACATAATCGGAACCATTCTTTGCCTGCTTGACAAGTTTACAACTTTTCTTACAGCCAAAAATATAAAAGTTAAAAAGAAATCAAAGTCATCTTAGAAGATCCATTCCCCATACTCCGATCCATCTCAGAATCTCATTCCAGCATCACAAACAAAGAAGAATACGCAAAGCCAACGGTACTAAACATAAACAAATATCTACCAAGACTGTTGTGGCATGGACATCCAAGCAAAGTAAGCACAAACAATCTGTTCAGATATGTACACATAAACAGCAAAAGATAGGCTCATCAAGAGCAAGTCTTTCCAATCACCCTTTTGTTGTGGACTCAAATTCTCCTTCAAACCCTTGCCAAACTTCTCAACACCAAACAAAATTTGTGGAAACAGTTTCTTGTTTCCCTTGTTTTCCTTGTTTTCTTTCCTTGTTTGTGGAGTTGATGTGTCCACTGGTTTGTGGCCTTGACAAGCTAGAAGGACCAGAAACCTTGGTCTACTTCTGCTCCTGTTCAGCACCTGATTTGAACTAGTAGTGTTGTTGGTGAGAAAAGAATGACCAATTGGTAAAGCAGCCATTGATTTATATACAACAACAATCAGCTTATAAGATGATGATTGTGGTCATGGATGGTTTTGATATAGAGAGAAAACAAAGCTGTTGTGTTTTGAACACTTTGTAGACATTACAAGAAAATATCTTGAGAAAAGTGGATAAGAGTCCAATGTTGTGTGTATATTATTTGGCCAAGTTGGATTCGTGTATGGTCAATTTCTTTTAGGACATTTAACAGAATGGAGACATACAGTGAAGAATTTGACATGTATTTTGTTGTTCTCAGTGTTTTTATTATTATTATAAATTCAAGGTTTGAACGTAAAATTTTTCAGTAATATATAGGAGAGAGATATCATATATTATTGGATCAATATTGTCTCATTATAAATTTTTTTATTTACAATCTTCTCTGTGCACATAAAAGCATTCTTGATCCCACATAAACACAATGAGTTACACATAATTTACGAAGTGTAATGTTAAATTGTCCAAACTACTAACTTATGTGGTAATTTGGGACATCCGACTTGCGAGAGGTGTGAACCAGGCTATGCACTACCACCATATTGTTGTTGTTAATATAGTCAACAATACAGTATGCGATTTATAATTATTATAAAGATTGTTATATCATATTCATTTTATGATAATCATCGAATAAAATATGCTTAATTTTTTCTAGAAAAGAGATAACAATATACAAATCAAAAGGTTGTCAAGTCTCACTCGAAATCAATCGTTGTCAAGACTCACTTGAAATCAATCACTTCTAATACTGTTCATATATATATTTCATAATCTCAATCACTATTCATGCAGTCCATATATCTATTTTTATAATTAGGATTTGTCGAAATTAAATTACTATTTTCGAATCTCAAATATGCGCTCAGAAAATTGTTATAACTTATCGAGATCAACAAATTACTAGTTTGGTTCAGATATCAATTTCCATAATCTTAATCATTGTCTATATAATCCAAATATTTTCGCTCATAATATGGATCTATTAAAATCATTTACTACTTACGCAGTCAATGTATCCATTTTAATAATTAAGATATATCTATTCTTATAATAAAATAAGAAAATATCTGTACAATATGACTTAAAACACCATCATTAAAATGGATTGAATGTGGTTAACGGGTAATGTCAATAAAAGAATGGTTGGGTCGTTAGGGTGATGTGCATTGCCTTTTTATACCTCATATTAATACGATTGAGTGGATGCTTTGTAGAAAATTAGTCAAAATCACATATTACAAATCTGGAATAATTACCAAGATGAAAAAAATATATGTATGTAAATTCTTGATTGAGTGATACGTGTAAACTCACGATTGAGTGATTAAATACCAACCATTTTTAAAAGTAAGACCCCATATATTATAACCTAAGTCGATTTAATATAAAAAAGTTCACCCTATTACTCTTGCCATTATTTTCATGAAAAAATAATTGAAAAGTACAATTTTAATTTTTTTTTGACGTCAACAGCCTTATAAATTATATGACTATCGAAATTTATTGAGATTGATTATTAATATTACGATTGAAATAACTATTCTCAGCTATCGAAAATACGATAACTCTCCGTATAGAAAACTAACGGTACAGAATTTGTGTTTTTACAGAACGAGTCAGGGACCTGTATCTTTCACCTCGCAGGGTCCAAGAATTGAAACGGTCCAAACGGACATTAAAATATTATTATCTGGACATTCCAAAAATGTGTGGTCCACTTTGAATTTAACACGTCATCATCATGATTATCAAAATCAGAGGACCCCACAGTGAAAAAATCAACGGCTGTCACGAAATCCAAAGAGTCAAAAACAACAGCAGATGGTATGACGTCAAAAGTCACAGAAAAAGAGTCAAACCGTCCTCTCTTCGTGTCAGTCGAGGAGGGAACCAAATTACCATCTTGCCCTCACATCGTCTGGGTGCCCCAAGGACTCCACGTGGACGGTAAAGATCGCGAGTTTGGTGTATCTGTGTAAGCTGTCAAGTGGGTGTGTAAAGCAAATGCAGACTGAGCAACTCCAACTGCCGAGCTGGCCAATCACAGAACCTTATTTAATTCGATAAATATTGGTATGCTGTAACGCATCCAATTAGAGACACCAATCATGTCACGCCACGTAGAACCCTTGGGGGAAGTAAAATTGCACATAAAATTTTTCTTTTTTAAGTTAATTTTTTTTTTTAAATTTTTAATAACACAATTATAATCTTTGGATTGTGTTTTGCTATCACCTAAATGACAAGTGTTCACGTTGAGATAGTTTAAATAGCTTTTTATTTGAAGAATATAGTCAAAATAGAAATTGTAAAGAAGCATTATTTTTTTATTAAAAAATTAAAAAATAATCATTATAATTATTATTTAAAAAACTCATTGTACTAACTTAGATTTCTTATTTAATTATAGACTAAAATCATTCTTATATTTCTTTATCAAGAGTTATAATGATATAAAAATTATATAAATTTCTCTTTAACATTAAGTGCTATCATTTTAGTCCATTGGATCTTAAAATATTTAAATTTTAATCTATTTAAATCTAAACAACGAAAAGAGCATGGTTTTAAATATAAGTTTAGTTGTTTTAACATAATTCTTTATAAGGTTTATATAACTTTTTCTAGTTAAAATATTCAAATTTTAATCAAATTTAAACCTAAACAATAGAGAGAACATTGATTTAACTACAATATTAGTTATCTTCATATAGTTTTATGCCAAATTTGAACAACTCATTTTAGTTAAAAAGAAGAATATTAATTTAAATACAGTATTAGTTATTTTCATATAGTTTTTATGTCAAATTTGAACAACCCATTTTAGTTGAAAAAAAATCTAAACATTAATTTCATGTAACCTAAATCAGCACAACTCATTTACTCATACACAATAAATAAAATTCAAAATTTTAAATTTAAAAAACACAATATCCACCTACTAAACACAAAAATCCACAAGATCACAACTCATTCCATGAATGGACAAAAAGCCAAAAAACGAACAACCCCACCACTTTCAAAGTCCCTCTTTCTCTTAACTTTCACTCAAACTCCCCAAACCCAAAAACTCACTCCAACTTGCGTGTCCAAATTCTCTCTGTCTCACTGTTCACCAAACTGTTTTTTTGGGTCCAAATTCTCTCTCATTCACTGTTCACCAAAGTGTTGACTCCAATAAATTACACACCTTTTTTATTTCCTCATTTTAAAATTCTCATATTTTGACCACCCTATAAACCAAAACCAAACCCAACTCCTCCGCTCCACCCACCATCTACTCCGCTGCTCGCCGCTTCATCTCCGCCGTCCATCTTTTCTGGGTTTTTTTATCTCATCTCCACCGTCCATCTCATCTTCATATATTTAGCTTCTTCTTTCCGTGGCAAGTTCGTAAATTAGTTGCTTTTTGGTTTAAATTTGTTTATTTTTTCTTTAAATTCGATAATTTGGTGTTTTTGTTTAAAAAGAAAAAAAGAAAGAACAGAATTGAAACCCTAGATTTGAAATTGTGAGAATTGGGGCAAAAAAGTTTGGGTTTTTATATTCGAAATCGTATCTTGTTTGGTACTGTTATAAAGCTTTGATCTTTCGTTGTTTTTGTTGGTTTTTGAGGGTTTTTTGTTTCTGGGTTTGGATTTTTAGAGGAAATGAAGAGATTGAGATCCAGCGAGGATCTCGATTCGTCGTATGGTGATAAGATTAGCGGGAAGGATTCGTCGAACCCTAACCCTAATCGAGCGTCGTTGTCGTTGTCGTCTTCTTCGCATCGTGGGTTTTACTATAAGTCAGATAATGTGAGGAAGAGCTTGGTGTCGCCGTCGTCGTCGTCGTCGAGGTACGATCGGGACCGATCTTTGGAGGAGGATGGTAGGGTCGTGCGGAAGCGATCTGCTGATCATGATTTCGAGTCGTTTGATAGGAGGAAAGGTGGGTTTGATAGGTATAGTAATAGAGATGGTGGTGGTGGGGGGATTCATAGATCAGAGAGCTTTTGTGGGTCTAGGCGAGATTTCCCAAAAGGGTTTCGGTCTGAGAGGGATAGGACGAGGAGGGAAGGGTCTGTTTCGTCTTGGAGACGATTTGGGAGTGAAAGGAAGGATTTTGGAGTTGGGAATAAGGAGTTTGGAATGGAGAGGAAGGAATTTGGAGGTGGGAGTGAAAGGAAGGAGTTTGAGGAGAGTAATAGAGGTGGTGGTGGTGGGAGAGAGGAGAGGGGAGGTGGAGGAGGGAAGGGGTTGAGGGAGGTGATGAAGTCTCCGAGTTGGTCTAGGGATTCGGGGAGTGAGCAATCGAGGGCTAGAGGGGTAGGGGATTCGAGGTCTAGGTCTAAGTCAAAGTCAAAGTCGAGGTCGTCACCAACATGGTCAAAGGATTCAGTGGGAAGTGAGCAATCGAAGAGTTTGGAGGTGGCAAAGAAGAGTGTGGAGGTTGAGGTTGAGGCTGAGGCAGAGGTGGAGGTGGAGGTTAAGAGTGGCGGTGGTGGTAGTAGTAGTAGTAGTGAGATGGAGGAAGGGGAGCTTGAACCTGAGGTTGATCGTGAGGGTGAGCATGGTGGTTCGGTTGATGATGGGGCGGGGAATGGGAATGAAGCGAAAGAGAGTGATGATGCTAGGGCTGATTGTGATGATAAAGAAGTTGAGGATGGAGGGAAAGCTGCGGAGGATGTGGAGAAAGACGAGAGTAAAGAGAATGTGAGTGAAGGGAAACATGATGGTTTAGAGGAAGTTGGTGAAGTGCCTGAGGGTGAGAATTTGAATGTTGGAAGTAGTGATAGCGAAGATGAGAAAGAGAATGTGTGTGCTGAAGAGAGTGACAAGGCGGAAGTAGAGGATTTGGGGGGCGGTACTGACCAAAAGGAGGGAAATAAGGATGTGCTTGATGAGAAGTCTGTAAAAGAGGAACGTAAGGAAGAGATGGGGATTGATCTTGAGTTAAGGGCAGAAGAGGAGATTGAAGTGCCAGAGTCGAATGAGGACCAAAATGAGGAGGACAATGGAGGAGGTGAAATGAACATACATATGGAAACGGAAAGTTTGAACCGGAATTTCAAGGACAAAGGCAAAGGCGTGGCTGTTACATCAACCCATGTTGCTGACTCTGCGGATAATGGTATATGGATTGAAGGAGACTCAAGGGTTACAGCAACATGGAAGGCTGATGATATGGAAGGGCCAAGTACTAGGGGCTTTGAGTTGTTTACTAGCTCTCCTGTTAGGAAAAACACAAGAGAAAGCAGAACAGGGTGTTAATAACAAGGACAAGGAAGATAAGTTGAAACTGGAATCACTTGATCTCTCTCTTAGTTTACCAAATGTTTTGTTACCTATTGGTGCTCGAGATACAAACCAGGCTCCTGGTTCTCCAAGCCATGGTAGGAGTGTATCCATTACTAACACATTTCGTACGAATTCAGATGGGTTTACTCCATCAATGTCTTTTTCAGGCTCTCAGTCGTTTTTTCCATAATCCAAGCTGTTCGTTGACACAAAATTCTATGGATAACCTGGAACAATCGGTTCACAGCCATCCAATATTTAAGGGAGTTGATTGGCAGGGACTTGCTCAGAATGAGTCCAGTAGGCATAAAGAGATCCCCTTGTATCAAAGGATTTTGATGAATGGAAATGGCTCGGTCCATCAGTCTCAGACATCATTACAGGGTATGCAAAATGGTCAAGTTGCACAAGGACAACATGTTAGGGTTGCTGAAGGAAACACAAAGGTGCCTAATGGACTTGAAAGGCAGTTGAGTTTTAACAGACAAAATGATGTGCGGTCCCCTACACATAGTGTTGGATCACATGAAATTGGTCCAAGCTATAGTTTTGAGAAGAAGCGAGCAATGCGAGAGAAACAGGGTGGTGGTAGCTTATATAGGAGTGGTAGCCTGAAGGAACAAGAAGAACATCTGGTAGGTGGAGCTGATTTTTTTGAGACAATCATTGGGAGGATCATTTCAGATCCTATGCATGTGATGGCTAGGAAATTTCATGAAATGACTGGACAGCAAATCGCATGCCTTAAGGATAGCATTCATGAGCTCATGTTAAATGCAGACAAGAAGGCACAACTATGTACATTGCAGAATGCTTTGCATTGCCGGTCTGACATAAACATGGAGGTGCTATCAAAGTCTCATCGAGCTCAATTACTTATCTTGGTTGCTTTGAAAACTGGCCTGCCAGAGTATCTTCAGCTTGACAACAGTATTGCATCTACTGATGTGGCTGAGGTTTTCCTTAATCTAAGATGTAGAAATCTGACATGCCGTTTGCCTGTGGATGAATGTGACTGCAAGGTTTGTTCAAAGAAGAATGGATTTTGCAGTACCTGCATGTGTCTTGTGTGTTCGAAATTTGACATGGCATCTAATACATGTAGTTGGGTAGGGTGTGATATTTGTCTTCATTGGTGCCATGCGGATTGTGCATTACGGGAATCTTATATCAGAAATGGACGAAGTGCCACTGGGTCTCAAGGGTTGACTGAAATGCAGTTCCATTGTGTTGCTTGTGATCATCCTTCTGAGATGTTTGGTTTTGTGAAGGAGGTGTTTCAAAATTTTGCCAAGGAATGGTCAGCTGAGACAATGTGCAGGGAACTTGAATATGTCAAGAGGATTTTTTGTGGCAGCAAGGATTTGAGGGGCAAACGTCTGCATGCTTTTGCTGATCAGATGCTTGCAAGACTCTCAAATAAGTCTGACCTTCCAGAGGTTTTGAATAATATCGCTGGGTTCCTGACTGGTAAGTTTTCTTGATTTGTTTGTATCCGTGAATGCTAGTGATATATTTTATCCAAATCATTCTAAGAGTAGATTACACTTTTAGTGCATATATATACTGATGGTTAATTCCTGTTTTGGAAAAAGTATGCCGACACTCTTATGTTACCTGAATTTGTAACAAGCTCAGCATGGACCATTATATTTTCTTATTTATTTGATCCATTTTAAGACAAATGAAAGTTATGTGAGTCACACAATTCGTATTTGCTTTTATTGAAGCAAGTTACATTATGATAAATGGCTTATGATTTAGGGATAATTCAGTACTTACCGTTGGTAGTTATTCTTAAGAATGCTTGTTATTCATGTAGTGTGAATAGGTGTCATTTACTACCTTGTCTGAAGCATGTTTTATAATTCTCATGTTTGGCTCTGCTGAGTTCTGCTGCCTAGGCTATACGAAGTTTGCTGTTCTCATTCTTCATTGTAATTGCAGATAGTGAATCTTCCAAGATGGGCAACAATCTTGTTCTCTCTGAAAAGGAACAAGTAAAAGGAAGTAACGGAATTGATGGGCCTAGCCATGACCCCTCATGGCTGAAATCGGTTTATTCGGATAAAACTCCTCAGTTGGAAAGATCTGCCAGCCTACTTCCTAGCATCCATCTCGACCAGAATGATAAACTCCCCTCTATGGAGTCAGAATTGCATAAACGTGCTCAAAAGGAACCACTTTTTGATGAACTGGAGAGCATAGTGAGAATCAAACAGGCAGAGGCCAAAATGTTTCAAGCACGTGCTGATGACGCAAAAAGAGAAGCCGAGGGCCTGAAACGAATCGCCATCACAAAGAACGAAAAAATCGAAGAAGAGTATACAAGTAGAATCTCAAAGTTACGCATAGTTGAGGCTGAGGAAATGCGAAAACAGAAGTTCGATGAATTCCAGGCTCTGGAAAGAGCATACCGAGAATATGTTAGTATGAAGATGAGGATGGAAGCCGATATCAAAGACCTCTTACTGAAAATGGAAGCAACAAGAAGGAATCTCACCATGTGATTAGCAAGGTAGTTTTGTTATAATAGTGCAAAAAATTTGTGTCAGTAGTATTATCGTTGAATATGATGTAGGTTCTGATTAGTAGGTGTATCTTTTCAATCTTAGCTGGTTTCGTTTTCTTGCCCTATTGTGCTGCTAACAAAAAATCTGTACAGAAACTGCAACATCTCTTATATGCTGTAAAAAGTTCCCATTTGGGGAAGCAATCTGAAAAGGAGAGATTAAACCTCATTTGCTTTGTGCTTTTGTTATTTGAAATCTTATAATGCTTCATGATTTCTTCAGTTATAGATGGCATGATCAATGAACAAAAATTGCATAGCCATCAATATGGGGATGTTTCATTTCCAAGAGAACTTGATATATTGATTTTGCAAGAGCACTGTTGATATTGCTCATTGTATGGTGTGCGGTGGAATTGGTTTCACAGTATAGAATTACTAAATTTTATTTTGGGCAAAATGGTTTTCCCCTTTTCTATTTCAAATCTCAAGATCAAGTTGATCAAATTCAATATTTATGCATTTATGGACTTTTTAAGTCATGATTGGGTTGATAAAATTCCAAAGGAAAAATTTTGATACAAGCTAATGAAGAGAGATTGAGCTTAACCATCCAATGTGATTAAACGATAGAGAGCAAATCTAGCGACATTCAATCTAATAATAACTAAATAACTAGGTTCGAATTATATCCACCACAAGTGGTATTAAAATTAATGAATAGAGAGTAAGCAATTCTAGTTCAAAAAAAAAACAAAAGTAATATTAAAACTAATGAAAGCCTAGACCATAAGTCATCATATTACTTTATAATTAATTCCTGACTATCGATGTTAAATTATCTTATAATTAGTTTATAATAAAAAGATAGTCTATACAAATTAAGAGATTGTTCACTAATTAAGAATCCTTACAGAAAAATAAAACTTAAATTCTAACTTAGTACACTATTTACTGAAAAAACGAACAATAATAATAAAGATTTCTTCTTGTATTTTATTTGCATCTCAATTGATAATATAATAATTAGTGAAGAGATAAATTTTACATTAATATATATTCATTTATTAATTGCCACCTCATATTATAAGTGGGAATACATAATATGAACTACATATGTAAGGCACCTCTAGCAATAGAGAATAAAAATCAGAAGGAATCAAGTTCCATTGAAGGAAGAAATCTTGAGAGAGAACTTAATTAGGGAGTGGAGGAGAGAATTAAAACTATTTTTTATGCCAGTTTTTTGTAAACTTGCAAAATCAATTAAAAATGAGCAAGAAATGAGGATTCCTTTCATCATAGAATAATAGAAAACCATTCTCTACCGGTCCAAATGTCCGCTACACTCTTGCTGCACAAGGAGAAATTGACAGCATTTCAAAGTCTAACAGTTGGCACTAAAACAGCAGAAAATTTTTACACATTAGGGGGGGTGGGGGGGTGGGGGGGGGGGGGGGAAATGAGCTTCAATTTCCCACTACAATTCTCAGATTTCACACTAGAACAACTACTAACACCATCCACAGCGATCTAATCTTCATCTTCATCCTCATCTTGATCGAAATCAGAATCATCAGTGGCCTTCTCGCTCTCGGTATCACTCAGCACATACCTTGTCTGATTTCGGTTTGCTCTCTGAGGTCTTGCCTGTCTTGCCTTTGTTGGAACAACTTCAGCAACTTCTTCAATGTCATCTGACGTAGAAGGAGAACCAGACGGTTTTTCACTTACTGTTGATTCCACTTGAGTACCACCCACCCTGCCTAACACTGAACCACTCTTCTTGTTGAATGGAGAAGCCCTCATCTTCCTCACTTTCTTTTCTGGTGAACTTCCTGTAGGCTTCAGCATTTCTGTCAAGAGCTTCTGGCCTATTCCCTGAGGCTGCTGCTGCTTCTTGGCTGGCCCTCTCTTCTTTGCTGCTGCAGGCTGCTTTGGTGCTGCTCCAGCTTTCTTTCCTCCCTTCTTACCTGCTGCTGCTACAGGGACAGGTATCTCTTCAACCCCAAAATCTTCTTCATCATCATCAACAACAATTTCATCCTCGCTTTCAGAAGTATCTGATATTGTCACTGTCTTTTTCCGGGCACCAGCTCTTTTGTTTGCTTGTTTCTTCTTCCCGGCTGCTGCTGCTTGGGGCACTTCAGTTTCCATAACTGTGAGCAACAAATGAAGATAAGTTAGAGAATCACATTATCATTATTGTTGTGACACTTTCTGATTGTTTTAATAAACTATACAGGTATGTGAAAAGAGCTCACCAGCTGATTGTTCAGGAGATGATGATTCAAGGTTAGTTGAAGCTAGTTGTTGATTTAATTTAGCAAGTCGTTGCGTTAAATCAGGAATATCATCATCGTCCTCGTCAATCTGATACATAGGAGAAAATAAAATCAGTATGTTACATAGAGTTGCAGGAGGAAAGAGAGTAGGATACGGAAAAGGCACAGACCTTTTCGACAGGAGCCTTCTTTGATCCTCCTCTGCCTTTAGGTTTCACGGCCTTGCCAAGATTTTCTGCGACAGCAAGAAACAACCGAAGCTCAGACAAAGTGCTTCAAAACATCAAAAGTAATACAGAATAACAACGAAGAAACATTCCAGGCTCACCTGATTCCATGGTAGAAGTGGATGAAGTTTCCATTGTGTCAGGCAGCTCCTTTCGCATTTTTGGCCTTCACATCCTTCTGAGGGTTTTTGGGTGCTCGTCTAGCAGCAACCTTTCCAGCATCAGGTTTTATCTTGCTCTTCATTTTCCTTGCTTCCTCCTCTGCACTAGCATCAGCTTGATCGAGCGCCTAAATTATGCACAGAATAATCTAATGTTAATATGCACAGAATAAGAAAGAGCAAGGAATCGAATATGACAAAGAATTGCAAAAGATAATTTTAATTATTAATTCATACATCAAGTTGTATCTCAAGAGCATCAAGATCTTTCAACCACAAGGACTGTGGAGTTGCTTTTCTTAAATCATCAACCTCCTCATTGAGTTTATCCCTATCAGCCAATAACTCCTGAACCTTCTCAAGGGTCAAGCTTGCAATAGCCATAGAAAGCAGATAGTCATAATCACCAGGCCTTCACAACTCCACTGGAGCTGACAGTCTCAGCATTCTCTTCAGTTTCTTCGGTTTCATCAATCTCCCCAACAACAACTGCTTCAACAGATTTAGAATTCTTTGGAAAAGGAGTGAAACCTTTTTGTTGCAACTCAAGAAACAGATCAGCTTTCTTCCTGTTGTTCACGATAATCTCTCCACTTACAACCCCAAGGATAAACCTGACTTTGTTTTCCAATTTCAACAACTCCAATTCAAGGTTCTCCAGTTGAACTTTCTGCATGTATCATAAAGGATTCCAAGTTAAAGAGGTCTATCCAATTGTAAAGTGACAGAAATATATCCAAATATCTGGTTAAAATTTACAATGTGACCATTATGTGCTTACCTTTCTCTTTATGTAAAATTCAAGCCTTAGGTGGAAAAAGTCCTCAAGAACTGCAGATTAAGAGTTGAAAAGGGTAAGTAGAGCGACATTTATAATAGATAGTAAATTGTAGAGTTATTCTCGAATGCAATATAATTCTAACTCGTACTTTGTTCTGGAGTATCATATTTTTTAATAATTCCTGTTGAATCAAACAGATGCATGTTACTTGTGCTGATTGTGGTGGTAAGTTTAAATTTCTTCAGCAAACCCTCTTGCTTGGCTAGCAACATCTTCTCCTCAGACAAGAAAACTTCGAAATGTACTGTTGTATCATCACTGTACTGCCTGAATCCCTAAAAAACCAGAAGAGCCAACAATAAGAAAGATGGAAACACTCGGCACAATCTTTTGGCAGGAAATTATACTTACATCAATAAAGGAATCACTCTGTTCTGTTATAGATTCCAAAAATTCCCTATAGTCTTGAGTCCACCTACGGATTGGGAGCTCTTTGATCCTGAGTGTTGTCTCATCAACTTCCTCCATAACTCCAGTAACAGTGTAGGTAACCCCAGCTTCCTTTGAGGCAGTTTTCTCAATCGTACCTTTAAAGCCTCTGTACCAGGGATGCATAGGTTCCATCATTTCACCATTCAACAAGCGCCTCACGTTTGCAACTATGTCTCTTGGGTTGTAATTTGGGACAAAAGAACTCCATCCAGTCCCAATTCCTTCACTACCATTGACAAGAACCATTGGTATGATCGGCACGTACCTATATACAAAACAAGTTAGTAAGCTTGATTTGTCAACATTTCCTTAATTACGTTCTACAGACAAAACAAAAAAAAAAATTACCAAGTAGGTTCAATAGATTGCCCATCTTCATTCAAATACTCCAAAAGCCTGTCATCATCCTTCGGAAAGAGAAACCTGGTAATAGGAGAAAGCTTGGTATAAATATACCTAGAACTTGCAGCATCTTTGCCTCCCTATAAGAATCAAATTTAACATACACATATGAAGCAACCAAATAACAACAAAAGCAACAAATTTAGCAAGCGTAATTCGAATATAAGAATTCAGAAGTACATTATCTCACCTGATTACGAGTGCCAAATTGGCCATTAGGTTGAAGAAGGTTTATGTTGTTGCTGCCCACATAATCCTGTGCCATTCCTACTACTGTACTGGCAAGACTCTGCTCACCATGATGGTAAGCAGAATGCTCAGAAACATAACCAATAAACTGGGCAACCTTTGCTTCTTTAACAAAGTTTCTTTTGAAAGAGCAGAAAAGTATCTTCCTTTGACCAGGCTTCAGGCCATCAACCACTGAAGGAATTGACCTCTGGAGATCCGCCATGGAAAACAAGATAAGCTCCTTGTTAACAAAGTCGCTGTATTTTATGTATTTCTCTTTCTGATCAAGGTGAACACCAGGCTGCAAATCCGGAAAGTTATAAGATTTCATGAAGTTCTTCTAGAATCCTTTTTTTTTTTTGTCTAAATTTAAATTTCGTCAAACCTCAAATTGCAAGAGCCATTTCTTCCTTGCTTCTATCTTCTTCTTGCTGAAAGCAAGCTCAATTGCTTCCCCATCTTGGTCATCTGCCCATACAAAATCTTTTTTGTGCACATCAATTTTTTCAAAGTACTCCTTCCCTTCCTTTGATGTACTTGTTCCCAACCCCTATAGTAATACGGTCATGGATTACATTACTAACTGAGAAGAAGGCAAAGTGATGGTTGATAATGCAAATTAGGAATACCTTAATTGTTCCTTATGAAATCAATCGAAACAAACCTTATAATACTTAATGGACCAACCACTTGCATGCCCCTGCAAACTTTCCTTCCACGACTCATACTCAGGCATGGAGTAAAAGGACAACACTTTTCCATTTTTGTGAGTTGCCTAAACCGAAAATAAGAATTACAATTAGACAATTTCTTAGAGAAAATTTCCATTATGTACAGAGCACTTAAAGGTAAGTGTATCAACCTTCACAATTGGTGTGATAAACTCAACTAGGAAAGATGGAATCCTCAGCAATGATGGCCAGAAAGAATGAATGAAATTAATCAACAGTCCTTTGATGTGAGAACCATCATGATCCTGTGCAAACATATAATTTTTGCAAATCACACGTCCTTTAGTATTTTGACAAGATAAAAGAGAGAACACAGACAAAAGCAAAAGAGGAAAGTAATTAATAACCTGATCGGTCATTATCATCAAATGACCATATCTTAAAGGCTTGACACTATCGTATTCCACACCTTGCTTCAGTCCAAGAATCTTCTTGATGCTCCCAATTTCAGCATTATTTGTGATTTGATTGTTGCTGGCGTCCCTCACATTGAGTAGTTTACCTCTCAAGGGGAAAACACCATAGCGGTCTCGACCGACAACAGATATCCCAGCCATCTATTTGTAAGTAATCTCTGTTAGGGTTCTTGAAATTGAAAAGTATAACCAGAACAAGTAACATTTTTTATCACATGGATAGACATGGACCACAAGATATGACAAGGGAACTTACTGCTAAAGCCTTAGCTGAATCTCCTTCTGTCAAAATCAAAGTACATTGTCCTGAATTCCTCCCTCCAGCAAAGTTAGCATCCTCCAGCTTGGTAATCCCACGTACTTCTTCCTTCTTTGATCCATCAGTTTTCTTAAGATCTTTGCTCTGCTTGAAATTTGCCCATGAGAGTAGAGTATCCACAATGCCAGACTTTGTTGTAACTGAAATACAATTAGAGCCCAAGAATCAAATTCATAACCTTGAAAATTGCACTCATTATCTTGTTCCTAGTGTCTACAAACAGATGATGCAATGTTGCAAACCTTTCTTCAAAAATTCTTCTTTCAGTTCACATTTAGAACCGAAACTGCTCTGGCGAAGAGTCAAAGTTTCCTTGGTTTGAGAATCAAAAGCAGGGTTATCAATTAGAGCATTGACAAAAACCCACAAATGGTTCTTCACATTATGCGCTTTAAGGTTAGCATTTTTGTTCTTCTTATTCACAACAGTCATCACATGGTTAGCAATCTGATTGGCAACATAATCTACGTGAGTGCCACCTTTGATAGTAGCAATCGAGTTCACAAAGCTGACCTATTAGACAAACAAAACACACAAGCATAACCATCACACCTAACAAGTACAAACTATTAAATGACTGACATCAACAAAATTCTATAAATACCTGCTGAAACTGCCCTTCACTAAGGCTTCACGCATACCTCCCATCTATCATTCACTTTCTCATGAAACCTAACCAAATCAGTGAAACAAATAAGCAAAAAATTCCCCATAAACATATATAGAACTTCATGTAATAAACAAAAAGTTCTCAAAACCAACCTTGCAGCAGTTTTCGGATACAAATCAACATATTCTTCAAAAGTTTTCACAGGAACCCGATGCCCATTCAGCTCGACCTTCACAGTCTTTCCAAGACAACCAGCCATGTCGACCACCCGCTTCTTCATCAATCCAATGACATCATCTTCTAGATGGGTCATATTAAACTTGGCCAAATCAGGCTTAAACGAAACCTTGGTCCAATTCTCACCCTCCTTACATTTACTTATCACAGGCTCAGATTTCTTCCCCATGTTGTTACTAAAAACCTTCAAATCAACAAACCAACTTCAAAATATCAATCGATCAAAATAAAATTTCAACTGTTACTCACAAATCGAATTCTTGCAACACTTTACATGCCTCTAATAAAAATCCAACAAAACCCAAATTTAACAAAACACCCAAATCACATTCACACAAAACCCTAATCAAAACCTAAAAATACAAAAATCCCACCTTTCCTATCAATATCCAACAATCTCCAAAACCCACAAAACCCTAAAATTTATAAGCCACCCAATCAAAACCTAAATGTGAAAATTGAAATGGAAGCAATATGTAACATTACAAAATTCGAGTTTCGAAACACATTATTATACCTGCTTGTACTTCTTCTGTCTCTTTCCATCAGCGGTTTCTATCACAAACTCGGTGGAGAAGATATTGGTAAGCTTAGCTCCGTACCCGTTCCTGCCTCCAGTCGTCTTCTTGACGTTATCGTCATAGTTACTACTCGTTAACAGGTGGCCGAATATCATCTCTGGCACGTAGACGCCCTCCTCCTGGTGGACCTCCACGGGGACCCCGTCTCCGTTATTATAGACGCTGATCAGGTTCTTTTCCTGGTCGATCACCACCTTGAGTGAGTCCATCTTCGGGTCTCTTTGCTTGTTGTCGGCGGCGTTGACGAGGATCTCATCGAAGATCTTGTAGAGGCCAGGGACGTAGGTTATCGAACGGTGGAGCATCGTCTTGGCTTCTTCGTCGTAGACCCAGAGAGTCTGTGTGTGCTTCTCGATGGATCCGATGTAGGTGTCGGGTCGGAGCAGGATGTGCTCCAGCTGACTCTTCTTCTGGTACATCTCTTCGATCGTCTTGTTTGGTGCTCCCACATTCGCGTTGTTGCTTGTCGTCAATGGAAGTCGCTTGTCCATCGTTGCAGTGATTCAGATTCAGTTCAGGGTTTTTCTTTTGAAATTGAAAAAGGAGAGATCTTTGATGGAGTTTATAAGAGAGAGACACAGAGAGGGTGTCTGAAAGCGAAGAAAAGCTAGGGTTTTGAAATGGTAATATAGGAGGGCAAGATGGAGCTAACGGTAGCGTTGGAGGAGTTTGAAATTTGAAAATTGATATCGAAGTTTTTGGAGGGAATTTAGCGTTTTGAACGGCTGGGATTGGGTGTTGGGGATCCTGGGGTTCCAGATGATCCTAGGTGTGGGGGTCACGTGAGCGTGCGTGGAGGTGATGGGAGGGAAGGATTGGCTGCGTCTCCGGAACATGGATTGATGGTATGGATGTTTAGTAGCTCTTTCATTTTATTTATTTTTTACTCATTTTCAAAACTTGATTTCTGTTTTTGAAAATGTATTTAATATATATATATATATAATTGGTAATGTTTGTTAAAAGTAGATTTTTAAAATTTAAAAGAATGTAACTATGTTTTGTTGTTGTTTTTTTGTTTATATTGATATTCAAATCATGATTTGATATTATTTCTTAAAATAGATAAAATAATTATTTAGGAGGTTAAAGTTAATAGTTTGTTTTGAAAATTTGTCCTTAAAATTTATAGAAAAAAATAAAACTAGATAAGTGTTCCATTGAAAAAGATAATATAATGTTGTTTTCAAATTTTTAATTATAAATTTAAAAATATTAATTTTAACTTTTGAAAATAATTATTCTCGTGTTTTTGGTTTTTATAAACAAAAACTCAAAAAAGATACATTTATTAATTGATAATAAAAATCAAATGAAATTAAAATTTTGATGACTATGTAAGTGAGAAATGGGAATTATGTTTTATTTAAGAGAAGAGTTTTATCCCTAATCTATTGTGAGGTCCAATTAATTTGTTCTCAATTGTTTTTATAAATGAAATAATCACAAACTAAGAATTAAGTTACCTTCCTCTTATTAATATTCTGGATTATTATACACACCATCACTAATGTGAGCCTCATGATGCATAACTGCATATATATACTAAGCACGTAATATAAGTGTGAAATTTCTTAATTATTCATATAGTATAAGTATTTAGTCTATATAAAGTCGTAAACGCGCACTAATTGGAAGTGACAATCCATATTAGATCTGAAGTGGATGCGGATCAAGATTGTGTGGACCCGAAGTCAAATCCAGTCCAATTCATTGAATTAAAATAATGTGCCCGCTCGATCCGTCCTCATTCTCCTTTTAGCCCAATCTAATTACCAAATCCTACCTATCCACATTATGGGCTCACTTGTGGGCCCATCAGCACATGCACATCTTTATGTCTATTCCATTTCTTTGACTGGAATTAAAAAAAAAAAAAAGTGCATAATCATGTATTTAAGTGTATTTTGTATAAAATCGTATTTTAATATGTATTAATTTTTTTCATATCTAAAATTGACATCGATATTGAGTCAAGGATTTATCAAAAAATGAGAATTTTGGTCTCTTCAAGTTTGATGGGTTGTTTGGTAAGATTGAAATCCCTTTCTACTCGCTGTGACTTATCGGAATCTAATATCATTAATAGAATCAGAATAAATACTCCCACCATACAGAAAATAAGTCTCAACAAAGTAATTGTGCATGTCAGAGTTTAATGCGTAAAGAATAAAGATACAAGAGTTTGGTTATTTCTCAACAAAGTGATGGTGAAGTGGTTACAAAATTAATGGGGTTTGATTGTATATTTTACCATAGTGACCTTGAATTATTTAAGCACCTACCGACAATTTATGGAGCTTTAAAAACCTCCCTACAGCTAATATGCCCTTAATAATTCTCCTAAAATATAAAGGATAAACTTCAACTTTATCCATAATTTTTCAAGAAATTTCACTATTTTAAACGTAAATTGGTTTATGATATCATCATCTTTAAATTGTCTCAAAACTCATCAATTCAATCCCTACGACCAAAGTTGTGATAGCCAACGGTGATGTAAAATGAAAAATGACTAATTTACCCTTCACAACATAAAATCACTATTTTACCCTTTAACAAAACAATTTAAATATAAACTAACAAAGATATAAATTAAATTAAAAATAATAAACTAAAATCAAAAGACAAAATTTAATTTTTTGGATTTCTCTTTTTTTTTTTTTGATAAATATTTTCAAAATGATAATAGATTTGAGTTAATTTTGTGGGTTGTGTTTTATATTGAAGATGAAGGTAGATGTGGTTGTTGGCTTGAAGATGAAAGGGTTGAAGATACGAAATTTATTTGTTATTTGGCTTTTTTCAAAATTAATTTTTGTTAATTTAATATTTATATTATATATTTTAATTTCTCAAAATTTTTATGTTTGACATGTGGTGTTTATAAGCCTAAAGACGAAAATACTTCTGCTCTCATTAAAGTTGACCAAAGGTTGACTAAGATTAGAGATTAAAATGATAAGTTCTAAAATAATTTAGGGATAATGTGATTATAAATTGATTTACCTTTTTTTTTTTTTTAAAAAAAAAAAAAGAGTAAACTTTCTTGAGAAAATGGGGACAAAATTAAAATTTATCGAAATATAAAATTAGTTGCAGGGACGATTTTAGAGATTTACATAAATTACAAGGGCGTGTTTATAGAAAAATGAAACTAGAGGGGGAAAATGAAGAGAAGTGCAAACTAGAGGGGAAGTTTAATGATTTCCCCAAATTTAAGTATGGTATGTGTATGATGGTTCCGGCCAACAGAGTGCACGTGGCACACATAACTCTTCTGACCCACCACGAGGCGCACATGATAGTGTATGCCATACGCACCTTTCCTACATGCACGCATATATTTTATCTTTTATTTTTTAAAAATCTTTTGAGAGTCATGTTAATGGCCAATATATGGCAAATGAATTGAATGAATACGACACATTACTTTGTCCTATGGAATAAATTAAATTATCCTTTTTATTGTTAACATACCAAAAGTGATTTTGGTTTTTGGATATTCCAAAAATCCAAATGAAATTTAGAACTAAAAGTCTAGAATCCAATCCTAAGATTTTGGAATTAAAAAAGTAAAAAATAAAAAATAAAAACACTTTGTACAAAGTTCTTGGACTAACATTACAGTATTTATCAAATTATGAAATCCTATATCTTACTTATTATTAATATAGTCTAAGTGACAGAATTTTTGAAGTGTTTTATTTTATATAGTTACTTAATAAACCTATTAAAAATATTTTAATTTCTAGAAGTAAAGTAAATATATTTAATAAGTAACTACACAAAACTTACTTCAGAAAAAATATGAATATAAAAAATCTAAAAATATTTTTATAACTATATAAATTATCTTATCACATATGATATAATAAGTAACCGAACTATAACAACAATATTTCATTCAAATAGATTATATTATTATTTTATCAAAATAGATTAAGAATATATTATATTATTAGAAAAGCAATTCCTAGGAGAAATCAACTTTCATATAATACAAAACTTTCTAAATGTCGTTAAATAAGCATGTTCGGACTCGAAACCATGTGTCCTATTGCGAATGTGAACGGAAAGTATGCTATTACTATAAGAACAGTTCTTTATTTTCAAACTAATTACAGTAGCACCGATTATAATTATAAACCCAACCGACAGGGACCAAAAATGTGAGAACCAGCTATGCAAAAACCATGGTGCAAGTGAGACAAATTACAGGAAGCGCCAATGCCATGAATTGTGGAGAAAAACTCGGTTTTCAAGAACCAGAGAGACAAGGGGACATATGCATCGGTGGGGTTTCCTTCGTTTGAGCCATGTGTGGGGCTCTCAACGTGATTTCTGCTAAAAAATAAATGGAAAACAGCTTTTCTTGTTTCTCTCTCTTTATCTCTTTTTTTTTCCCCCCCTCTCTTTAAGTCTCTATAAATGTGAGCTCCTTGTGCCTCACTTTCTCTCCTGCACCAACCGAACAAAACCCACTTCACTCTCTCTCTCTCTTCTCTCTCTCCCTCTCTCTCTCTGTGAAAATGCCTGCATGTGCTCGGTTACTGCTTGCTTTGACATTGTTGGTCTTCATTGGTTTTGCTTCTGCTGCCAAGTACTTTGAAGGTAAGCTTTGCTTTTTAAGTTTTAACACCTTTTTTTTCTTCAAATTTGGATCTGTTCTTTGAGTAAGCACTCGTGTTTTGTAAAGTTTAGATCTTTTTATGTTTTCATATGTAAAAATGTGAACTTTTTTGTTATGTCTGATTTTCCTGCTTTTTGTCCATCAGGGTACCTTGACAATGGCAACTTTGAAGAGCAGCCAAAACGAAGTGACCTCAAAGGCACAAAACTAGTAGGAGAACATGCACTTCCCAAATGGACGACCAAAGGTCTTGTTGAGTACATCCAAGGGGGGCCTCAACCAGGAGGCATGTACTTTGCTGTGGCTCATGGGGTCCATGCTGTCAGGCTTGGAAATGAGGCCTCAATCTCTCAAACCATACTAGTTAAACCAGGGTCCTTGTATGCATTGACATTTGGTGCATCAAGAACCTGTGCTCAAGATGAGGTTTTGAGGGTCTCTGTGCCCACTCAATCAGGAGACCTCCCTTTGCAGACACTTTATAGTAGTGATGGCGGGGATGTCTATGCTTGGGGGTTCAGACCCAAATCTCATAATGTCACAGTGACCTTCCACAATCCTGGAGTTCAAGAGGATCCTGCTTGTGGCCCACTTATTGATGCTGTTGCTATTAAGGAGCTCTATCCTCCAATGCCTACAAGAGGTAACCACATTCTTTTTGCCTTTTGGTTTGGTAGTTTTTGTGTTTTCTCATATGGGTTCTTGTGTTGGTTTATGATTTAACTGGTGGTTTCTTTTTTTTTTTCTTTAAATAATCTATAGTGAAAAACATTCTTGGAAAATTTAATTATTGTGTTTGCTTGTCTAATCTATTGTTCAAGCTGGCTCCTCAGTTAGTGATTTGTGTTGATCTCCTTAATGTGGTGTCTAAACTCCAATGTATTTGAAGTTGTGTGTTTGCTTCTTCAAACCAAGCAATATACGGAGGCCATGGATGATTTAGTTGCTCCTTTAAGACAATCCCTCGTAGACATAGATTAGATTAGAAATGCTTAGTTACTGCAATTTGAATGACACCTATTAAATCTCTCTTGCAGATAACTTGGTTAAGAATAGTGGCTTTGAAGAGGGTCCCCATAGGTTGGTGAACTCAACCAATGGTGTCCTCCTCCCACCAAAACAAGAAGATCTGACATCCCCACTTCCCGGTTGGATGATTGAATCGCTTAAAGCTGTCAAGTTCATAGACTCCAAGCACTTCAACGTACCCTCTGGCCTCGCTGCAGTTGAGCTAGTTGCCGGTAGAGAAAGTGCCATTGCCCAAATCCTCAGAACAATTCCCAAAACAGTCTATACCCTCACATTCAAAGTTGGAGATGCAAAGAACGATTGCCACGGATCAATGATGGTTGAAGCATTCGCTGCGAAACAAACCTTGAAGGTCCCAATCCAATCGAAAGGAAAGGGTGAGTACAAGACTGCAAGTTTCAAGTTCACAGCAGAAACAGAAAGAACAAGAATCACATTCTACAGCTCCTACTACCACACCAAGATTAATGACATGGGAGCTCTTTGTGGTCCTGTCCTAGATGATGTTAAGGTTTCCAAGTCTGCTTAGATGATAACACATGGTATTGAATTATAGAGATTTTTGCAACTGTTATTTGATATCACACTTTTGTACATTTGGCCACTATGAGGCACATGCTATGTTTGTACGAGTCAAAAAAGTATTTGGACTCTTCTCTGTTTTCAAGTAGTGATGTCGGTAGAAAGAGGTCTTTATATGGATAATAATAGATGAGACTATCCAATTTTATATTTGAGTAAGTTCAGTTGATTGCGGGAATCTAAATGGCAGAGAATGGTTTTCTGGTGGTGGTGGGTATGGGTGGTCAATCAGGATGTCTCTCTGTGACAGCTCAAATTTATTCTAAGAAGAGAATTTCTTGGATGATGTGTTGAATTTTGTTTGACAAAATTCTCACAACCGTTAGATTCGTCCACTCTATCACTATCACTCTATATTAGTGATATTACAACCTGTAATTATTCCATATGTTACTTGTTCATGACAAGGAAATTTGGCCACAGAAAAAGGCAACATCAGATGGTATTCACAGTTCAACAAGTATTCACTATTCAAGAAGAAAACACTACTTAATGTGATTTCTTCAACTTTGTTGGTATGGTCTTGAATTAGTACAACAATTCGTCTGTGAGTATACAATCTTATTCCCATTCACAATTTTGTATAAATCAAATACCCAAAAGAGAGCATCCCCAAATGGTGAAAAGAAACTACCCCTTCCGAATTGGGGCAGAAATAATGTTTATGTAAAGCCATACAAAGTGAATAATAGAATTGCTGAGGTCTCACATGGAAGACTGGAACAAAGAACCGCTTCTAAGTTGTTTGAGTTTGTGAGTATCGCTGGCTTCACCTACTACTTTCATCCAAAGTACCCACAAGGCACTTCTCCAATAAGAATTCAGCATTTACCCATGCATGGTATTTATCTAAAATAAAGTATTAAGGTTTTACATTCCTTGTGTAGCCAGTTCCAAAAGGTTAAAGGAGAAGGAAGAGGTACTTGAACCACAAGTTCACAAACACATCAAACTGACCCATTAATGCTATATCATTCTTTTGCCCATGCCTATCCCTCTAAACTGTAAGATTGTTGGTGTTGCAGGACAAAATTAACAACACTAACAATAACCTAAAATAATAATGTCAAGTTGGGGTGGTGCATCCACAATTGGTGTTGTGAACTTGTGATCTATATGCAAAACCAGGGAGTGTTAAGCAATAAAATTAATAAAACCAGTGAGAGGATAATCATTGGGTTAAAAAAAAAATCTCATATGCTATTATTATGACTTCTATAATCCCCTGAACATGAGTAAACTTCCACAAAAGGATACTGAATAAAGCAGTACAGTCTTTACCCACTCCCTTCATCAGCATATCAACACCTGAAAAGTATTTGGTAAAACAAGACAACAGTCCTTATTATACAACATCTTATCAAATATAAACACATAGAAATTTGGTAAAATTACAAAAGAAACAAATATGCAGAGGCCATTAGAGCAAAAGGTATGAATACATAGTTTCCCTATTATGCATATGTGAGTGGAGAAGCCACATGCAAAATGAAACCAGTGAGTGGAAGAACCCATATCAACTGATACCATAATTCTGAAGTTCAAGGAATGGGAAAAAATGTCATATCAAAGCTATGTTAATTGACCATAGAAAAGAAGGAGGCTGATGAAAATGAATAGTAGTCTTGTCTCAGATTTACCAAACAATATACAACATGGTCTACCACAAACATGGAATTCAATCAGCATAAAATTAGGTACATACCTCCTGGGTGAAACTTCATGTATGGAGCTAGATTGTACACACGACCTTTCAAGACAGTCCACATGGCACCTTCTGTTTGATTTTGTTTAACTTCGCTCATTGTGATAAGCCTCTTATTTGACTGTCCCTTCAATCCTGGACCACAATACAATTAAATATACAAAGACCACTTAGATCACAAATTAACAAATGAAATGTTCATCCATCAACTGACTAGACAAGTTGCAAGCCCTAAGTTCTTTACTTGATCTTCACTATCTGCACCTTAGATTATTCCACTAAGGAATTTAAGTTCATGACCATAAATTATCAAGCAACAGTGATTGAAGAGTTTAGAAGGAAGTTATTTAGCTTTATGCTTGATTTTGAAGAGGTTCCATTGACAACGTGATAACTAAAATTACAAGTGTCTGATCATAAGCAGAGGTTGCACCAATGTAGTATATATGATAACATGCAATGACATTACTGAAAGCACATAACAAACACACGTGACAGGGAAGCAAAGAAAGTTTGAAGTGTAAACAAGGTACCCAGTATAAGCAACCTAGGTCCACCAGCGACAACAATTTATAACAATCTAGACGAAAGCACCAAGACTCAAAAGCACACCAAAAAAAAACTATTTGAACGAGAACACTATCCAGCTACATCAATCTTTAATAGAAACGAAGTGATCACACTAACAAACCACACTAACACCAAATCGATAACCGAACTCCTTGCATTTTCGAAAATGTGCTGCAACATAAACAAACCAATAACAAACAGCAAATATGCTGAAACCATTATAGCTAAAAAGGACAAACAACACAATGATTTAACTCGAAAATCATTTTGCCGAGTACCTGCAAGATCAGGATGGGTTCGCGTGAGCTTGAGCCAGTCCACTTGACTATAACCCTTCTCAAAAGGAACCTTTGCCCGGGAAGAAGCAGGCTTCCGTGCCGAATTCTTGACTGGAGAAGCAGCTCCAGCAGCAGCATCAGCTTTCTTCACTTCTTGTTTCGACAACAATTCACCACCAGAACCAGCAGCAGCAGATGCTGATGATGTTTCGATAACATTAAACGATAAAGACCCAACCTTTTCCTTCTTCTTCGAAGCGAAATTGTTTTTCCATAAAATCCCATTATCTATGTTCTGATTAATACCATCAACATCAACATCTGGGTTCTTCTCGACCTAATTTTGCAAGATTTCATAATCGAGTCAACGTGAAGTTTGATGGAAACTACTAGCATTCAATTCAAAGACATGAAAAGAGGGGTTTTTTGAGAACTTGCCTGACAAAATGTGAAATCGTCGTCGTTACTCATCTTGTTCCTCGGTTCGACGTGCAGTGGATGACGGAGAGGAAGAATTGATCGACTGTTGGTAAATTAGGGTTTTTAAATTGGGGATTTTGGAATTCAATTTCAATTACAAGAAATTTTTATCCTTTATCGTTGTCAAACCATCAAAATTTTGTTTATCAATATACGTACAGGTCAAACAAGGATTTTATCAGTCACGTGGTACGTTTAACAATTACATACAAATGAAATATTTTATAGGTATGTGAGTACCTAGCAAAATTAATCCTTATTTATATAAGTTAATAATCTTTTTATGTTAAAGTAATGCGACGTTACTCCAAAACTTTATTTTAAATTATTTTTTAAATAATATTTTAAGTTTATTTGTATTTTTACATCACTAATACACCATTTACAACTAAAATGGTTCTTACAAATCATTTTATTATATTATTTAGATAAAATTTTGAGAAAAGCTTTTAAAATTATAATATTATTCTTTCGAGTTTTGCTAACTTATCAGTTTTGGTAGTTCCTTAAATAATAACATTTGGATTGGTTGTAAGCGTAGTTATTAAAAATCTTTATTGAATAATCTTATCCAAACCAGTAAGGTAGTCAACTCCAAGGAGATTAATAGAGATATGTATAAATATCTATATTTTATGGATATATTTTAATGACACATTCTACGATGTATTTGGATATGGATACACCTAACAACTACGAATAATTTATTACATTTTAAAATTACCGATTGTATTTATTATAGCTGATTATGTATTTATTAGATCTAACTCATTGAAGTTTGATCCAATTCATTTAGTTGTAATCAAATATAATAAATATTTAATCAGATGTAATACAATCAGTAATTTTATAATGTAATCAATATCAGATATATTCATACCCGTGCATCGTAAACGACCCTTATTTTAATATAGCGTGCAATTTATTTATTTTTGATGTCTGCTGTCTAGGATGTCAAATAAAATAGTTGTATTAGGATCTGGATTCGACTTTCTAGCATTATAATTCAATCCAGTTCGAACCACTTATTTTAAGAATCGAATTTGGCTTAAATCATTCAAAGTAACTCTTCAATTTTGTACTAGATGCCAAAAGAGATGGTTCAGTATGTGAGTTATGTTACAAATCAATCTGATTTAATATATTTTGTTCTAGGATAGTAGGATTAAAGTTGGGTTAGGACAATTTAAATTTACTATTCAATTTTATTTAATGTGTATGAAAATTACGGGGCTAAAACTATAGTAGCTCATATAATGTGAAAATTACGGGTCTAAAACTATAGTAGCTCATATAATGTGAAATTTCTGACAAAAGAGGTCCATTTGTTGCCTATCTAATACAAATATACAACGCTTACTTTACTGGTTGGGTAAAGTTATCATCAATAACAACCTTTTAAAATATTTGAAGACTTGAAAAAATAACCTTATCTAATCACTAAAGTAGTCAAACTTAATATACAATATTCGTGTTTTTGAGATTTGGGTCATCAAATGTGTCATGAAAAATAAATTTTTTTTTAGAAAAAAAGAACAACACGAAAAAGTAACTGAAGATAATCGTTTTAAATCTGAAGACAAATTTATTTTTTTATTCTTTAATTACAATTAATTTAAGGTTTGTGATAAGAAGATGGGTCAAATCCACAATTTTAAGAAATGCACATGGGGAGCATATTATTAAACTGATATATCACTAAACCAATAATATATATATATAGTAATTCTACTATTAGTGTCTCTTAACTTTAAAAAGTTAGAACAAATAATCAAATTCATCATTTGTATTAAAATTATATAGAAGAGAAAATTTATTTTAGGATAGATAATGTAATAGATGAGTTTGATTGGTTTGATTGATTCGTCCTAACTTTAAAAAGTTATGAAACATTGATGGTAGAGTCACTATATATATATATATATTTTAGATGACAAACCAATAATATATTATTTGTAGTCTTATTATATATTATTGTAGTCTTATTAGTTAACATCTATTGTTATCATCGCTGTGATTGTGTTATCCATTATTAATATTGTATTGGGTTCTTTAGA
Organism: Nephelium lappaceum; assembly: GCA_021234005.1. Classification (NCBI taxonomy): domain Eukaryota; kingdom Viridiplantae; phylum Streptophyta; class Magnoliopsida; order Sapindales; family Sapindaceae; genus Nephelium; species Nephelium lappaceum. Next base: position 20,943,484 of record CM038003.1, on the reverse strand, counting down.
TGAAAAGCACTTTTAGAGCCCGTGTTTGTAACTTTGTCATTGCATTGATACATTGAGTTTTAATGTTATTAAAGTATGTGTACATACAAAAATACCTTTGCACCAAGCTTGATCTTCGTGCGAGAAATAAGTCCTTCGTTTGAGAGATAACTTATTTTTTTAATAAATAAACCCTTCATAAGATATTTTCTAAGTCATTCTTTCAATAGAATATTTATTCATTCGGGAAATAAGTCATTTATTTTTTTACAAAAACAAGATAATTTCTTGTTTTGAGATATAAGTCACTCATGAGATGTTTTATTATTTTGAGAGATGGGTCATTATTTCAATAGAAAGTTCTTATTTCGAGAGATAAATAATTTTTCGATAGATAAGTTTTTTTTTTCAATAGATTAGTTTCTCTTTCAACAAATAAGTCATTTATTCGATTGATAAGTTATTTGAGAAAAAAGTCTCTCTTTCAATAGATTAATCTTTCCTACAATAGATAAGTCCTTTTAAGAGATTAATCATTCACTAGAGAGAAAAATTATTCTTTCGAGAGACAAATAATTCATTTGAGAGATATTTTGTTTGAAAGATATTTTTTTCAAGTTATTCTTTCAGATCATTCACGTAAAAATCAATATATTAAAATTGTGAGAGAAGAAGGAGAGGGGAAAAAAATGAAAGAAATAAAATAAAGAAAATATGAAAGAGAGATAGAAGAAAATACTCATTAAAGACATTTTTGTTAGTACACATATTTTAGTGATATTGAAACTCAAACTATTAATCTAATGATAGAGTTACAAAATTTGATTTAAAGGTGTCACATCCTACCATTTTCATTATTATTTTAGTAAACTAATTTTTGTAGTGATAATAAGTCTCCACTATCTAGTTTTTTTTTTTTTTTGGTGAAATATTGAAAATTCATTACAACCATCTCAAATTTAGGAACTATAAGAATACAACCCTAAAACCAGCCAAATTTGGGGTTATCATATATGCACAAATAAATCAAAGCTTGTCCTTATCATGGGATCAAGCAAAGAGGATCAGATGAACTATAAAACGATTTCCAATCATGGGAATGACAAGATAACATTGTATCCAGTTAACCATATACAACTAAGCACCAAATAGAATAAAGACTAAAAACATAATTGAAATTTAGTAGCACCCAAAATAATTTATACAGTACTTTCTCTAAAAACCAAAAGGCAGCAACAAAAACGGCTACCTCAAGATAAGGTATGGCGCATCAAACAGGAAACACCCTTACAACAATAAGATCTTCTTCCTAAGTTTTGATAAACCATCCTTAAGGCACCATAAGATCCTTGGTTATAGCACCAAAATTGAACTAAATCACTCCAGGTCCATCACTATTTCTAACTACCAAGGAGGTATACAACTACTGATTTTCATCCAACACCTAAAAAATTCACTCACAAAACCATAGCATAGCAGGTTTTAGAGCGGGATCCATTGGTCAACTGGATCCAATCTTAAAAACCTCAAAAGTAGAGATATCTCTAAAGAGAAACTATAAAAGAAGAAAAACGGTAAGGATCGAGAGAGGAGAGAAGCAAGAGGATGTTAAAAGCTGCCTTGATCTAGTTAGAAAAACCTTATACGATGCTCTTTTTCTCTTCAAGGATGAGAAAACTTTCTCTTTGTAGAGAGGAAGAGAGCCTTTGAGAAAACTCTATAGGTTAGATAAATGCTTTCTAAAGCCAAAGAAGCACAAATATAACCGGAGAGGAGTTCTCGAACTTGTTAACCATAATAACAATTACAATAAATAATAATGAAACGGGTACACTATTATTTTATAACTAATGACACATGAGGAAAATACTTTTATTAATACATATAGTAAGATTCAAACTAAAATAACTAATATGAAAAAAAGTACATCAACTTAAATTATAAATGAATTAACATCAAAATTAAGTAATTTGAACGGGAAGGAGTAGTATATTATTATATTTTCTTTGTCTTACCTTTTAATTTTTCTTTTATAGGAATCAAGTACAAGATCTCTCTTTCGAAATCATAAAAGACAATTTAATTTAACAGATGGTTAGATTGATACGATCTTTCACTCTTCACATGACTTTGTTTTGTCTTTAAATATAAAAAATATTTACAAAATAAAAAACTGTATAATAAATTAATTGTTCGTGATTATTAAAATATAAAACACAATATAACCGTCCACAAATTATATGAAAACATATACATTACTTTTTAATATAAAATTTTTGACATCCACAATAAATATAATATTTTATTTATTTATAACTCAAATAATTAATATATATTTTTATATTATTTTTTAGTATAAGTACCAAACTTAACCGATAGTTAGTATCTAATTACTTTATAATAATATTAAAAAATAAAAATATATATATATTATTTGATCAATTTTAAACTGTTAAACTTCCAAAATAACACAAAGATTGATATAATGTTTAAAAAAAAAAAAAAATCTAGATGCACATCGACTTAATCTAGATGCACATCGACTTGAACAAATTCACGTGCGCACGTGATCTGGCACCCAAACCTCGAAGGGCCATCGAGACAATAATCAAAACAAAAGTAGCCAGACTTGAGATGATAATATTATTATTTTAAAGGATTCTTAGTTTAATTAGTGAAAATCGGAGAATCAAACAAGAAGAAAAAGAGTCCGCTGATGATGTTTTGCACTATGAATTTTCAAAAGCAATTTGAATTTTAAAATATTTGAATGCGATAAATAATCACCTCATTAGAACAAAACATAAACACAAGAAAATATCCTTTACAAAAATAAAAGAGAACCGAGAAAAAAAAAAAAAAAAAACCGCCCAAACCAGACAAATCTAATACAAAATTGGTTTTGGTGAACTTTTTTTTTCTATTATTAGCTGCAAAGTTGATTTTCGTGAAATTTTTTGCGCAAATGTCCCATAATATAATTTTTCAGAAGTGGACGGTCAGCAATTAACTCTAAAAATAGTTAAATACAAGCAAAAATAGTAAAACTCTGTCTACATTTATTGCATAAAAATAATAATTTTAAAACCATAACTTCACAAATTAAACCTGATAGTAATTAATTATTCTAAAATTTGTTTCAAAGGGATGATTACAGAGGAGTTACTTTTATTTTCTTTGGTAACGATTAAAAATTATCATTTTAATTTTTATTGATTTAAAACATATATTTTTATTCCTTTTTTTAATTTAAGTTAATAATAATTTAAGATAATTTTGATGTATTTTAAATCATAAAAAAAAAAATGATTCGCTAATGGTCGATGAAAAAAATAAAAACTCTGTTCATAGCCAACCCTGTGGTTGACAAAAGTGTAGTAATTATTTGGATTTTACGGAAAGAACTGGTTAACGTAAGGGTAAAACTGACTTTTGCATGTCTTCCCGCCTTTTCGTTAAGGGAAAACGCCACGTTGTTATGTGCTGTCCGTTCCCTTCCCGGGCCCGCTATCTTTTCAAATGCCATTTGAAGTGCTTATCTCCTATTTTTCTTGAATAACAGCTTAATTATAATATAATAATAGTATACAAGAAGAATATTCGTGATTGAAAATCACATATTATTCATTTCAAAATTAAAAAAAAATGATATAATTAAAATATATAAGTCAAAATTAAGAATTTGTTACTAAACTCACTCAAGTTATCCATTATCGGGATAGTAAAATCTAGAAGATTACAATTAAATTTAATTTCCTTTTTTTATTTACAAATAACATTTTCTCCCAAATAAAAAAAAAAAAAAACTCTGGATTTATAAAACAGAAAACGGTATTTATCATCTGTCATTTTTGAAAAGTGCAGAGAGAGACAGCGGATATTTGTCACCAAACTAAAAAAATATATCGCAATAAAAATTCAATTTATTTTAAATTTCTAATTGTTTTTTCGTTTTATATATCTATCTATCTATATATATATATAATCTCTCTCTCCACGACCTTAAAAAGGCCTCTGTTTTAGCCTTTTAGGAGCTCCCTCGCAGATTCTCTCTCTCCCTTTTCACGTAAAAGCTCGACGAATCTCACTCGCATTATCGTTTTCGTTTTTTATTTTTTTGAAAACTTGTTTTTCAAAGTTTCAAAAACGTTTCCAACTTTGGAATCTATGCTGATTATTATTTTTTTTTTGATTTCAGATCGGGAAGTCGTGAGAATGTCCAAGGCCGGCGCGTTGGATCTGGCTACCGGTGTCGGCGGAAAGATCGAGAAGAAAGAGGTTCTCTCCGCCGTCGAACAGTAAGTGGTCAACTTCGCTTTCGTCTTTTTGTGATTTTTTTTTTTGAATTTTTCGGTTCTGGTTTCGGTGATGTTTGTTTGAATTTTTTTAAAAAATCGTTGCATGCGTTGATTGTGTTTTTTTTGTAGATTTACTTTGATAGATCACAAATGCTGATATGTAATTTTAACATTTTTTTTTTAAAAAAAAAAAAAAAGCAGATATGAGTGAAGTAGTGAGTGTCGTTTTCGTGGTTTATATAACTGGATTTTCACTTCACTAGTGTTTGTGAATCATGACGACAATAATTGTTGAAAATGTGGATAAGTTTGCGCCGCTATTGGATCTGCTCTTGGTATATAGACCGGTGGTCACGCCAGATTTGTGATCGTGACCTAATTTAATGTTAATGTTAGCATTTAAGAAGAAAAGCTATGTTCAGTGTTGTGTGGGGACAGAGGACTGGTAATTGCAATAATAATGAAAATATGCTTAGAGATGCTCTCATGGATTGTATTTTTAAAAAAAGTATCATGTCATCAATGTGAAAAGATTTACTTCCTACATGACATAAGTATCATATGATAGACAATCAAATTAAAAAATTATTCTTCAATGCTTCTATGTATTTCCATTTAATGCTTCTATACTTTTTATTTAATGCTTCCATTTTTCTTGACTTTTAATTGGATTTGAAAATTAGAATTAAATAATTATTGATTTACTAACATGACCGTCTAACACACCCTCTGAAAATAGATAGTCATGTTGACAATGTCTATTTTTTTCCGTGTCATCTTAACTTGACATTAATGAGTGGTAATTACATTGGAGACGTTTATTTTAACTCAATATTTATTCATTCTACGTGAAATGTAATTTTTTCACAATTCATGAAAGCATTGGAGATGCTTTTAGTTTAGTATGTTGACCAAATAATTTTGACCTCTGATTGAGGTATCTGGACATGGAATCATCCGTTCTGTAAAAAATAAATAAATAAATAAAACTTAAAAATGAAATTCTTTATTATTTCCCTTGCTTTTTATCTGAATTAATTTTTACAGACATTGGATTTTTTTTTATTTTATGTTATAAAAGAAAAAAAAAAAGGCTTTTGGGGAAGCCAGTGAGATATGCATGGGCAAGTAGCTTGTGTGATTTATGGATGCTGCATTAAATTTTTCTTTTGGGGATATCCTGGCATGCGGTATTGTACGCATGTATTTTAGTTTTTTAAAATTGTTTTGTAAAAGTTTTAGTTTTAATGGTGTAGGTATGAGAAGTATCATGGCTACTACGGAGGGGAAGAGGAAGAGAGAAAAGCAAACTATACTGACATGGTAAGAGAAGTAATAGTGGAACAGTCTTTGCTTCTACATTGTTGAACTTATAAATGTCACCTGTCATGCGGGTGTATTTTTTTATGTCCTGCTAGTGCAAATTTGGCTTTGTATTTCTTTCAGGTGTCTATCTGTTTTCATAATAGAAATTCAGTAGGTGTTATGAGCTTTTGCTATTACAGATTTATTGTATGAATTGCCATGAATTAGTTAGGGGTTTACTGGCGGTGAATTTTATGGTTCAGTTTCATTTTTGTCTCATATTTCAATTTGTGGAAAACTGCATTATTGCATGTATAAAAGTAAAACTATGGTGCTGGAAAGTTTTTCAATAACTTGATATTGAAAAATTATGCTGGATGATAAAATGCTCTGTTTATCAACTTCTTTGATCATAAAGTTGGTTGATTCTTTCTGTTTGGAAGTAATAATTAGGAAAGTCGCTTGTAGGTTTGCAAGATTGACTTGTGACATGTCCTCATTGAACATTTTAAAATGTGGACACCTCTTTTAAATGTTCTTTCCCAATTGCGATTAGCTATTTAGTTTGTTGATTTTTAATGTAAATGGCAACTGGGTTGTCCACTCATACAACAACATCTAACTGCCTGATTTGGGTTTTCAGGTTAACAAGTATTATGATCTTTGTACCAGCTTTTATGAGTTTGGCTGGGGGGAGTCTTTCCACTTTGCACACAGGTGATCCCTTGTTTTCTTCTGCAGTTTATACAAAATTGAAGCAACATGGTTGTTTTTTCATCTGGTGCTGATAATGCTCTCATGAACATACTTTTTATGGTTTCAGATGGAATGGAGAATCGCTTAAGGAGAGTATCAAGAGACATGAGCACTTCCTTGCTCTACAACTTGGCCTTAAACCTGGACAGAAGGTTTGTTTGTTTCTATACAATATGGAAGTATATAATAGCTAGATATATCATTTTCATTGTATGAAATGTGATATATGGTTTACTTGTGTCGAACCAGGTTTTGGATGTAGGATGTGGAATTGGTGGACCACTGAGAGAAATTGCTCGATTCAGGTTATTTCTCATTATTATTTGGTTCTTCTACATAGGATATGATTTTGCTATATTGCTCTTACTAAATACTGAGTAAACAGTTGGCCTTATTTAAGAGTATTGTAAAGTTGCTTATTAAAGTTTTTTTCAAATGAAAAAATCAATTGGTTTCAGTTGTTTCTTGGGTCAAATTTGATGCTACATAGCTTGCTCAGATGTTGTAATTAGTAGGGAAGAAACTTTGATATTAATTCTTTTAACTGACATTTTACTAGTTATATCATGGCCTTTTTTTCTCTATTGAAGTGCGCTCCAAGAACCAAATGTAGCATAACGATATATATCATTGTCTCTTCATTTTTATTTGGAAAAGTTGTTTCTAGAAAGGGCATTAAGATTCCCGCAATTCTGATGATTTGCTGCAGCTCAACGTCTGTCACGGGGTTGAACAACAATGAATATCAGATAACAAGAGGAAAGGTACTTACTTTGGTAATTATAATATGACAAGCATCTGGAGCATTATCAGTTTGCTTCAATATTATGGTTGTGTTGCTACCAATCCCTGAGCTTTGACTATTATTGGCTCTATGGATTTCCAGTTGCTTATAACCTCCTTTACTTTCTTCTTTTAGTCACTGAAAATTTTTTATAACAAGACTGTCTTTGATATCACAAGTTTTTGTTGCCCCTCAGGAACTAAACCGCATCGCTGGAGTTGACAGAACCTGTGACTTTGTAAAGGTTTGTAGTATGTTAGGTTAATTTTGTGCATATATTGTCAAACTCATTTCTATGCATCAGCCATTTTCTTTGTTAAGGGATTGATTTGCCATTAGATGGTTTACACGTTACAGTGATGGCCTTCATAGTAACTTTTGTTTTTCTTATCAATGCAGGCTGACTTCATGAAAATGCCATTTCCGGACAATAGTTTTGATGCAGTATATGCAATTGAAGCTACATGCCACGCACCAGATGCGGTAGACCCATATTCATTTTTCCACTCAACATTTATTGCCTCTGCCAATATGGCACATTGGCTTTTTCTTGTGTATCTGCACATTTATCTCTGGTTAACATAAGTTAATGTTCTGGACAGCTTGGATGCTACAAAGAGATTTACAGAGTATTAAAGCCTGGACAATGTTTTGCTGCATATGAATGGTGCATGACCGATGCTTTCAATCCTCAAAATAAAGAACACCAAAGGATTAAGGTTATGATTTCCTGAATCTAAAGAAAAATCTGGCTGGTTATCATGTAATTTTGCTTGATTGGCTGATTGATATGATTATAAAAGTAATAAAATTCAACTTACACAGGCAGAAATTGAGATTGGAGATGGTCTTCCAGACATCAGGCATACTAAACAGTGCCTTGACGCTCTGAAGCAAGCTGGTTTTGAGGTGAGTTGCACATTATTTTCTAGATTTTGTTCTCTTTCTCTCATTGAGTCTAGTTTTTGTTACTTCATAACTATAAATTAGTTTTAATAAATTTTTTTATGGCATGAACATTTGGGTGGCATGATGGATAATTTATTTTGTCCGTGAAGGTTCTATGGGACAAGGATCTTGCTGCAGACTCACCTATCCCTTGGTACACGCCTTTGGATCCAAGTCGCATCTCACTGAGTAGCTTCCGCCTGACATCCGTTGGACGTTTCTTTACTAGAAACATGGTAAGGATTTCTTCAATGCTGCCATGTTCGTGTTACGTTATCATAGGAAAATCATATTTCAAAATAACTTGTTTAAAAATTTGGGATAGATCATATCTCCCGCTGATTCTTTAAGTTTCAAATTATTGATTTTACATTTTGTCTCCTTGTAGGTCAAGGTCCTAGAATATGTCGGCCTAGCCCCCAAGGGAAGTCAAAGGGTTCAAGATTTTCTTGAGAAGGCTGCAGAAGGGTTGGTTGAAGGCGGAAGGTCAGTTTTTGTTCTTCATACACATAGTAAATTAACAATTATAAGCTGATTTTATTTTTCACCATCTATAAAACCCCAAGTGGATGAGTTGAGACTCGTAAAATCCAACGGTTGTCTCAAGTTAGAGCTCCTGTGATAAAGGAAGGTCGAAAATTGTCTGGATATAGGAAAAATATCATCTTATGTAAAAAATTGAATCACATCTTACATTAATAGACATTGGCAGCTGGCAGGACGAAACTCATCATAACATTAACATTTTCTTTCAGGAAAGAGATTTTCACTCCTATGTATTTCTTCGTGGTCCGAAAACCACTCTCAGGCAGCCAGTAATATAACAAAAAGCAAACTCTTAACCAACTGCTTAATGGAATTCTGCAGGAGGATGTTGACTGGTAGAGATTTGTTTTATATGACCCGTTGGTTCTAGGATGTTTTCGATTGTTTGTATTGCTTTCTCTGTACTCAGCTTTCTGCCAATGTGGTGTGTTCCCTTTGTTATTTGCTGAGCAATGTCCCGCAACGATATTGTGTAATTTATGTTACCATGTCTACGTTTTAATATAATTCCTTTCCTGTGTTGCAAAGAAAAAAAAAATCCAATAACTGTTTGCTTGTTATTTTGTTTTTGTTTCCTGGGTTCATTTGCTGCCCTGTGATCATTTGGACATGATTTTTAACAAGTTTTATTAAATTAAAAAAAGAAAAAAGAAAAAAGAAAAATACTAAATCATGCGTGCCTGCAGGCATTGTTTAGGTACTTGACGACGAAAATTTTGGTCATCCTGTGATAAATTGCTGACGCCCATATCCATAAAATTGTGAAAGATATGAAAAATTGTATTATATTTCCCACTGGACAAATTTCAGCTTAGTTTATCTTTTAAGCATGCATTAAAATGTTAATTTGAAAAAAATTGAGATAAATTTCTTTTGATTTTGATGAATCTAACTTGTGAAATTAAACTGGCTCTAACATGAACCCTGTTAAACATTACAGATCCCCGTTGATACTTCTTAGGGGTCTATGATTTTGTGAACAAACAATGTGAAATAAAGACTTTTCAGCTTTAATAAAAGTTGAAAGAAAATTAAACCAAATACAACGGGATTAAAAAATTTAACTATTTACATAAAGATGACTCGTAAAAGTGTTTTTTTTTTTTGGGGGGAGAAAGACTCATAATAGTTTTAAAATTTAAATTTCAGAACATCATATGACATGATTTTCTCATTTTATATTAGTTTTTGAAAATATAAAGCTTGCAACTAGCTGGTTGTCCAGATAAATAATAGGGAAGAGGGAATACAAATTTAGATTATTTATCAATAATAATGTTTTATGAGCGAAATTGTTGCAACTAAAAAAAACTAATTTAGTGGGTAATATTTACCTCAACCAAAAAACTAATGTGGTAAGTGGTGTTTGTTAAGCTCTTCCTACACTTAAAATTTAATTCTTATTTATTCGACGTGAGATTGTGATTTTAACAGTTTTATTCTGTCTAATTAAAGAGAATTTTATTTCTTTTAAGTTTAAATTAGCTAATAAATTCCATACTCAAATGAAGGCTAGCTGTGTAAATCTGTGTGCGCATGTAAACTTCATAAAAAACAATTGTACATGACTAAGTTTCGACATTGGAAACGAAGAAAGAAATAAACAAAGAGACTGTTCCATTGGCAAAAAAAATCACACGACAACATGCCAAAGGCTTGTAATTGTTTTTCAATATGATTTTTTTTTTTCTTTTTCAATATACAATAACAAAGAGATTGTATCAGCTAAATAAAAGTAATACTAATTAAAAGTTTTATACGGCAAAAATTAAAACAGAAAATAAATATTTATGGATGTTGTAGCTATATCCACTGAATCTATTAAAAATTTGTGGTAAAGATAGGGAGAGGCAGTCAAGGAATCCAGCAAAGATTTTGGTAATGGTAGGTGGACATCAATTTGTCCACAGCCAAATATCTGTGACCGGTTGGTCGGTTAGTCATTGCCAAACGAAGAGAGAGATCCACATAATCTTATTTTAAAGGTTACATTCAACTGTTTTTACAAGTAGTTTCTATTTTATTGTTAATTAATTGTTTTCCCTCTGTCAAAAAATAATAATAATAATAATTGTTTTCCCATCAATTTGGTTAGCAAACTTCAATATCCCATATTGAGATTATAGACCCACAAGATTTGATTGGATACTATGAATGTGAGAAATCAAAATGAGAAGTAATTTATTGAAACCAGTATGTTCTTTCCTTTAGAAAGAAAAAAAACTCTCTTGCAACCGTTTTCAGCTAAACCATACTAATGAGCATTAAATTGATTGACCCTTTATTATTCTTTAAAAAAAAAAACCTTTATTATTATCTTTTTATCTTTTTTTAAGCTTTGTATTGACAACTGCATTAATTATTGGAAAAAACTTCATTGAGTCCTTAAAGTTTTAAAAAATATTAAAATTCTTTTAAAATTAATTTTTTTAATCCCTAACTTTTTAAAAACTCTTCAAAAAGATTTAAAACTGTCAGTCAACTCACAATTAACATTAATAGAATATGTAAAAAAATAATTTTACTCTTAATGATTGTTAGTTTCACATAAATTATCGGATTATCCTAATAAAATAATAAATTTATAAATTAAATTATTTAAAATATATCTGAATTTAAATTACTAAAAATAGTCTTAAGTCATCATTGACCGTCAATTGACTAATAGTTTGAACTTTTTTTGAAGAATTTTAAAAAAATTAGGGATAAAAAGAGCTAATTTAGAAAAAGCTCTAAAAACTTGATATTTATCGAAACCTTGAGGACTTGAATGCAGTTTCCCCCTTAATTATTGTCTCTCCAATCCAATTGGATCAAGTTTTTGACAACCGTCTTAATTACTGTCTCTCCAATCCAATTGGATTAAGTTTTTCAAATACTTTACCTTATTATGTAATCTAAACAATCTATGAACTGGGTCAAATAAGATACAACCCAGACAACTAGTTATCTAATTTAGAGGATGCATGGATAAGTCACATAATTTAGATAATCAAACCATCTATATGCAACCCAAACAATTAATTCTCTACCTTACGCGATCAATGAATGGGTCTCATAACTTAAGTAGTCAAACAATATATCATTCGATCTCATAGCTCTAGAGAAATGAACTGCCTGACTTTGAAAAACCAACCAAGTCTCCCACCTATATCAACATTAGAAATGTTGCAGACTGTCCATACCTTAAATGAACTAATAATTTCTATGTTGCTGTTTTAAAAAAAAATGACTAATAATAATTTCTATGTTGCTCAACTATATGGACTTCCTATTCACTTTTCCTCTAATAACAAAAATAATACTCAAAGTAGACAAAAATGAAAATAAAAATAAAAAACCCCTTAAAACCAATAATGAAAAAAATCCATTAAGAAAATGTTCCATTTCATAAGAACTCATTCATTAATATATATATATATATATTGTCTCTTCTTAAGCTTTGTCCAACCTCAAACAGAAGAATAAAACATGAATTCTTTCAAATCAACACCACCCTGAGCCGCCCCCAGCACCCGGTTGTTGGTAGCACCCACCAAACCCGCATGCCCTCCGCCGCAGCCAGCTTCTCCGCCGTGACGGTGGTGGTCGCCCTCGCCATCCTGGTTGGCCGGCGGGTGGTAGTACATCCGACCCGTTTGTGGGCACTTAGAATGAAACCTTGCCGCTATCCTGACCCCAGCATCCAATATCTCCGCATACTTCCCCATGATCTCCTCCTCCCTACAACGCCTTGTTTTCTCTCAAAGCCTCCTTGGAAGAGAGAGAGAACACGAAGGAGATAGAGAGAGGGAGAGAGAGAGAGAGAGAGAGAGAGAGAGAGCAGGTGTTAAAAGACGTCCCAAACGTGAGAGCAGCCCATGAAAATGGAAATGATAGAGAGAGAGAGAGAGAGAGAGAGATTACGAGAAGAAAAAGTTGGCAAAACGTGGGGGATATATACTTGGCTTTCTTAGGTTATTTTGTTTCACATGTTTGTTGTTTTTATTAATGACTTCATATTTTTTGTGTTTTTTTTTACTAGGTTTTTAATATTTATTTTTATTATTTTTATTTGGGCATTTGGTTGTTCGGTTGAGGTGTTTTGCAATGTTGTGCTTGTATTAAAGATTTATTTTGTTGTGTCCATGATCTTTATTCCGTTTATTTGGGGTTGCTAGTGTGAATGTAATTCGATGCTTTTAATGCGATTGTTTTGGAAAGTAGCACGTTGTTGGGAGTCAAAGGTAGGAGAGGCTTTAAATATTATTAGTTGAATTAAGACGTTTGTATTGCTTTTCAAACGGTCACTATCATGTGTTTTAAGGTTTATATTTGACATTTTATTTGAATATAATTAATTTTTCAAATAATGTATCACTGTCAATATTTTTAATAACTAGTAATGAAATTTGGTTTGTTTGATATTATTTAACATCATATATGACACTATGGTTGTTCGTTAATAATCCTCCCTACTCAAATTGTTACCATTAAAGATATGAATACATGTTGATATTACTCATAAAACTAAGTCACTTTTATGTTTAAACAAAATTAATCACTTTGTTAAAAATCAAAATATGTCACCATTTTCAGTAAGCACGAGATATTTTTTACCAAACTATGAAATCATATAAACCATTATGTAACTAAACTTTATATACTTTTCTCAAATGGAAAAAGAAAAAAGAAAAAAAAAATTGCGTGTAATTTGACAAATAATTGATATACAGGTGACACATCCCATATTTGACAAATCAAATGCTATCATTGAGTGTTTTATATTTAAAGCAAACTATAGGGGTAGGTAGAATAAGTGTGTAAAGCTTCAAAATGCAGTGTAATATTCGCCGCGTGGTGACCGGTAGCGCCGGTCGCTAGGATTCATTTGTCATCCTTGGTTGTCTTCAGCTTATACCAATTATACCCTTGCATTTTGTGCTAAACTACAACAATCTCCCTCTCTCTCTCCTTGGACATGTTCGAATATTGTCTTGCAAAATTGACCCAGTAACTTCTAGGTTTTTGTCATCTCACCGGCCAACCATGTCTAGCATTGAATTTGAGAAAACAGGTTCAAACTTGAGTTTAGGTAGAGATGATGTGATAAAATTCAACATAAGGCTCAATTTGAGAGAAGAAAATCGCCGATGAAATTGACGTATTATGGTTATTGATAATTACCAATTATGATAATAATTTTGAGTTTGTATTTATATATAAAAATATATGCCAGTCATGATTTAGTGAATCGATGTATAAACTACGTGATATATTAATTTGATTTAAACTTTTATAATTTGAAAGAATTATTATTAATTATCAAATAGATGATATCGAGCTAATGATATACCTTTCACGTCCATATTATGAGATTGTATGCTTAAGTGTTTATGTCTCCTCCATCAAATCTTGATTTTAATTATAATAGTTAAAAAAAAAATTGATGAATTTAAATTTTATATAAAAACTTTTTTATAACAAAAAATTATTATAACTGATGGGAAGAAATTATTACTGATATTTCCTTCATATTCATACTATTAAAATTTATAAAATCATTAATTTAGATATACGATACATATGATTAGAACATCACAACTTCGATTTAAATAAAAACTAGTTGGATACATAGAATATCATAAGGAGATTGTTATAAATATCAATAAATGGCGTGGGATCCTTTTTAATATTTGAGTACTACCTTCACCAGTTGACATGGTTTGCAAATTGTGGTGGCGGTCTCCAAATTGGGTGGAATATTTCCTGGCTAATGGGGCCTATCTCTTTATAAACATACCAAAATGTCAATATAATTAACCCAATTTACTTAATTTTTTTCCTTAAATTCTAATGTTGAAATGTGTGAAGCCATTTAATTGACTTAAATGAAGGTGATTTATTAAAGCAAAAGCAAGATTGACTTAAATGAAGGTGACTTATTAAAATAAAAGCAAGTTTTTATTGGCTTAATAGAGAGGCTAGCTTAAGCATAACTTATATATATATATATAGTACATATTATAAGTACAAGTACTACAATTGAAATTTTTTGATGTAAACTCTAAGACGTAACTCAGAACAAAGCTCTCAAAACTAGGAGGAGAGACTCACACATAAGTAAAAAATTAACACAAATATAGACTCACACATAGGTAAAAAACGAATCTTGAACCTGACTCACAAAGGAAGAGATAGGAGAGTAATGCCAATTGCAACACTCGCCAGCTTCATGAAGAAAATTGTTTAAGCTTCCTTAACAGTAAATCATTTGTTTGTCGCCATTGCCCATTTAATTTGACCACCCTACATTGCCTATAAATTGGCAATTGTCATTAGTTATTTAGCGTCCCAATCTTAAATTAAATTGGAAGCTTTCTTTTCTCTCTAATGTAGTTCTCTCATGAAATTTTATAGAAATATTGTAATTATCGTGGTTTAATAAAATCATTTTAGTCTTAATTCATGGATGTTTCACTTGCATTAAGAGTTTTACTACATAAATTTTGTGTCAACTATTTTTATCTTTTATTATTTCTATTTCCAAGTTTCCATTCAATGTTATTTTTTATTTTAGATTTATGTTAAGAGTAGAATAATATCGATTGTTATAACATCTGTAAAAAAAAAAAAAAATTAGGTTGAACTAATTCACTAGCTAGCAATCTAATAATGTTATCAAAACAAAGAATAATCGTTGAATTATATTAATGTCATTTAATAATTCTGCCAAAACTTTGATATAATGGCCATTTCTTAGAGCTTTTTGAATTGCTTCGCCCTCACTAAATTAAGAGAATTAATTTATATTCCAATTGTATATATTTCCTTCCGTCTCTTTCTTTAGTTGTGCTAGATTATCCAAATTTGTCTCTTAAATTCAAGTAATCTGATATGAGAGTTGTAACAATGTATAAATCATAAGATGATGTGTTTGTTTATACATCATATCCTTCTAATATAAATCTAGTGAAAAAATAATAAACAATCTACTATATTTTATTAAAATGAAAAAAAAAAATTAATATGATTAGGCCCATGGGTCCAAGGCCCATTAAAACAAATAATGGCCCATTATAGGCCCAACAAGTAAAATATATACTCTAACCCCACTCCAGCGCCACGTACGACCACCACCGCTCCATTACATCCACCGTCTTACGCCGCGCCATCGGCCGCCATCTCCGCCACCACCGGCCGCAGGTTAGCAGAACCCACTTGTCTTCACTAACATGCGCCTCTCCCCATCAGTCTACACACCACCCACCACCACCGCCCACCACCCAAAATTTCACAAAGGAGCGATTTTTATAATCCATTCGTCCAAACGGAGCCCCGGCACGACCCAGCAGACAGGACTCCAAAGAGAGGCCAAGAAGAGCCTGTCCAAGATACTGAGAACTGAATTTGCTATCACGAACATTGAAAGCAAAGTGAACTCCAAGAAGTACAGGAACTTGTGGCCTAAAGCTGTTTTGGAGGCTCTCGAAGGAGCAATCAATGAGAAAAAATGGCAACTTGCTCTCAAGGTTTGGTTTTTATTGTGTTTTTTTCTCTTTAGTCTATCTGGGGTTGCTTGGTTTTGTCTGAAGCAGTGCTTGTTTGTGATGGCTATATGAGTTTCATTTGTGTTGGTATGTTTGCTTTTCACGGTTGGTTTTAGTGTATATGAAAATTATAATGTGTTTTTAGTGTTGTTTTAGAGGTAGTTTGTGGTATAAGAAGCTATTTTGGTTTCTATGGGGTTGTCTTGTTTTGTTTCAAACAATGCTCATTTGTGACGTCTCTGTGAGTTTCATTGGTGTTGCTATGTTTGCTTTTCCGGGTTGGCTTAGTTAATAGTGAAGTTTTGTATGTTTACTAAGTGTTGATGTAGTTGATTGCTCGTTTTAGAGGTTGTTTGTGATACAAGAAACCATTTTTGTTTTATGGGGTTGTCTTGTTTTGTCACTGACAAGGGTCATTTGCTCTGTGAGTTTCATGTGTGTTAGTGTGTTTACTTGTCTGAGTTTGTGTAGTTTATATGAAGTTTCTGTATGTGTTTCTGAGTGTTGGTGTAGTCAATTGCTCGTGGAAAAATCTTCAATTAAATTGTGAAACAAGAAGCTGTTTCCTGTGATAGATTTTTGGGCTTCTTCGTCAACAGCACTGGTATGAACCGAGATGCCAAACGTATACAAAGCTTTTAATGATGCTTGGCAAGTGCAAGCAACCTGAGCAAGCAAGCTGGCTATTTGAGGTCATGTTGTCTGACGGGCTGAGACCAAGTCTTGATGTTTACACTGCTCTTGTAAGTGCTTATGGGCAAAGTGGCTTCATTGGGAAAGCGTTATCTGTTGTTGATGATATGAAATCGGTCTCTAACTGCAAACCTGATGTGTACACATATTCTATTCTTATAGATTGTTGCACTAAATTTCATCGGTTTGATATGATTAAAAGAGTGCTTGCTGAGATGTCTTATTTGGGGATTGAATGTAGTGCTGTCACATACAATACGGTTATCGACGGATATGGTAAAGCTAAATTGTTCAAAGAAATGGAGACTTCATTGACTGATATGGTCGAAACTGGCAGCTGCCTTCCAGATATTTTCACGTTGAATTCTGTGGTTTCCGCTTATGGGAATAGCGGGCAGATTGTAAAAATGGAGAAATGGTATGATGAATTTCAGCATATGGGAGTGAAGGCGGACATTAAGACAGTTCAATATCCTAATCAAATCTTATGGCAAAGCAGGCATGTACGAGAAGATGAAATCTGTTATTGATTTCATGGAGAAAAGGTTTTTCCAACCTACCATTGTTACGTATAATAGTGTCATTGAGATACTTTGGAAGGGTTGGGAATATCGAAAAGATGGAGGAATACTTCCGGAAGATGAAGTATATAGGAATGAAGCCTAACTGTATTACTTATTGCTCTCTTGTTAATGCTTACAGTAAAGCTGGACTTATGAAAAGGGTTGATTCAATTTTAAGGCAGGTAGAGAATTCTGATGTAATATTGGATACACCGTTCTTCAACTGCATCATCAGTGCCTATGGTCAGGCTGGTAATATAGAAAAAATGGGTGAGTTGTTTTTGGAAATGAAAGAGAGACATTGCATTCCTGACAATATTACCTTTGCTACTATGATGCAAGCCTACAATGCCCAAGGCATGGTCGAGGTTGCTCAACTTCTTGAAACCAAGATGATTACTACGAAGAATAATCCTGGTATGTTGCAATACCTTTTACATTCTCATTATATTATATATTTGCTGGTATAGAAGAATCTTTCATACGATACTTTGAAAAAAAAAAAAGAAGGAACCTTTCACGCAATGACTTGACTCCTAGTAATTGTTACCTTCGATCCTCATATTAGCAACGGTTACCCTCAGCTGAGTAGCTAGATTTTGATTTGGTTATATTGCTACTAGGGGACTTGCTGAAGTTGTAAACCTGAAAAGTCTTATGTATGAATTTTTATATTGCACTTTTGTATTACACCAACTCATATTGTTGTCTTTGCATGGATACAAGGTTGATTGGAGACTGCTAGCATAATCGGGGTATAGAAGAAGAGCAACCTTGGAAAGAACTTGAAAAGAAGTTTTGCTGGCTTGTGATCACGCTGAAAGACTTATCGCTTGCTTTCTTTGTAACCTCATCTGCTGGAGGTAATTATTGTAGATTGACACTCGATTTCTCAAAATTATCTTATGGCATTCTTTGCTTATATACAAATCGTACTTAGTGCACTATCACTTGAAAAGTGTTATTGTGTCTATCTGTTCACAGAGTAATAGTTAGCTAAACTCATGCAGGTTGACTAAGTGCTGGTGGGCAAAGCAACTTTTCTTTCTACACCTTGATACGAAGAAGTTTCCACCATGTCTTGTGCAATTTTGCCATTAAATTATGATTGCTGTGGGCACAAGTACGGCAAGTGAGCATGCCATCTTCCTGAGGAACCTTCGAAAAGAAGTTAGAAGAGGGTATTGTACAGCGATCAGCAAATGATAGATTATAGACAATGTGATGGAAACCAAATGTTCCGTTGTGGACTATTACATGTAGAGAGCACTTAGTATTCTTTGTGTATTCCAATATTTTGTACTATAACTTATGCTTAGCGTTTAGCTTTCTATTTAGGTAACACCTACGGTGGAAACGACTCCAATCTTAGTTATTCTCAAGCTAAATAAGTGACATAGTTTTTAGTTTTCAAATGTTAATTGTTCACCATTAGATGTAGAGAACACACAGTATTCTTTGTGCATTCCAAGATTTTGTACTAGAACTTATGCATAGTTTTAAGCTTTTTATTTAGGTAACACCTACGGTGGAAACGACTCCAATCCGAGTTATTCTCAAGCTAATGAGTGACATAGTCTTTTGTTTTCAATACATCGACTTCTTCGCATAATAATTGCCTTATATCTACTTTTGGGCCGAAAGAAACTCCCATTCCCTGAAAAAGACACGTATTAATCATAACACAACAGCAAGTATGGGCTGGACCACCATTAACAAAACACTTCGTGGAGATGTGTTATGCCACTGCCACCCAATGCTAAATACACCAGCTTTCTATTTCTATACACATTGACGTCTAAACTCTAAAGGGTACACATTACTGGAATTTGCACATACACAAGTTCCAAGTAAAAAAGAAAACTTTTTCAATTTTAGAACCTCAAGTTCAGAAGTAAGTGGTAAATTCATAGTTGAAAAGCATTCAAAATTCAGGCTTATCTTTATATTGCGAGAATTTCATATTCTAAATAAAATAGGTAAAGGCCTTATATGTTAAGAAAAATTACAGATAACTAAATAGTAGACAAAGACATATTTAATTAACAACAATAAATAAAGTATATGGATAGAGTCACGTAGATGTGGCATTACAATAATAAAATGTAGCCCCATATATATTGCATAAATATAAACAAATTAGCAACACATATATAACGTATAATAGTAAATAAAATCGATAGCTATGCATATAATGTATAAATACTAAATAAAGTCGGTGTAATCATGCATATAATAAATAAAAGTAAATAAAAATTGGCACAGTCTTGCATATGATGCATAACGATAAATAAATGAAGTAGGCATAGCCATACATACAATACATAACATATAAATGAAGCAGGCAGTGCATACAATGCAAAAAGATAAATGAAGCAAACATAGTTGTGCATATAATGTATGATAAGTATTTTTTTTTTTTATATATCATTATGATAGGTAACTGAGATAGATATAGCCATGCATGTAATGCATATCAGTAACAAAATAAGCATAATCACATATATAATGCGTACCATTAACCAAAGTCAACATAATTGTATAAATAATGCATAATAATAAATGAAGTCGGCATAGCCCTACATATAATGACAATCATAACTATAAGTATAGTCAGTAAAGTCACATATAAAATCTATAACAATAACAGTAAATAAAGTTGGCAGAGCCGTATATATAATGTATAACCATAAGTAAAATTAGTATAACTATATATATTAAGTCGGCAAAGCCATACATTCATTAAGTCGATAGAGCCGTACATTTATTAAGGTTGATATAACCTAGACCTATTTAGGTTGGCAAAGCCAAACTTGCAAGATAAATTATAAATAAATATGAACAGTAAGTAAACTATTGATAATGAGATCCTAGTTATCTACATAAATTATATAAATAATGTATTATAAAATAAAAATAAATTAAATAAAAAATACATTATAACAAGTAAAGTCAACAAAGTAGCATATATAATCCATAACAACAATGGTAAATAAAGTCGGCAGAGCCGTACATATAATATATAACCATAAATAAAATTAATATAACCATATATATTGAGTCGGCAGCGCCGTACATCTATCAAGTCGGCAGAGCCATACATTAATTAGATCGGTATAACCAGACTCACTTAGGTTGGCAAAGCCAAACTTACAAGATAAATCATAGATAAATAAATAAATATAAACAGTAAGTAAATTACTGATAATGAGATCCCATTTATCAACCTAAACTATATAACAATGTATTATAAAATAAAAATAAATTAAATAAAAAATACATCCTAACAAGAAAATTGCCTTGTCTTTACTTGAATGGAAGAATGTAAATGAATAACGAAACAAAGAGCATATAAATTTTATTAAACAAGAAATTTAATGAGTAGAAAAACAAAAGAACCGGGAGTGAAGTAGAAGCTATACATTTTTATTCACCGTTTGAAAAACAACCGAGTCCACACACAGACATATATATACATAGAGAAAAGTTGGGTCGGCTAAGGCTAAGCCATGTTTACAAGTAATCATCATGACTTGCCAATTCCTCAACCAATGAGAAATCTCCATGTGTGGACCAATTACAATAAAAAATGTTCTTTGTAACTAGTGAGTCAAAAAGTAAATGGGTGGGGTGTATTTAGGTTGTTTTCCAGGAACACAGAAAATGAGCCCACACGGTGCCACTGTTGTAAAAGTTGTTAATATAGGTGCGGTTTTCGGTTGGAAATAGATTCAACCAAAGCCTTAGATTTCGATAACTTCTTTATTAGAGAAAATCTTAAGGCATTCAATCTTAAGTGCATCAAGTGTACTGCTAAATGCTGTATTCGATCCGAAAATTTTGATATATGATAACATTCGGGTGTTGCATATACAATTTTTACCGTTTATTATATATTTTCTAACTAAATACATCACATAATATTCTACAGGAGATTTTTTCATTATTAACCGTCAAAAGAAACAGAAAATGTTACAAAACCCTATTGGTTTTGGTTATTATTGTTGGTTTCATTATCTAATAACGTGATTAAGATATTAAAATAATAAAAAAGAATTATTTTATTAAATTTTGGTTACTACGGATTGCAACTTTAACTATGCACAAACGACAGTCCTCATTGGTGGGAATCCCTACTCATATTTAATAAACTAGAGAAACTAGAACTCCAACTTCGAATGCAATTATATGGAATTATGGATACGAATTACAATGTGTGAAAGGAATTTCACAAGTACAAAGACTATTTAAAAGCTGCAAAAAATTCAAAACCAAAATCATAGCTAAAAGCACTTTTTCCTGTGAAGCTCCAAGATCTTTTAAGAAAAAGAAACACATGTGAAGAAGAAGTTGACCTCCATTGCCAAAGCAAGAAGCTTCTAATGTAGTGGAGCCATGCATCAAAGCTTTGATGAGAAAACATGTTGAATCAATCAAATACCAAAGGGTTTAAAAAAAAATAATAATAAACAAAACAGTGAAGAGCATCATTACATATATGAAATGAAAATGCCATACATTGACCACTGTCTTTGAAAAGTTCAAGTCTTTTCTTGCAAGCCCAAAAAAATTGCTTTTTAGGAGAAATAAGACTAGAGAAGTGGAGGGGTGGTCATTTCGTTTGGTAAGTCTTTGCGGCTGACAATCAACCCAAGCCGGTTCTTTGTGAAAACAGTATCAAAATTCGATGGTAGTGTTTTTGGTAGGAGTCACTTGATAAGACTTCAATTATTTTTTGGGAGGGGATGTTCAATATTGTCATGCATGTCCACTTTGTTAGATGTACAAAGTTTTGGTTGATTCAACTATGTCAAATCTCTTTGATTTTGTTTTCCCATTCTTCAACGTAGCAATCTAGCTTCTATGCAAACTATTTACCGGATTTATTTTGAACCATTTGCTTCAGTTAATAATTTTTTTCGATAATGTGATTGAAATAGATTAAAACGTGTTATTATATGAGAATTAATTAGATTGTTATTAAAACTATAGTTAAAAGCTATTGTGTGAAACACAAAACTGAATTAAGGTGCTTCCTACAAAAATTCTCCTAATTAACTTTAATTGGGGGGTGTATTTAATCTAAACTTTTAATAACTTTTATAGAATTTAAAAGTTTGGGTGGGTTCAATATAGAATTTTAAAAACTATAAAAGTTAGGTGGTATTCAGTATAAACTTTTAGTGATTTTTAAAAGGTCTATAAAAATTATAAGGTATTTAATCAAGACTTTTAAAGAGTTTATAAAAGTTATGGGGTACCCAAAATATCAATGATTTTTATGAAATTTTAAATTTTAATAACTTTGAGAGATTTTTATGAACTTTTATGTTAAATTAATAATAATCAAACTCCACAAATTCTCTCTCACTGCTTTCAAAAACTTTTATAGACTTTTGTTATTGAATATAAAAAGTAAATCTCTTTCTTTTCCAAAGGACATCAATTTATTATTTTGTAGAAGATTTAAAGTTTGAATCAAAGTTGAGGAGTTAGATGTTAACAAAATAAATTTAAGAAATGAAACATTTTATAATTTATATTTATATATATAAAGTACCCAAAAAGAAAGTCTAGATGGATATTGATTCAAATCATCTATGTCAAAAGAAAAAATTTTCACTGAAATGAGAAATATAACTTACAAAAAGTATAATTTGCAACACGAGCTTGTCAAATGAATATATTGTTATTTTAAAAATAAATGAAAATCTATAAAAATTTATCAATATTTACGAATCTTCATCTTCTTCATCATTATTAGTTAATGAAATGATAATTTTAACTAATTTATCGAGACTAAAGAACAATAAAGAGAGTATGCTAATATAGTTGTTATAGTTGTTGATATATGGAGCGATATTAGGATTATTGATAAGACATTAGAGATTTTATTTTTCATAAAAAACATAAAATAAATAATGAAATGTTTAAAATATTTGATATTTTGGTTATCAATTTATGTAATTGAGGTGATTTTACTTTTATTTCATGTACCATACTTTTTTTATCATTATTGACATGATAAATATAATTTTATTAATTTAAAAAGTGTATATTATATTATAAGTTAGTAAAAGATTGGTATATGAAAGTACGTGAAAGTCTATAAAAGCCTATAAATGTTTATAAAAATCTTTCATAATTTCTTTTAAAAATTTATCAAAGTTAATAAAAGTCTCTTAAAAAGAGTTTATAAAAGTTTATGAAAGTCTTTCATGAATTTGTAAAATTATTTGAAGTCTATGAAATTCTACAAAAGTCATTCGTTGAATAAAATCTATGAAAGTTTTTCAAAATCATGATTGAATACACTCGCCTTAATCATTGTTTTTTTCGTAGTTGTGAAATTAGCGTTCAATATATTTGAACTTGAAAGGAAAGTTTATACATAGTGGAATATGACTAAAAATGCATCTTTTTGGAGGTCAAAAACTTCCCTTCAATCATCAAAAATATGTTCTTTCAAAGTGAGTACAATCATTACATAGCACAAAAGTCATAGACTTCTATTACAAGTTTACATATCTTTAACCAAACTCAAAACAGGAACCCACAAAATCCATATTTTCTTAGGGTTGTATAATTACAATTGGTTTTTACCCTGTTTAGATCTCAATAGTTGTCAATCATGTGTTGGTTGTACAGATTTGAAGAATTAAAACATCTTATCTAGGTTTGAATGACAATATCTTGTTTAGGTTTGAATGAGTATATTTTATCATCACATTTAAAAGATATTCTTTTATCAACCATAATAGTGATTGAGATAATAAAAAATAAATTTTTATTGTAAAACATGAAAATAACGTTATACTTGTGTTGTTCAATTGAAGATTTTTGATATATTAGACTTTAGAAAAATTATCATTTTCGAACAAGAAAAATGAACCAATTTGGCATAGAATTTAAGAACATAAACCAATGGACTTCTTTAATTATGCTTCTGTTTCCTTGAACTGCCATTATCGCATTCAAGCTTTGAAGCATATGATGTATTCCTATCAATTACATGCATGCATCTCTTTACTCTTGTTCATGTTCTCCACTTTCTTGACAACTTGGAATCTCTCTTTTTTCAAGCACCTCAATAATGTCTCTTTGAACCGATGCTGCCTAATGTGGAATCAAGAATTGGAGAATGAAAATGTCTTTTATTCTATTTTATATATACATAATTTATACGGAATATGTTTTTCTTTGCTGATTCCTAGATTTCCCATTGAAGAATATAATAACACAAACCGACTATCTAGAACACATGTATATTTAGAGAGAGAGCAAACAAAGTCACTTCGTAACATTATAAAGTTATATAAAATCACTTTTTAACATTATAGAGCCAAAACATATATAGAAAACATTTAAAACCTTGTATCTAATAATTCATATATATGTAGGTTTTATTGGAATAAAGTCAATTTGGTTTTATTTTTATTTTTCCTTGTTGAACTTTTTAAAGATTATAATGGTTTTAATTTTTTATTAATTAGTAACCATCACTTCAAGAAGTGACCTTTTCTTAATTCTTTTCACACTTTTTGGACCTATTCTCTAAAATTATTTTTTTGATATCAGATTTCAAAAATCAAAATACATTAACGATTTTAAATTATATTTTTAATGATATTTTTAGCGTTAAAAGCATTAATGGGTGTCTTTAGTATACACTTAAACAAAATTTGTATTCACATATATAATTCTAATAGAAATACAGAATTTCATGTCCAAAGAAAATATAAATTTGTCTTTTTATTTAAATTTAGTATTGACAAAGTTTTTCTAATTAAGGGCACGTGTGATGAAAATCATTTACTATTTGAAATTCATTTGACATTAAATTTAGAATTATTTAGCATAAAATGTGAACATACCCCTCTACTCTTATAGAAGTTACTTTACTGATGATTGATCTTGTAAGTTTTAGTAAATTTTTATTCGATTAGTGTTAAACTTGAAAAAGTAAACAGTATTATTTGAAATTTAAAGAGTATACAAAAATACGTGAGCTTAGGTGTGGAAAAATATTGAAGGTTTTATAATCCAATATTTACTAAAAGTAATGTTATTTTGTGGTTTTCAAATATTTTTTTTTTTTTCACTTAGAAAATTAATTTTGAAAAATTACAACCAAATATATTTTTCATAGTTTGTTGTTCATATAATATTTATATCCATATAAATTGGATGCAACTTTTATCTTCAAATTGTGCAAAAATATTTCGATGGAATAATTCTCGAATCTCTGTGCAACTGCGGGCAGTGAAAAGGCTTATTCCTGCCTAGATACAAAAAATAATTCCTATTTCCACTGACACCTAATTTCAATAAACCAAACACACGAATAATATTCTGAAATTATATTGCCAATAATTATCGATACATCAATTCGTCATGTAAACTCGGAAAAAAGGAAAAAAAAAAGGGAAAGAAGAAAAAATCTCCAAGGAATCAACCGAATCTATGTATACTTCAACTTTCAACAATCTTTAACAATTATATTGAGGATGGCTATTGGCGCCCATAAAATCTCACTCCATGCTCATTTTGTTTTAAAATTTTTATTATTAAAAAATTTTATAACAAAAGTACTTATATATCTAATCAATATAATGTATAAAAGAAAAAGAAAAAAAATCTAACAACCTTGTCTATTCATGTTTTTCAATATTGATATGTAGTTAAATTATCAAACGATTAACAAAAAAAAAAATGATGGTAGAAAATCTTTACTCCCAATATAAATCTTTTTTTTCCACATTTTGTAACAAAATTACTTACATAAAATGCAAATGCAATACTCTCTTAAATTAATTCTATGACTTTTGTATTGTCAAAAGTCTTGCCAGTATAGATCTACTTATAATAGCAGATAAAAGTCAACTTAAATTAGACCTGATTAATATAGTTGACGTGAAACAGCCTAGGTTAAGTTGATTTTTGTCTCGGTAAAAGCTAATACAATTTGTTAATTCTTGTTTTATTAGGGTAAAAAGAAAGTATATATTAAATAAAAGTATAAAGGTTATTGTATATCTTGGTGAATTAAGAAGTCCACATTATGAGAGCAAATATGAATAGCATATAGTTGTCGAAGTTCCAGATATAATTATGATAACCAAAAAGGTCCACGATATGCCAAGGAAAATTCAAGACACACAGGTTTCCGAAAAGAAATAAAAGGAAATAGGGTATTTTTGGAGTTATGAGAGATGTAAAGAGAACATTATTAAATTAAATTGATAAGATTTCAAAAATAAATAAATTTGTACAATGGGTATTTTGAGAAGTTGGGTGTGGCAAGACA
The DNA here is from genome assembly GCA_021234005.1 of Nephelium lappaceum. Lineage (NCBI taxonomy): Eukaryota > Viridiplantae > Streptophyta > Magnoliopsida > Sapindales > Sapindaceae > Nephelium > Nephelium lappaceum. The sequence continues at coordinate 20,916,776 of CM038003.1, read as the reverse complement.
TTCTATGGGTGGCTCTATATAAAGGATCCGAAAAGTTTTGCTATCCAACAATATTATTAGATTTGAATTTATGTAGTAACATATTTGATTAATAATTTAAAAATATTTCATAGAGGTAACAGAATGCAACATTTTTCTTTAGTGCACCTTTAAATTAGGCTTTTATTGTAATCTATTGAGATCAAATACAATTAATCACATGTAAAAAGCAATTAGCATGACCTTCTTTTTTTGGAAAAGCACAACCAGCATGTTCTAATAGTCAGTTTTACAACACAATGAAAATGACGTACCAAACACGATTAACATGGCAGAATATTTACTCTCACAAGTTCACACAATTAGCATAGTTCAATAATTACAATACCAAGAAAAGATTTGATTAAATATAATTGCCACAGGTTAAATACTTTAAGCTCACGATATAATGAACAGGTATTTTTATCTTCTAACATACACTAAAGTTGAAGGGATAGAATTTGTTAAACTCTATTATGATCAAATACTATTAATTATTCTCATGGAAAAATGTTATTCGGAAACTTAAAAGTTGTTAAAAAAATTATTAATTAATTATGATTATAAAATTCATAAAGATGTGATTTCTCTTTATTTTTGAATATTATTATAATTTTTTTTTTGAAAGATAATATTATTATTATTTTAAGGAAAAATCTCAAAAAACTTATCGAAGTTTATAAAAATATCAATTATACCATCTATAGTTTATTTTTATTCAAAATTCTCTCCGATATTAATAAAAACACTTAAAATACTCCCTGAAAGTTTGTAAAAGGATAATGATGCCCCTCACAATGATGGATTCCATTAGGTTGATTTAGTTGACCGTTTGACTTCAAGCAAAAACGGAAATGTGATAAAAAATTATTTGTAATTGATTAAAATAAATTAATACAAATATAATATATTTTTGAGAAATATAAAAATATAATATTAAATTTGAAAATAAATAAACATTTTAAAATATAATAATATAATTAAAAAAAAAAACTAGAAACCATTTCTTCATTTTCATCTTCTCCTCTATTTCTTCATCTTCATCTTCTCTTCATCGTTGCTGCCACTACCACCCATCTCCATTTGTCTTCTTCTTCCCTTCTCTTTTCTTCTTCTTATTTTTCTTCCACTGATCTCATCACCATCGCCATCCATCTCCATCGCCAATAATTGTGTCGTATCCATCTTCACCACCGTCGAGCCGACACACTCCCTTCACATAACTAGACCGGACCTCACCGTCCCCTCACCCCCTCACCGGGTTGTCGTCATTCTCTCAAGTCTCTCTTTACCATCGTCAGTCCCTCACACGGACGACTCTCTCCCTTTCGCTCTCCCTTCGCCAGTCTATCACTTGGATGCACTCTCTTCCCTCTCACTTTCCCCTCACCCATGCTTTTCCTCGCTAGTGGTTAGCTGGTTACGGTGTCGTGCTTCTCTTTGTTGATTTTGGTTGCTGATTTTGATTGATTTTGGTTGTTGATTTTAGATGATTTTGATTTTGGTTGGTAATGGTGTTGATGATTGATGGTAATGGTGTTAATGATCAATGATGGATGACTAGGTTAATGTGGGAGATTTGGGATGATGATAACTAGGTTTCCAGTCGATGGAAACCTAAAAATGAGGGGAGAGAAAAAAGAGAAGGAGAGAGAGAAAAAGAAAAAGAAAGAGGTGGCGGTTGGCGACAGTAATCTGGTGGAATCTATAGCTGATGTGTTGGAGGTTGGTGATAAAGACTGCTAATGATTAAGATGGAGGTTGAAGGTTGAAGATGATCTATGGCTGATGGATCTCTTTTTTTTTTTTATCAATTTTTTTTATTAGTTTATCTTTTTTATTTTAAAAATTATTTTAGTTTTTAAATAAAAATATTTTTATCCTGGTTAAAATTGTCTTTCTATAATTTTATCAACTTTTCTGTTGACTTAGTAACCGTAGGGAGGATTTTGGATAAAAACAAAACTAATATGGTAAAATTGATATTTTTTCAAACTACACATGATTTTTTGGAATTATCCCTAATTTTGATGAAGCAAAATTGCTTTAATAAAATTTTTGTTACACACAAATTATAAGATAATTTATTTGATTAAAAATCAAAGATATTGTCATAATTTACAAATAAGAATTATATTACATTTTTTAAAAAATATATGTAAATAGTCATTTCAAAAATATAAATATAATATTGTAAGACGTGTTAATTATACTTTTAGATGATTTAAGATTTACTCAATCGTGGCCAAGTAGGGTTGATATTGTGGTTAAGTTACATCCACTCTAACTCAAGTCAAGGGTTTGATCTATATTTTTTATTAAAATATATATAATTTTCTCATTTTATATAGATAATTTTCTATCTCATTTTAAATGGTTTCGATGTTCCGATGTTAATACGAAAAAAATATATATATCCTCGCCTGTAAACTAGGAGGTTGGATAACTACAAAAGCTGATTGCGTTCTGATATCATCAGTACGAAAGTGGACCCACCCATGTAACGGCACCGCCATGACGTGTCGCTCCAAGAGTGGCTATTTAGCCATGCAAAGTCCATGATCACTGTAACAGCGTACACTTATTGAGCTCCTTACCATCCGATGATCGCCACGTGTACACGCACGTTTTGCAATCAAATCACATGTCAGGCGGCTGCGCTAGGATAATATCGGTTTATTTTATATTATTTTATTTAAATTTATTTTTGTTTTCTCAAAAGTTTCAAGCTTCGTGACCTAAAGGTCCTAAAATAACCGAAAAAGGTGCCCCTTTTGTAGCGTCGGTTTGTGTACATATAACATACCCCATTCTTCTTGGACCTAACTTTTGATTTTTGGCTTTTATTTTATCCATATCTATAAACTTTATTATGATTATAAATAAACATAGTAAAAAAAACAAAAATCTATACACCACTCCACCTAAGTTCTCTTTTTTAAAATTGACAAGATCTTTAATAACACAAATAATTATTATAAAGGTTTAAATTTTACGATACATATTTATTTATGTATACAGAGTTTCTCTTTTTATTATGAAATTAACTACCCTTTATTGTTATGGAAGTAGATTTTTGAATCCATTGTTATTATTTTAGCTTATAATTGTATTTCATGATGTTATGAAAACAAATACCTCTCGATTGTATGATAATAGATTCATTTATGTCAATTCTATACATATAAAAAAAATTGACAATCACAGTAGAGAATTAGTAGTACCTATCAATTTCAAGTGTTAATAGTGCACAGCCAGAGCCAAAGAAATTATATTAAGAAGGGCTATTATATTAAACTTTTTTTGGAGTGAGTAGAGTGAACAAATTATAAAATCTAATCGGATTTGTACTTTTAAAAAAATAAATAAAGAAAGGGGTAGCCCCTCCCTCCCAGTTACACTCCTATGATAAAAGATAAGATTTGTGATAAAAGATACAAATCTTCTTGTACTTATTTAAATGAATGATATGATATTAAACTTAGAAGGAATGATTTACAACTATTCAATTGTCGACTAGGAAATGAATATAGCAATGTATGTATAGCTTTTTATAACACGGTACTTTGGTTTTGACAAAATTAGAATTTGAATTCTCAATTAAGGAAGCAACTATCAAATTAGATATTTTAATAGCTTCTTGATGATGAAATAAATGATATTTATATAGATGGTAAGAAGGAATTTAAATGTCTTATTATGAATGAAAAACTTTATTTTAATCTCTAAGATTTCGAAAAATATTAAATTTTTAAATCTTTTTTGAAAACAACTATTTTAAAAATAATTTTTTTCATCTCTAACTTTTCAAAAACTCTTCAAAGAGTTTAAAATCGTTAATCAATTGATGGTCAATATTAACAAAATACGTAAAAATATATATTTACCTTGATAGTTGTTAGTTTTACTGTAAATTACCGAATTATCTTAATAAAATAATGAATTTATAAATTAAATTATTTAAAATGCTTTTGAATTTTAGTTATTAGAAATGGTCTAAAGTTACCATTGACTGTCAGTTGACTAATAGTTTTGACTTTTTTCAAGAGTTTTGAAAAAGTTAAGAATGAAAATAACTGTTTTCAAAAGTGCTTAAAAAATTTGATATTTTTTAAAATTTTGAGGAATAAAATAAAGTTTTTCTTAATATGAATAATAAAATCTTGTGACATTGAAAAGTGAGAAAATTGATATTTTTAGATAAAGGAGATTTCAAATCATGACACTAATTGTGATCTCCACATGCATGTCATAATTTCCTATCAAGTGTTACTTACTCAACTTATCTTGAAAAAAAAAAAAAAATCATTCTTATGACAAGACCAAAGTGTAATTACTATATTATTCAAAACTCGTGACAATGACCTATATTTTCATCCTAAGCCAAATGAACAATAATTTGTCTAAAATGGAGCGAGAATTTGTTGTTTGAAATGAAAATCCAAATCTATGAGTCTATATGACAATTGAAAGTTTGAATGTAATTATGTGATCAACATTTAAAACCATGATTATTAGATCATCATCATGACGTACTATTAATGAATATACCAAATTAATTATTATATCCCTTGAGATAAGGTTTAAAAATCAAGTACCTATGATAACTAGATCATTAATGCACTACAAGCTCACAAATCACATATAATATAATTCATATAATAACGGTAAATAAATTCACCTAAGTCAAATATTTTGAGAGTTTTATTAAAAGAATATTATAAAATTTAAAATGTATAAATTTTACGGGACTTATCACTGGATGACATTAACTTTTATCTATTTAATTGCTATTAAATGGTGTTATAGAATGAAATTCAATCCACTTATCTTTAATTTTGTTATTGAATTATCTTAATGGAGTTACTATGTTGCAAATTGATAGGAAATTAAATTCAATGTAAAAATTTTGAAAAAGGAAGTTCGAATATAATCATGTGACCAACATTTTCTTTTAATGATTGTGATCAACTTTTAAAACCATGATGATTATTATATCTTCATCATGAATAATGCTATTCATGACAAAACTAAACTAATTACCATTCAATTGAGATAAAGATTTGAAAATCAAGTAGAAAAGCTATTACTTAAACAAAAAGAAAATAGAAAATAGAAAAGCTAATACCTATGATAAGTAGATCATTGATGCATTACAAGCACATTACTCGAAGTGATTTGCTTGGATTCAAGTTGTCCCTACCATACTTGATATCTTAAAAAAATAATGCACTACAAATTAACAATTAGCGAGTAATATAATTAATTAATCACCAACAATAGAATTAAGCAATTCAATTATCTTTTAATTTTGGTTTTGAATGCTTTTAGTTAGAAAATATATTTTAGAAACTATTTTACGGTTGATGTGGTGAGATCGAATCAATAATAAAAGTAAAAGAAAATGAAAAGATCAATAGGAATGGGAAAGATAACAGAAAAAAAAAATATATATATATATATAATTTAATTCGTTCATCTTACCATACCAACTATAAGATAATTTTACAAAATATTTTATAAATATAAATTTAGAATGTAATTTTTCTACTAAATAATATGACGAAATCCAGCTTGGCGTTTAAGGGGTTTACAGTGATGACAGCCTGTTGCCATTCTGGAATGACAGCACTAATGGGAGACTTCCAGCCGTTGACCATCGCACGATCAGAGTTGACAATGTGTGACCCAGATTGAGCTGTCACTCACAGTCAGACCTCGCATTTATTTATTAAACTAGCTTACTAGCCGCCAGATAGATCTCTCACACGTGTGGATCACTGTCACGCGTGCGGCGGGTTGTGGTTGCTTGGTATACCGACTGTCAACAACATGAACAGCAGTAGAGGACACATTTATCACTCCCTTTTTAAGTCCTTATCCAAATAGGCCAATTTGCCATTTGCCACTAGAAAAAAAATTTGCACTTTTCTTCACATAATTGAATTTCCTAAATTACCCCTCAAATGGGTTGATCTATATATGTAAACACTGAAATTAATTTCAAAAAGCAAAATTATCATACCCTATAAAATTACTAGTTAGTTGCGTCGAATATTAATATATTTTACAAAGGTATTGAGTTCAAATTTCGTAGACATTAGATCATCTCCAACATAATTATCTAATTAAGTTGAATTTCTTACTACATAGGATAGATAGATAATAAGGTTAAAAAAGCATTTCCAATGCAATATAATCATAATATGGAGCTACTATGGTAATTTTTCTTTTTTAAAAAAATATGAAGATGAGTTTCTGAATTGAAAAATTCTCCTAGAAATATTTTATATTTCTCAAAATTTTAAATCAATTAAAAATAATGAGATTTGTTTCATTCTCTCATCTCTTAATTGTAAAATATAAAAGGTAAGAGAGTGTGACACATATATTATAATGATTGGTTACGAGTAGATGCATATTTTGTTTTAGATAATTATATTGAAGATGAAATAGTAGTTCTATATTTTTCTTGCTAAAGTGGATCCATATTAAAAGCAAAAAAAATTATTGACATGTTGCTAATAAAAACTAAAAAATGCATGATAACATTGAAGATGCTTTTAGACTACGAATTTAGATCATTGATTTTTGTTAAGATTTTAGATTTAGAAGGTGTTTTGTTTACATGACAAGTTTATTAACAAAAAATCATCAGCGGGGAATAAGAATTAAATAGGATCCCATGCTTGATTATAGAATCAAATCCTATCTGGAGGAACTTAATTCTCTCTCCCCCATTTAAGGAATTGAGTTCTCTTTTCCTAATTTTCTTTTTCATGCAATTTAATTTTCTCTAATTTCATCATATATTAGTAAATGTGTGTGGGGATAGGGACGTAGGTGGAATACATCAACAGAATGACATTAAAAAAAAAAAAAACTATAGAAAAAAGTCCTTAGTGAGAGGTTAGAAGAATGCCTGAAAAATTCTAATTAAATTAACACAATTAAATTGCCTTTCTTCTTGCAAACCCAAAATTTCATACATAATGCTTTTCCCATGTGAGTTTTAGATTCAAATCTCCCTTGCAATTGATTTTAGTAATGTGAATATTATAATTTTTGAAAGGTTTGGTGTCAAATAATCACTGAAGTCTTGTTCATCAAAAGAAAAACAAAAATGTGAATATAATGGGGAAAAAAAAAGTGAATTCGCATGAACAGCCGACTAAGCAATTTCTAGGTACTTGCATCGGACATCCTTGCTTTGTATGTTTGTAATTTGTATTTCATAGAATAACATAGATAAAGAAAAAAAAGTTGTCATGTACATTAAAGTAATAACAAACATGATATTGTAGTTAGCACACCCAACGTGACCAATTAGCAATTGAAATTCATACCAACTTTAATAAATAATTACACTAAACCAAATCAAAATTTACTTTGTATTAAAAAAGCGTAGAAACCCAAGTTGATATAGTTTTAATCCAATACGAATTATGTTTTTTTTTTTCTTTCTCTTTTAAGAAGTCACTAGATGTATGTTTGTTTTACTTGAATTTATCCAAAACTCATAAATACTTTGTTTTGACTTGGTAAATATTTATTTAATGGAATAACCAGCATTTTCCTCATTGCAAATATCTCTATCATTTATGATTACTATTTTTTTTTACTATTGTCTGTGTTGATAAATATAAATTTATATATTCATTGACTAATTTTTAATATAAGCCATTTCATACAATCCAACACTAAAATCGCATTAATTTATATTTAACCATTGGTCCTATCAAATTTTCAGAGTAATTTACTTAACATATGACAAACATGACATACGACCCACACTAGAGAATTTCCAAAGGGAGGGCAATTCTTGGACGAGAAGCAAATAACGACCACAATACCAAATTAAACAACAATTCCAAATCCATCCAAATTTACTAAAATTATGAAATCCCAAAACTACCCCTAAAAATCGGCTATAAATACTGACTCCTCCCGCTATTTCTAGCTTCTCCTCGTTAAAGGCAAGTAACACACACACACACGCTCACAACCTACAACAACAAACACCGCTTAAACGCACCTAATAACGGTTTTTCTAATTTTCCTATTTCCATTTTTTTTTTTTTAAATTTATTATTGTCTAATTCTCCGCTTTTCATGGAGCCCTCTCGTCGTCGCTCCTCCGTCATCGTCATCGGCGCCGGCGTCTCCGGTACATTCACCCTCTCTCTCTCTCTCTCTCTCTCCCGCCATAATCAACCAATCAAACTAACTAACTAACTAACTGACTAACAAATTCAATCAAATAAAAAAAATCGATTTTGACGGACGTGAATTTTGAGGGTTGTTGTTGTGGTGGCGGCAGGCATTTCGGCGGCGAAGGTGTTGGCGGAGAACGGAGTGGAGGATATTGTGATTCTGGAGGCGTCAGACAGGATAGGAGGGAGGATCCGGAACGAGAGATTCGGTGGCGTGTCGGTGGAGCTGGGCGCCGGATGGGTGGCCGGCGTCGGCGGAAAGCTCTCCAATCCCGTCTGGGAGCTGGCCTGTCAGTCTGGCCTCCGCACTTGCTTGTCCGACTACAGCAATGCCCGTTACAACATCTACGATCGCAGGTAACACACACACGAACACAACAATCACAACACAAACACGAACATAAGTCTCTGTTTTCGTTTTCTTCTTAAAACCAACACGTCTGTTTTTGTTGTCTTCAGTGGTAAGATTTTCCCGAGTGGAGTCGCGGCTGACTCCTACAAGAAGGCAGTCGACTCAGCCATTCAAAACCTCAAAAACTTGGAAGCCAACAATGGTCACGACGACGACGACGACGACGACCACCGCTCCATCAATGTCACATCTTCGTTAGTCTTTTCAACTTTTTCAAAACTTGAAGCACTTTCGTTTGATAATTAAGAATCATCATGTTTTGATTGAGTTTATGTTTTTACAGAGGACCCAAAACGCCAATAGAGCTCGCCATTGACTTCATACTCCATGACTTTGAGATGGCTGGTGAGTTTCTTTCTTTCTTTGTTCGTTTATTTTCCTTTATAGTTTTCTGTTTGGTTGCTGAGAAAATTTTATCTGATAAACAGAGGTGGAGCCAATATCAACATATGTTGATTTTGGGGAGAGAGAGTTTCTGGTTGCGGACGAGAGAGGGTATGTGTATTTGCTTCAAAAAATGGCAGAGGATTTTCTTTTTACCTCTGATGGTAAAATCATCGACGCCCGTCTACAGCTCAACAAGGTACAATCACTCTTCACATAAATATATAAATATTTTGATTACTCTGTTTCTTGCTTTTTTGCTCTGTTTTTCTATCTACGATTTGTCTGTTTCTTTTAAATTGTCACCCAATCATGGGATTGATAACAAAGCGACAGAGTTGGTTGAATAAACAGAAAAAGAGAACGCAGTGGAGAAAATTTAAAAAAAAATAAAAATCTCAAACTCTGTTTCTACACTCGTTTCTGTCATTGTATAGATTGATTGACCCACCTTTGGGAGTTTGTAGATAATGACCCTTTTTTTAATTTTTATATACATTTGTTTATTATATAATATCTGTATTTGTATGAAGTCATGGCTTATTACCGAATCACTTCTACTGTGGGTTTTTTTTTTTTTTTTTTTGGGGTATTGAAGGGTGTTAAAATTTGACTCATTGACAATTTTTTTTTTTTTTTTTGAATCGTGGATTTTTTTTTTTTGTTTACTTTGACGAGAACAATAGGCCCCAAAATTGTTAGTTAGTTTGCATTGCACCACCACCACCTCGCAGAAACTACTGTCCATTGTGACCAAAGAACAATAACAATGCGGTGAGATGTCATATCAGAGCATCAAATAAGGACATGCAAATCGGGAGTCTTGTCATTTTCTCCCCATTTATTAGTGTGTTTGGTTGTTGTTGTTGTTATAAAAGTTTACACTACCTCTTCATTTGCTCACACACTAGTACCCGAACAAAATATCACAATTCAATTCACCCTCTTGCTTCCTGCCTCATTCACTCACATTTGCCACAACATTTCACTTATTTATTTATCTTTTTAAGATTACTTCCATATGAATTATTATCATATTGAATGTTAAGTTCTCGCAATCGCAGCATTTTATTTGATTTTCTCTACATTTCCTTTCCTTCATTTTTTAACAAGCCTATGCATGCCATAAATGGAGGTCATGGGCTCAATGCAACCCTCTTTAACTCCCGCACAGATTCTCTGTCAATAAATCTTTTCCCATCCCCTGCCTCTGAATTCTGAATCTGCACACTTTTCCTTGCATGGACTGCTCAGATACTTAACCTTACCATTAAAACAAAATTGATGTAGGCACGTCATTGTGTTTTCCTGTTTTCCATCTAAACAGTATATATATATATATATTAATGAGCTCCCACCAAAGTCAAACAATCTCCACGCATTTTTAATGTTACATGATCCGTGGCAGGTTGTTAGAGAAATAATACAGCACTCGAGAAACGGCGTGACAGTGAAAACGGAGGACGGTTGCCTTTACGAAGCTAATTACGTCATTTTGTCTGCTAGCATCGGCGTTCTCCAAAGTGACCTCATCTCCTTCAAGCCACCCTTGCCTGTACGTCTCTTCTTCCTCCTCTCATTATATTACACCTCTCTCATTTTATGGTAATGTCACAATTATTATCACCCAAGCGAAATTGAAAACGACAAATTATTATTCGGTGTTTATTACAATCTCAAATTAGAACCTTAAAAATAGAGGTTAATTAAACATGCTGTACATTACCCTGATGGAAGGGGTATTGACCTTTCAATGTGAGTTAGTTAAATTATCTTGGTCTAAACATAGTGGAGCCTACAAGGAGGGACAAATCCTAGGCAATGACTCCCCTTTGTTGCTCTAATTGAAGAGTCTGCCCCACAGACATTAAATACACATTGAAGTAAAAGAAGTCAGACTTTTTTTTAGGCCTTCACTCTCCCTTATCGAATGTTGATGACGCAAAGCATATAAATATTGTCGAGGCTGTTTCGTTCTTTTGGTTTTAAATATGCAAAATACAATGGGAGGAGGATCCACAGGATTGTTTGTAGTCAGTCCATAGGATCATCTGATTCTCTTTATTTGGTGGATTCTCTTTTTCTTACATATACATATATTTATTTTGGTTGGTAGCGTGTAAACCTGGCAATATTTACACAATTTTATATTGTGACAGCTGTGTGTTTTTTTAAATTGAATCTTTTTGGAAAATATGTACATCATGGCAGGTTCTTGCAGTAGTTATACGTACATCTCAGTTTGAACTTAGTTTAGTTTGTCTTTATATTTGTGTACGTCTTATTCAAATTTGTATGTAGTGACAAATTTGATACAATTAATAAATAGGAGTTATGAAGTTTACGAAGAAAAATTTGTATAAAACAAAATGTATAGTATATTTCTTTATCGACGGTGGTAATGTTGAATTCCATAAATATTATATATATTTGATATTATAAGTACAATTATGATTATCGAAACTTCTTAATATAGACTTTAAGACACAGTTCGAATATCTATTCTATTATTCACTGATAGAAGGGAGAGATTAACCTACATAAAGTATGAAATTATTCACATATTTTGGTGAGACTTAAAAAATTGCTCATATTTGTGGACAAAGAGCTGCTGGAACCCCTTGCTCCTCTGCTTTTTAAAAATCAAGGTTGCACGACCCCTTTTGGGAGTGAATTTCATAAATATTATAAATATAAAAAGTGTTCAATTGTTTAATAAAAGGGTAAGATCCTATTTGGTGCACTTGGTCCCTATCTTAATGTGTAGTAGGAGGCAGATATTTTGTTAAACAATTAAAGTAATGATTCTATTGGTGTCAGTGTCGATTCTTTACTGCGTTTGGATCACATTCTAGATTTTGTACTTTGTTGTGTACAATTATTCAACATATCTAATTAAAAAAACTAATGAAGCAGAGATGGAAAACGGAGGCCATAGAGAAGTGTGATGTGATGGTGTATACCAAGATTTTCTTGAAGTTCCCATATAAGTTCTGGCCATGTGGTCCAGGAAAAGAGTTCTTCATCTATGCCCACGAACGTAGAGGCTATTACACATTTTGGCAGGTTGGTTTTAATCCTTTTTGCTTTCTTCATAAATATGATAGATTTTCCTACAGAATGAAACACCCTTCAATTATTATGTAGCAAACTTCAAATAATTGCCTAGATATGTCAAGTATGCAAAATCGATACTTTTATGATAGGACATTCAAGAGTAACACTTCAATAATTGCCAAGATATGTCCTTTTGTCGTGAGACATAATAAGATTTAACGTTCCCATCGATGATTTTCGTTAGATGTTACATAAACCATTATGTCACATATCTTCTACTTATTTACCTTGCATACATTTTTACTATACATATATGCAAATATAAATATAACTTGAGTGGCATATGCATGATGCGCATTGAATATTGATATATAGATTTCTACCATTAGGGTCCCCAGGGCCCCGCCCCTTCCCCGGTTTCCTGGATGTTTCCAGGATGTCATGTCAACCGTATCATCACCAGGTCATCACTCGGTTCATTTTGTTTGATACGGCAAAGTTGTTCAATGAGTTGATACTCAATTACTTCACGGACATTATAAATTTGACCTTTTTGTGTTACTAGTTTTATATTATATTACATGATGATATCAAATTTTTTAGTAAAATAGTAGTTACCTTTTTTTTTCTCTGTAACATAAAAAATCTCTTGCATTATTGGGTTTTCAATGGTTCCTGTTTTCATGATGTACCTGATGTTGTTGTCAGTGACCTAGAGCTGGCAGTATTGGTTGCACTGTTGTATAAATAATAATTATCTCACCCATTGTTTTTTCTCATAGGTAGATTTAAAAAATATGTAAGTTGGTATTTGTTTGCTTGATTAGGGGATGAATAATTATATCAAAATGGTCATGTCCCCTTGGCTTGTTGTGGAGGCAATGTGGGGATCTTGCTGACTGCATCTTTTTTATTGTGAATTTTTATAATATCGAAGTGGATTCTTTACTGTGCATCAGGACAAATAAAATACGTATTATCACTTAATCATAATATCTCTAGAATATCATTAGTCCATTTCGTGTTATTGTAATGAATCTATCTCTTAACAAGAGTTTCCCATCCAAGCTGGCTGGCTGGCTGGTTGCTGATCTGTTTCATTGTCATCAGCACATGGAGAATGCATATCCTGGTTCCAATATCCTTGTTGTGACGTTGACCAATGGCGAATCGAGACGTGTCGAGGCTCAATCCGACGAGGTGACATTGAGGGAGGCCATGGAGGTTCTTAGAGACATGTTTGGACCCAACATACCAAACGCCATAGATATTATTGTGCCCCGTTGGTGGAACAATAGATTCCAGCGTGGCAGCTACAGCAACTACCCCATCATCTCCAATAACCAAGTTGTTAATAGTATTAAGGTACAATATTATTTTGTACTACCGCCTCAGTGAATATCATCATATCACTCACTCTCGGTGGTTCCCGTCATGCCACATCGCTAAATATTCTCTCATCCCATAAACGCACATTTTGATTTAATATACATATAGACATAATGTGATAGTTACAGATTACTTGACATGTACAGGCCCCGGTTGGACGAATATTCTTTACTGGTGAACATACAAGTGAAAAATTTAATGGCTATGTTCATGGTGGATATCTAGCAGGTAAAACATGTGGTTTTTATGATAATTTTGGGGTTTAATTGTTGTGCATGGCTTTTTCAGGTTTCACTAATTTGTAAAGGCTTGTTTACAGGTATAGATACAGGTAATGCATTGTTAGAAAAAATGAATAAGGAAAAGGAAAGAGAGAGTGAGAATCAGAATCAGAATCAAAACTTTTTGCTCGAGCCCTTGTTAGCATTAACTTTGACACAGACAGAGACAGTGTCAAGTCTACACAAATGTGATATTCCTACACAATTGTATCTTAGTGGCAAGCTTGGCCTTACAGAGGCAATATTATGACTAGATGGACCTAAATTTGACGATAATCATGACAATGACAACATCTATGATGATGATGAGGAAACAGCCGTGACAGAGGGGCGGATAGATACAAATCTAGTGATTGAGCCATCGAAGCCATATCTGCAAGGTAGCATGATGTTGGGAACTATAAATGGTAGAAAATGGGAAAATGACTCTAAGGGGTCGATGAATTTACCCGTGAAAGTTCAAGCTGCTGCTACATCAATGAAGGTGCTAGGTTTTGGATTCTAAGTGAAGTAATTCACTTTAGGCATTACGTTCAACGGTTACTCGATTCAACATTGTACTGAGTATAGAGGTAAAACAAAAAAGAAAACCCTACTCGGTAAACATGTTTGGTTTCGAATATCAGTAATGTCTGAGAAAATGTCTTGAGAAAATTGTTGTCTCCATGTCTTTACGGAATTCGCAATAGAAGCCAATTAAGTTTTGTTTTCAATTTTTCTATGGTCCAAAAATGATACTAAACATTTCATGTTACAAAAATGAAAAAGGAGGAATCTGTTTTCTATCGGGTGGTTTCTGGAAATGCTTACTAAATGCGATCTCTCCATGTTTTCAAAGATTGAAAACGAAAAACGCAAGGAGAAAACACTCTAGAGATAACTATAGTTCAATCAAATAATCATTACTAGACCCTAAAATTTCGAATGTATATCAATAATCTCTTATTTATGATGAACTGACCTGATTACTGACCAAAATACTTGCCATACAAAGCCTTGGAAATGGCAAGGGAATTGCCTGTGGCCTTCACTGGGTAGAGATTCGTAGCTGCTTGCCAGTTGTTTGAAAATGATATCCATTCTTCCCGCCATTCCTGCAACTTGAACTCTTGTTTGTCTCTCAAGCTTTTCGATAGGTGGCTAAAATAGGTTGAAGCTCGGGGAAGATAGTAGTCTTTGAGCAATCCACTCCAAAATTTGTTTGCTAATTTGAACAAGGAAAGACTTTGTTACATATATGATGATAATAAGTACTGAATATAACATGAAAATGACGGAAGTAACTTTACCATAGTCATGAAGCTGGCTCTGCTGCGGTTTTATTGGTATCATACCACATTGTCACTTGTGTTCTTGCATTCCACTCATACTGGACAAGAAAAATGATAATGAAAATAAATTTCAACATCACATAGGACTGCTATGAAAACTATTTAATACTTTTAACTTTTTTGACTTTCTGCGGTTCATCAGCCTCTAACTAGGATCACTGCCGTACCCTACATATCTTGCTGCTAAGTACTGTTCTTACCTGTGTCTTTTCAGTAGAATATACCGCCAACTTTTTCGCGCTTTCAAGCCATGTACCAAGAAGAAAATTTTCATTCAGAAGCAAGTAATACATCAACATCCTTGATGAGTTGAAGAAATTTTTGGCTATGATGATTCAAAGCTTTTGCGTCCTTCCTTTGGAAAGCCATCACTGCATCCAAATATACTTGGTTTGATAGCTTAGACAATACTTGTCGTGTTAAGTCAACCAAGTCGTACCTGTTGAAATCATAAGCATTTATAAGGGAACATCAATCTTGCATTATTATATCTTCAAGTTAGATATACAATCAAACAAGGTCGGCATTTCATTACACAAAAGTGTTCCTTCACTTTTTAATGTAACATATTACAAGAAAATGACATAACTTGTTCATATCAAGTTTGATGTTTTACCTATATGTGGCACTTCCAGCTAGATCATCTCCGGCATCAAGGAATAGTTTTAAAGCATTAACTACCTCCTTGGCAGAGTACCACAAATGAGCCTGAGGTAAGCTAGAGCTTGTATCTTGAAATAAGAATCTTCTGGGTTCTGGTAGTGTACGGGGAAGATGGTTTTGTTTCGATATGCCAGATACAGAATTTGATGACGGGTCCCAATCTGGAAATTTAACTATGAAATCAGTGTTATGGTCCTGCAGAGGTGACGATTTCGTATTAGTCAGTACGTAACACACAAGGCTGCACCTGTCGACACAATCTTCGATTTTTGATTTTTGATTTTTATTTCTTTTACAATGAAAATAAAATGACCAATACATGACACAGCCAATCTATCAGTTCAAATACGTACAGCTTTTTTATCAGTACAATTGTAAATTGTGTGATAAAGAATTTCCCAAGCTGCCTTGACTTGATGAACTGCTTTACCATAGCGCCTATGGGCATAAGTCTTCAGCCATTCCTATAAAAGAATTAAAGTCAAATATGATCACATAGCGACAAAATCATATAAACATACAACAGAACTATATTAGACTTCTAAGACTTCAAAAATCAGCAACACACCAGAAGTTGTCACTGTTTTCAGTACATATAGCTGATATATAATGGGCTTATCCGAACCGGATTAGATAGGAAGACAAGGATGCCAATTACTATGAAGAATCAATGCTTGTGAAACTATTTCAAGAGCTGAATAACAATTAGAATACTGTAAATTACCAGTACTCGAACTTTTTCATTGCGGAATGCCATCTCAGACATTAACTCATAAACAACTGGATTTTGCTCTATTCCTTCCATGCACGTGCCAACACCAACCTGTGAGTGATCATTAACAAGAAGTTACACGATGAAACCTGCCTTTACAGTAAGAGAACTAATGTGCCAAAAACTACTAACTTTATACACTACACAACCAAAGTTCTCTTATATGAACAAATAGGCTAGTATAAATCAAAGATGGATATATAAGAATCTAGCACTACCCAAAATTTCCTAGTGCTTCGTAGACACACAAGTTTTACATGCTTAACTTTTATGCTAATTTCATAGATAAGAACCTTAGCTTACCATGGTTGAATTTTCACTAACACGAGCATCAACTGGACCCAAAGAAATTGCATCCAATATGCCATACATTTCAATATTTCCCCCAAAATTATGCAACATACACCTGATACATATTCTAATTTGATCAGTAATTAACATATTCACTAGCAGAATAAATAACCAACTTCAGACTTCAAATATCAGAATAAGATAGCCAATGAGTTACGATAAAAGTAATGTAGACAAACATCCCTTCAGTGATATAAGAAACAGTCATTACCAGATGTAAGGGGTGCCGTAAAATTGAGAGGAAGTCTTCCATATTGGCATGACATCAGCAAATAGATCAAGCACTATCATTTTCCCAAGGGGAACAGAGTGTAAAAGCGCCTGAAGGTATTTCCAGGTTTAGGCTCAACAAAACTTTTGAACATAACTAGTGAAAAAATCATAAAGCACAGGTATAGAAAATGAAGTTAAAAACACATTAAGTTTCTACCCAAAGATCAATAGTAATAAACTTATCATAAATCCACTTTAACTGAAGACTATAGTCAAAACGGAATGTACCATTAGTTTACAATTAAAATATTTTCTAAAATTAATGTTTCCACTCTTTCTTGGGCTTGTGTTCTATAAAATTTCACCAACAATGAGGACCTCTTCAGGTCTTCACTGCCCATAGGTCATTAAGCACTTGAATAGACAAATTTTCCTCTTGAATAGATTCCACACCACTCTCAGCCTTTTTTCAAACCACTTAAATCTTAATTATCTCGAACAAATATAACTCAAGAAGTAATGGAACTAATTTGTGTACATGCCCTGAAACTATTTAGAACATTAGCACATCTACCTCAATGTAAGAAGATAAAAATATAACATACATACTTTCATTTGGGGTGGCTGCCAGAAATCAGAGTCTGAGTAGAAGAGCCAACCCTGCAGAACGGTAGAAACATCAGCTTGAATTTATTATGAAGCACCAAACAAAGAAATGATTTGAACGAAAGCATATTTTGCACAGTGAACTTGACACTAACCGAAAGCACTCTTTTCATGTAAATATGATTAATGGATAAGGTTTATGGAGATAACATCTTTGACAAAAAGGAGGGATGAAGATGAAATGAGGTGCATACTTGCATTAACCATACAGCTTCTTTATCACCCTTGGACATTGCTTTATATACGGCAGCTCCAAGTGATGAAATAAATGTGGGATCATTAGTAGGTGGAGTATTTTCATTGAAGGTGTCACTGCATTAAAGATAGAATTAATTTGTGTCAAAGAAGCATGTTATGAACGCATTATATGAGAAGGGAAAACATGATCCTATAAACTATATTTGATTATAATTATATGCTCCTAATGACAAGATGTGAGTCATTTAGACATAGAAGAGAGATGATACCAATTGTAGATGTCTGTCACGTCTCCATATTCTGAAATATTTGCAAATAAAAGGTAAACCAACAAAAAAAAGTTAAAGGGTGAAGAAAAGCAAAAACGAAGGCATAGTTCATAACGGTGTGAGTCATAAGTCATGTCTTTGTAGAACAAATCTAATTTACAACTGAATTGTACGCATAAGCAAGTTTGGAACCAGATCTTTTGGAGACAGAAACAAAGGAGAAGAAAAGAGAAATCAAATAAGCTCTACTCTCAATTTTGAGCAAGTTAAACAAGGAAGTTCAATCTAAAAGCATAAAATGAAAGGTTTACAAGTAATTGTAGAGTAAATAGATGTAATATTGTCAACAACTTCCAGGTTTCTCTAACCCTTAAACCTATAGTAAGTACAGCAAAAATTGTTAAGAAAAAAAGCTTACCTACAATTTGTTGTCTAATAAAGGCCTCCCCAATTTCAGTGAACAAGGGATCAGTAGGATCAAGTAGGTAAGTACAGCACCAGCGAGGATTCTTATCCACAGTGTTCCTAACAGAAACAAACGAATTGAGAATGTGAGCCTATGTATTTAATGTATCAAGAGCGTAAATTTTTACATGGAAGAAAATAAACAACAAATTAAAAAATTATTTATTCTAACGTATGATATAGAAATTTGTGGTCTACCTTAAGTAAGAGACAGGTATTCAATTTGAAAACCATATGAAATGACTTGACAAAATGACTAGCCACACATACACACACACACGCACACACACACAAGAAACTGATATACCAGTCACCAAGTCTGGTTATATTCGCAGAAGGAAAGATCTTCTTTAAGGCAGCTGGAACATTCCCAGAGAATGATGGTAGCACTGCAACAGCGAAGACATAATGCTTGAGCAGCTACATTAAAGAGTTGATCTTGAAATATATATAACCAATGGTTTTCTCTATTTAATACTTCACCTGGAGTCATGCCCAGTTCTAGCATCCGAGATAGTATTTGTTTCTGCAAAATCAGTTGCTGATTTAACCAGTTTTGTGATAATGGCCCACCCCATCTGTAACATTACAATATGTTGCATTCCACAAACAAAAAACACACAATAATTAGAATCCAATAAGATGAATTTGCAACACCTAAAGAAAAGAGCAGGCTAAGAAAGTCTTATCACTACTCATTATCAACATGGATGAATGTATATGACAGGAAAGGTGGCAATATGATTAAAATGGTGGCTACAAGTGAGTGAGAGAATTGGTGATTTCATGTTAACCTCTCCTGCACAGTTCATATACTCAAAAAAACAGGTGAGACAATAATAATTACTCACCCATGTAAGTTTCCCATGCGGGCCCAAGCAAGGAAGGCAGGTCCGCCAAAGAAATCATTCAAATCATCCGTGCTAACGTTAAAATTCTGTCTTACAAAAATCATTCGAATAATAATAATCACGAACACGTATTAAACCAAATTAATGTGGAACAAATACATTTTATTCAAGTGCGGCTTCTAACATTTAATTATATTAAGTTATTAATTCTACAAATTGATCGATTTATCAAGATTTGTTCACCATATAAACTTTCTGCCAAATGGCTTCTTGCCCATTGAATGCCAAAGGCAGGTTAATCCCTTGAAGAGCCATCCAGTCTATCTCTTTCTCCCATCTCTCCCAGTCCCACCAGACATATGAATCTGCAACAAATGATGTGGTAATGGCAGTTATTAAAGACAATTCCTTACTTTCCCATAAGATATCATCCTATACAAAAAGATTGTAGCCGTGCCATATTATTTCAAGTGAAGCAACTCTAAAAATTAAAGGATAGATTACAAATTAATTATCTATGTCATCACAATAATAAGACAAGAACCATTAAATGGACTGCAGTGAAATCACAACATATCTGGACTTCTCATTTATTCAGTTTTCCTGTGTCATGAGGCAGAATCAAGCCTTTACAATGTTATGTTAGCATGTTTATATGATTATACTAATAACTTAAAACCTCTATGCCACAGTGTTAGAACTGCAAATTAACCTACATGCTTTTTCTTTTTATTTTCCATAAAAAATGAGCAAAATTGGACCTATAATAACTTGGCAGTGCTCATGGATGGCAACTGGGAAAAAGAATGATGAAATGCACAAAGTAAAAGAGGGACTGATACTTGGTGCTTACAACTGGCTGTAACAACATTCTGATAATAGTTCCATGGGACCGGTCGATGAATCATCACACCCTCATCTTTTACGAGAGGCAGTGATCCTGGGTTGGGAACAGATGCTATCTGAATGCCACCAGTCTTGTCCCATGAAATATGAGCTGCACACCAATATTTAATATACCAATGGAGACCGGATGCGATTTCAACTGCTGTGCTTCCTTTAATACTAAACAAAAAGGGTAACAAAAGAGCAACATAAACATCCTTTTGTTTTCCTAATAAAATTATGGTAAAAATCTTACCTCCTACAGACACACATATGAACATTTCTTTCAGATGCAAGTGACGAAGAATATTTCAACAAAATATCTAAGGATGAATTTTGGAAATGTTGATGCTTAAAATCCATTGAAAATCATTACAGAGACGATTAATAAAATCATGAACAACAAGTTTGAAGGAGGTAGAAAATTGAAAAAGAAAAATTACGCATTTCTAGTTCCAACAAGAACAAATTCTACGTACATTATCTCAGGCCCATTCTTGCCAGGTTGTTTATAATTCTCTATCAAAAAGCAACTGTGTCCCCCACAAACATCCTGATGTTTGAAAGAAAAAGCAGTTAGCATCATTATTTACAGTGACTGCAGACATATACACATGCATACCATTCACTATGGACATAAGAAGCAGATGAATCTACGACAATACTATTTTGAGTAAGACCAAGCATTTTCAAGCGCAATATTTGATCATAAGATTCAGCAAATAATGGACTCAATCTCCGAAATTAGTTTATTGCACTATGCGAACTGATGTTTTAGCCCAAAAGCAAATACAAACCATAATTGTAATTTGCTCTACCATTACTTTTTTGTCAGAGAGGCAGAGAAGCCAGAGAAGGAACACAACAGACGATTACTTACCAAAAGAAAAGGATATGGACACCATCCTATTAGGCAATAACTAACACAGTAAAAACAGTTACTCTAATGATACAAACAACCAGACACAATAATATTGAATGATCAAGAACACAAAAACGAAACAACATAGATCTCTTTATAATCCAATTAAATGAATCACCTTTTCCAGTTTTTTCTCAGCAACAAACAGATAAAACCATATTTTAACAAAACTGAACCAAACCCAGTTCAAACCAAAGCATCAACATGAAAACTTTATAATAAAAACAGAAACGTCAAACAAAACCAAACACAATATTGAATCATCAAAAACACAAAAATGAAACAACTAATCTCTCTATATGCTACTACCATGAAATGAATCAATCACCTTTCCCATTATTTTCTCGGCAACCAAACAGATAAAACCACTTTTTACCAAAAGCAAACCGAACCCAGTTGAAACAAAAACATAAAACGAAACTCAACAACTGAAAAAATCAAAACTTTATAATAAAAACACAAACTTTAAACCAAGTAAAAGAGCTACCTTGGAGACAACATTGAATTGAAAGCTGTTTATATGCTCAGGAAGCAGTCTTTGCAAGAGAGCTCCAGCTGCAGACACTTGAACTGATGGAGAAGACCGTTGAGAATCCAAACGATCAACCAAAACATCAATTGCTTTTAGTTTCGATAACGCAAATGCATGTGGGATCAGTGTCAGAATCAGAATCAGGTACATAGAAGAATCCAAATCGGACATAGGTTCTGCTTCTTGTCGAGCGAGAATTGAGTGACAACAACATCACTCAAGCGGGTTCGGTTTTTAACGGTCCCTGTTTCGCTGACTGAACCGGGTCGGTAAATTCGGTGAATAATCGATTTAACTGCTTTAACCGACCCGGGTCATATTGGCGCCGGCCTTTTGTTTCTTCCTACGACCCTTTTTCGAGTTTTATAAGGTTTAAATGATTTTTAATCGAAAAAAAAAAAAAAACAAATGGTACATTTTATCAACTCATAATATATATCGATTGTCTAAAATGGTTTAAAATACATTGATTACTGATAATATGGGTTAATGGAAGTTCTTAAGATTAAATACCGATGATGTGTAAAAATCAATTCTTATTATTATACCATCAATAGATAATAATTTCAATAATAAGGGGAACAAAACTTTTATAACGTTCAGAAAAATTTATTTTTACAATAAAAGTTAAACCTTCCCACCACATGTTGATAGTCAAACTTAAATTTTTATTATTGATGTGCATGAGAATTTTGATAACCAATTAAGTTATCAATGAAAGCATAATATATATAACTTACCTACTACAACATTAAGATATAAAATTAAATAATCTGAGAAAAAAAAATCTCAATAAAGTATACTAGATTGTTCAATTTTTTTATTACCTATTCTTATGTCTACTTGTGATTGATATATCATATATCATATGATCTTGTCTTTTGTATATATATATATATGGAGTTATAATGTTTTTAGTACAAAAATTGAACAATATCCTTTTGCTTTCTTTTTTTTTTTTGTTTTTTTTTGTTTTAACAGCAACAATATCCCCTTTTTATTAATCCAAGTGGTGTATACTTCTCTCTAACATTTATTGTGAGAGATTTAAGTCACATAAGATGCAATTATCAGAACACATGGAGAGACATTCTTATTGTGCTTGTGAGAATAGTTGCCTCATAATACAAAGAAAATAGTGGGAGTATTTATATAACATCCTTTTTTTTTTTTTTTTTTTTTTAATTTGTTTATATAATAATATAATATCTAATTTCCATAGATTGTAACGAACTCTTAATCCGATTGCATATGCTCTGGTAAAAAGGAAATGAGGCTTTTAATCAAAGGATAGAAAACGCGCCACGTAAGCATCCACAATATTGGCTCCTAAAACCTCACCACACAGAAACACACCCCTCTCTCTGTGTCTCTCTCAATTTGTAAAATCCATCTAAAACCCTAATTTCGTCTTCGTTTTTCTTACCGTCACAGACCCAGAGAGAGAGAGAGAGAGACAACAAACGCAGTTGAAATCAAGCACGAGAGTCCAAAATGGAGGTGGAAACTGAAACGACGAACAACGTTATGTGTCTGTTGACGGACCCAGAAGGGACTCCTCTGGGAGCTCCCATGTATCTCCCTCAAAACGCAGGTCCACAGCAGCTTCAACAAATCGTCAATAAGCTTCTCAACAATGTAAGCTCTTTTCTTTTTCCTCGAAGTTTCGATCTTGTTGCATGTTCTGACTTGTTTGTTGAATTTGAAGGTCCAAGTTGTTGTCTTCATGGAGATTGTTTGAAGGGTGTGTTAAATTTTGTGTTTTTTGTGTTGTGTTTAATGTAAGCTCTCTTCTTTTTGGAGAAATTTGTCAACTTTTGTTTGTTTTGCACATTTAAGATGATAAAGTTTTCATCTTGTTGCTTGTTTTGACTTGTTTATTGAATTTAAGGTTCAAGTTGTTATCTTTATGGAGATTGTTTGAAGGTTGTGTTTTTGGTTTAATGTTTGCTCTCTTCTTTTAGAGAAATTTGTCAACTTTTAGTTGTTTTCCTCTGTGAAACTGACATGGTTTTGACTTTGTTGCGTGTTTTGACTTGTATTGAATTTAAGACTTAAGTGGTTGTTTTTAGGGGTGATGTTTGAAGGGTGTGTTTGATTTGGTTGAAGTATTAAATTTGGGTTTTGATCAGGAGGAGAAGTTGCCATATGCTTTTTATATATCGGATCAAGAACTGCTTGTGCAGCTTGGAACTTACTTGGAGAAGCACAAAGGTTTGTGTTTTTAGTGTGTGAAAATTGAGAAGCAGAGACTTTTATACATTTCAGCTTCAACTATTTGGATTCTATATGATCTAGAAAATTGTTTTTTTTCCTTGATTTTTAGTTTCTGTGGAGAAGGTTCTATCGATAGTTTATCAGCCGCAAGCTGTTTTCAGGATTCGTCCAGTTAACCGATGTTCAGCCACTATTGCTGGTGTGTGAATGTTTGATAGTTTTTGTTTATTGTTAGTGCTCTGGATTAACTTATCAAATGAAATTGTTTTAGTAGCATATTTTGGAGGATTGTAAGACTGCTCTTATTACAACTGTGTATCATTTTGACATTGTAGGTCACACGGAAGCTGTACTTTCAGTAGCATTCAGTCCTGATGGTCGGCAGTTGGCTAGTGGTTCGGGTGATGCTACCGTTCGTCTATGGGACCTCAATACCCAGACACCAATGTTCACATGTACAGGTTAAAAATCTGTCCTTTTCTTTTTAAAAAATTCGTAGCAGTGTTCGAAGTGGCCAAAATTCATTGATAACCTTTCAAATTATTCTTCAGATTGATTATCATAAGGAATTGGACAATTTTGACCTCTGATAAATCATAATGATTAAATGAACATGTGCTGGTTATTGTGTGCTGCATCTGTACTTTAAAGAGAGTGCTTTGTTCTTTCTTGGTTCTTTACATTCTTTTTTTTGGTGGCTTTTTCTAGGCTAGGATACTGTTGAACATAGTTTTAGTTTACTCTCCTCAATTACTGCCACTTTGTCGTTTGTACTATTTTCAGGACACAAGAATTGGGTTCTTTGTATAGCTTGGTCACCTGATGGTAAACATCTTGTAAGTGGGAGTAAGGCTGGAGAACTTCAATGTTGGGATCCGCAGACAGGAAAGCCATCAGGCAATCCTCTCACTGTAAGTTTTAACCTGACAAGCTTTAATTGCTTTGTTATTATATGGCTTGGTCTTACAAGAATCATTAAGTCTGAGGACTAGAATTGTCTATTTTATGGACTCTAGAAAGTCATCCCACTATCAACAATTTTATTGAATAACCAAATGAGCTAATATGGCCCCAAAACCTTGCAACTGTTGTTTACTTCCTTTTTTATTTTTTTCTCAGTTTGCTTGTTTCAAGTTAGCAGATTTCAGTGAGTATTCTGTCAATACGCTGAACAAAATTTTCTTGGACACTAATATTTGGAATCTGCTGTCTCAGGGACACAAGAAATGGATTACTGGTATCTCTTGGGAGCCAGCTCACCTGAATGCTCCTTGCCGTCGTTTTGTAAGTTCTAGCAAAGATGGCGATGCACGGATATGGGACATTACATTGAGGAAGTGTGTTATTTGCCTTAGTGGACATACTCTTGCTGTGACTTGTGTGAAATGGGGTGGAGATGGAGTGATATATACCGGGTATATAATGTACTCTTAGAACTCTGATAGATATGCCAAATTGTTTTTTTGGTTATTTTTTCAAAACTTGGAAATATAAAAAATGTTTAGCCTCCTGTGTGATTAAAATATCCCTGGTTGACTATGAAGATTGCTTGTGCTGAAGTGGAACAACTACTATCCAAATTACTAACATCTCCTCTCTACTGTTGCAGCTCCCAGGATTGTACCATAAAAGTCTGGGAAACAACTCAAGGGAAACTAATTCGTGAATTGAAGGTAATATCTTTAGGGTTGTTCTCATGTTAATTCCTTCTTTGCATTACCATATGAAATTGCAGCTGCACAAATGTCTTATGCAATCAATAAAACTAAGAAGGCACCGTACATCTGACTGTCTGCAGATTGACGTTGCATATTCTGATTTTATTTTATGGCTTGTGATCATGATCTTGACCGGCTGATGCTTTGAATTTGTTCAAGTTTTGAATCTTTGCGTGGCCTTGACATATGGTGTAATTTTAGGGTCATGGGCATTGGGTCAACTCTCTTGCTTTAAGTACTGAATATGTTCTTCGCACTGGAGCTTTTGACCATACTGGCAAACAGTATTCATCTCCTGAAGAAATGAAGAAGGTATGTTTTTTTTTTTTTCGTAAATTTTTCCTCCAATTGAAGTAGCAGCATAAGCCTGAGTTGGGGGTGGGGTGGTGGGGGTGTGGTGAAGGATATCATTTAAGTCCCATTTACATACATTTCCAAGATGTTCACTGAATCAATACATTCAGGTCGCTCTGGAGAGGTATAACAAAATGAAAGGGAATGCTCCTGAAAGATTGGTTTCAGGATCTGATGATTTTACTATGTTTCTTTGGGAACCTGCTGTGAGCAAACACCCAAAAACTCGCATGACTGGTCATCAACAGGTATGCTCTTCTGTTAACAGCCACCACCTTAGAAAATTAATCACTAATTGCTTAATGTGCCAGATGAAGGCATGCTTAGCTAACACCTTTCTTTTATGTTATTGTTGGTAAGATATGCTGTTCAAGCTAAAAGGGTAGACTTTAATTCTGATGCTTGGTTACAGCTTGTAAACCATGTTTATTTCTCACCGGATGGGCAATGGGTGGCAAGTGCCTCATTTGATAAGTCTGTCAAGTTGTGGAATGGTGCGACTGGGAAATTTGTTGCTGCTTTTCGGGGTCATGTTGGGCCTGTATATCAAATAAGGTTTGAGCTAATCTATATGGTTATTCTATTTCCATTAACATATTATGCACGGTTAATGATGATGTTGCATGTTTCACCCTACAGCTGGTCTGCAGACAGTAGGCTTCTTTTAAGTGGGAGCAAAGATTCCACACTGAAGGTAATTCAAACACGCTGGTTAACCTTGTAACTGGTTAAGATTATTGATTTTAGATTGCATTTATCTCATTATTGACCACAAAAATACACACATTTTGCAGTTACAAATTTCTTGTAAATGGTTTTCCATGTTCCTTTTTTGCCCATAAGAAAAAGCTTAAAAGCATGTTGTGCTTTTCAATTGAAGCTAGTTACATTTTCAGGTTTGGGATATTCGGACACACAAGCTGAAACAAGACCTCCCAGGCCATGCGGATGAGGTATCTTTCCACTCTAAACATAGGGCTCTATAAGACATTGCTTTTACACTACTATGCTGGTAAATGATCCATGATTTTTTTTGTGAAGGTCTTTGCCGTTGATTGGAGTCCAGATGGTGAGAAAGTTGCATCTGGTGGTAAGGATAGAGTATTGAAGTTATGGATGGGCTAGACAAATCAAGAGCACACATGGAGATTATATGTTTGGCATTTCAAACAAGATAGCAGTTTGGCAAGTATACTTTGGCAACAATCAGTTTTGTTCAGTCCTGCCGTATGTGCTCTCACTCAATGGAACAAGAACATGGAATCAGGGAATCGATGTTCTGTGCCCAGAATGGTTGGTGGAAATGTGTAATCTCCTCAAGTGCGCAATTTAGAGCTTTGATTATGGTGTTCCATAGAACTTTGGCAGTTTGGTTATCTACTGCCTTGTCGCCATACTAAGTTACTGGAACAATGCAGCTCGGAGTCTACACCACATGCGTCTCTGAGGAGGATGAGTTGGAAATAGAACACACCTTCTCCTCTATTAAACATTAATATGATATATTTTTGCCATAAAATTATTTGGGAAGGAGCATTTGTAATTGCTATTACTCGATTCCAGGCTGTACAAGAGACATGAAGATTTTCACATGGTCTTATTTAATCAACAATGTTCAAACATCAAGTTTTACCAAGTAATGTCAATAAACATTCAGGATTGGATAAATATATAATTCATAATTATTCATAATATTTTGTTTCAGAAACTGAGGAAGCCCATCTCCTTGAGGCTTTCAATAGTGTCCTTTAGACTCAACTCCCACGAAGTAAACTTGATGCCCAAACTTTCTGCTCTCTCTCTTGATACATGATATTTTGGGTTATCAGGCTTCTCATTTCCCAGCCTGCTCCAAAAACACAAAAACACCTCTTATTATTATCTATCATCTGTAAAAGAACTTAATGCCTAGTAATAAACTGAAGCTTTAATCATTCTTCAACTAAACATTTAGAACCACCGTTCTATTTCTAATGAATGCAAAATCCTTAGTCTCATTACCTTCACCACCTTCATTAGTTTAAAAATCTCTAGTATCATCAGTAAAACATGTAAGTTGAGATGCTGTAGGAAATGGCAAGATGCATATGGCTCGATACAATAACTTACTTTGCAAGGTGCAGAGTAGGGAAAAGTTGTCGCAAAATCTTCAGAACTTCGGTTGAGCTTCTCAGACTTTCGACCATAAGATATCTGCCACTAGCACTAGGAAGCTCAAATGCTTGAATATGAGCATTTGCAACATCTTTAACATCAACAAGTCTGTAAGGGCTAGGAAATGACTGCTCTCCTGCATTCAAAAATGACAATCTTATTGAACTTGTGACTGAAACAAAGATGGCGTTGAGTGTCAACCATCATTAATAGTCCCATCAGCCTAATTCCCTTATTTATAACCAATGCATATGATCACACCATATACGGAAAAAAATAAAAACATCACGAGATTGAAATCTGTCTCCCAACCTTCTACAATGTTCAGAATTTTTTTTCAAGAGCATATAAACCAATTGAAGCAACAGAAATATAGAAGAAATTTTGAGACTGTTCATCAACAAAAATTTAAATGTTTGAAAAATTACCGTTTATAAGTTTCAGAATGATCTCCACAGAAAAATTAAGAGTCGGCTGTAAGAGAGTACCAATGACTACTCCTGGATTAAAGGTAACCAAGTCAATTCCATTCTCTTCTGCGAATTTCCAAGCAGCATTTTCAGCTAGTGTTTTTGAAAGTGAATACCAATTCTGTGAAGCATAAAACAGTGAGGCATAATAGGCTCTTCTTTGTCAATTATTTTTTTACACAATATCTAACTCAACTAAAAGGACTAAAATAAATTCCATTGTTAGCATGTTAGCAAAACCTTTGTTTTTTCACAAAAGGCTGGATCCGAAAACCAAGTCTCATCGACTACAGTATCCGTGGTGAGGGGTTTTCCATTCCAAACAACAGCAGTCATAGAAGACGTGAGAATCACCCTCTTGATAGAAGGAGCTTTGGCACATGATTTAAGAACATTAAGTGTTCCATTTACTGCAGGATCAATTAAATCTGCCTGAAGTGCAAGCAAAATCATGGAATTAGCTCTTATATCATCAGCTCATAAATTCTTGTGTTCGAACTCTTACCTGAAAACTTGGGTGTTTTTGGTTTCATTTTTAAAATAGTGTTTTCAAAAATTACTTTTAAAAATGAAAAACATGTTTTATAAATAATGTAAATATATTTGATATTATTTTTTAAAATGAATAAACTAATTGTTTAGATGAAAAATTAACGTTTTGAACTCATGTTTTGGAAACAGTATAAAAAATAAAAAAAAATGTTGTTTTCCATTTTTAAAAACACATTTTACAAAACACATTACTAAACACTTATAAGCCCATATTTTATTTTTTAAAATGAAAAACCATTTTTGAATACACATCCAAACATAACCTAAACTTTTGGATTAAATGTTAACTTCAGCTTATACATCATAGCTTCGAAAACGGCAAAAAAGAGCTTATGAGATTAATTAACCTGAGGATCATTGGATGAGAAAAACACAGGGGAGGCAGTATGGAAAACACCATCACAACCATCAACAGCAGAATCAAACGATCCTTCTTCCAACAAGCTTGCTTTGAATAAATGAAGTCTTTCTTTGGCCCCATCAAGTGCAAATAAATGTTGTGTCTTCTTGGGGTCATCTATGGCATCCATACACATATTCAACTAGTAAAGATTTGAACTATTCACTTTCTCAAGTGTTAAATTAATTAATGGAAAAACTAAGTACCATAAACTTGAATCATGCCTTAATCGACCTTTTAAAGCAAAATTATTATCAAAACTTGCAGTACTACATGAAATAAAAAACAAAAAAGAGCTGAGAGAGAAAGAGACTAACTTGTGTCACGAACAGTGGCTTTGACAGTGTAGCCACGTTGAAGCAACAGTTTGACCAGCCATGAAGCTATGTAGCCTGAAGCTCCTGTTACACACACCACTTTCCCTTCTCCACTCATTCTCTATCTTTCTCTGTAAATTCTGTCAAAGAAGAAAATGTTAAAGCAAAAGTGGAAGCGAGTGTGGGTGCAGGCCAGCAGGGTTTGGCACTATGTCGACAATACAAAAAGTATAAGTCAACTATAGCCATCATTTTATTTTATTTTATGTAACCGAATAAGGAGATTACATCCGGAAAGAACTACCTATTCTTTATGGTTTAGAATAAGAGTACAATTTGAACACTTTGATCTCTTAAAATGAAGAAAAATATGCGTGTAAAAATGACTTCTTAATTATTAGTGGCTTAAACACTGCTTTAATACTTGTCAATATTGGTGGTTGTATAGTGTAAGTGCGTAACTCTTGTTCAATGAAGGTTTGATGTCTGCATGAGCTCGTCAATCTGGCAGCAACCGAAGTTGGTATAAAATGTTTGATGTTAAATGAAATATTTCAAAGATTTCATATAGCTGAAATCTTCAAAAACAAATGGAGTTTCTTTCTAGTTAAAAATGATTTTTTTTTTTTTTTGGACTAAAAGGGATTTTTATTATTTTATTGAGACAATTTTAAAAATGTTCACTAATTGTGACTGATAAAATTTAATATTTTTGATAAACAATAAATGGGGTTAGGTCGGGGCTGTGACAACGAATGTTCCAATCGTTTCTAACTTCTAATATAATAGTAATAATTTTAAGTAATTATTTCATTAATTTCAAATTTCGATTTAATTATTTAGTTGAAATCCTAATTTTTTAGGATTAGAATGTTAGATATAGAAGAATGTATAATTAGAATCTAATATTAGAATCAACTGAGAATTTGAAATAGAAATATAAAATTAGTAGAACAAAAGTATTCTATTAAGTATATTATAGAATATATGATAATAAAATCAAATACCGATTAACTATATATAAAAGGTGTGACAAGAATGGTGAATAATACTAGAATGATAGGCCCAGTGGTATTTGTTTCAAAAGAAAATCATATTTTTACCCTCATTAAATTGTAAATTAGTTGTCAAACTTATCAATTGAAGGGTATCTATGTCATTTAATATGTATATTTTTGTTTAATTTTATTATAATTAAAATGGACACTTACATCCTTAGTGATTGATGAGCATGAAAGGATTGAGAAATAATTTAGTTTTATTGTAATTGATAATTAAAATAGATATTTATATTTTCATTGATTGATAAAAAATAAAAGATAAATAAGTAACTAAAAGGTTAAATCTGAAGACTTCGTTGAAGTGAAAAATAACTTTCAAATTCAGAAGAGGAACTCGAGACTCTAGAACTCAGAAGAAGAATTCGAAACTCCAATGATATATGAGGGTAGTTGAATCTTAAGGGATGAGATGATTAAAAAAAAAACTAAAATACACATGTCCACAGACGTGTGCCATGACGACAACACACGACTTTCATGTACATACACGTAATATAAGCCCAACCAAATCCTTGTCTGTCTTCGTTGAATCTTTTCATTTATGTTCATGTTTCTATCCAACAATATCAGTACAAGAGAGTCTCTCTCTTGATATTTGACATGTTGGCTCCTATGGATTGTCCTCTTCCAACCTGCCCCAAAATGCAAACACAAATCTTCTAGACCATTGGTTGTCTAAAAGAACTCAACTAACTTTAGTTGCCCTTGTCAAAAGTTTTAGTGATGCAGTGGGATAAGCATTTCCTGCACACCCACTTCTCTCTTAAGAGGTGGGTTCGACGCCCCTTGACAGCATATTCTTGCTTTCTACCTCCTATGTGAGGGCGGTCCTTCCACCTATGTGTGAGTTACTCCCTTTTATATGAGAATCGCTTTTCGAACTATATCATCAATGTTCGATCTCGTTTGGTTCTGATTATTTCCTAAATCAGTCCTAATAATATAATGTAATAATAATTAAAAAAAATAATTTAGTTGCCCTTGGGATTGGACATCAAATTAAATTATTTAACATGTTGATTTTAAATATAAAGATGAAAAGCTCTAATAAGTGTCTCATACAGTCCACTTGATCTATATATATGTATATTGTTTTTCAATCTGCATCTTGCATTCATGTTCTTGTACTTTTTAGTTTAGGTATGCCAAGTTTGAATAAATACACTGCGTGTTAGTAAATAAACCTTCCAAAACACCGGATTAACGTAGCGATAAAATAATGTGAAAATAGTAACAAAATAAAAAACAGATAAAACAATACACAAAATTTACGTGGTTCACTCAAACTAAGCTACATCTACGGAACTGCTGCAAATCTTCACTATAGAGAGAAAAATAATAGGAAGCATCGTAAATAGTAGGCTTATTTTATGTGGGAGCAAAGATTTCATATTGAAGGTAATTCATACATGTTGGTTAACCTTGTAACCAGTTAAGATTATTGATTTTAGATTGCACTTATCTCATTATAAACCACAAAAATACACACATTTTGCAGTTACAAATTTCTTTTAAATGGTTTCCCATGTTCCTGTTTTGCCCATAAGAAAAAGCTTAAAAGCCAGTTGTGCTTTTCAATGGAAGCTTGTTACATAATCAGGTTTGGGATATTCGGACACAGAAGCTGAAACCAGACCTCCCAGGCCATGCGGATGAGGTATTTTTGCACTCTAAACTCAGGGCTCTGTAAGACATACTGCTTTTACACTACTATGCTGGTAAATGATCCATGATTTTCTTTTGTGAAGGTCTCTGCCGTTGATTGGAGTCCAGATGGAGAGAAAGTTGCATCTGGTGGTAAGGATAGAGTATTGAAGTTATGGATGGGCTAGACAAATCAAGAGCACACATGGAAATTATATGTTTGGCATTTCAAACAAGCTAGCAGTTTGGCAAGTATACATTGGCAACAATCAGTTTCGTTCAGTCCTGCCGTTTGTGCTCTCACTCAATGGAACAAGAACATGGAATTAGAGAATCGATGTTCTGTGCCCAGAATGGTTGGTGGAAATATTTAATCTCCTCAAGAGTGCAATTTGGAGCTTTGATTATGGTGTTTCGTAGAACTTTGGCAGTATGGTTACCATACTAAGGTTATGGAAGAATGCAGGTCGGAGTCTACTTCACATGTGTCTCTGCGGAGGATGAGTTGCAAATATGACATGCCTTCTCCTATTAAACATTAATTTGATATATTTTTTGCCATAAAATAATTTGGGAAGGAGCATCTCTAATTGCAATTACTCAATTCCAGGCCTTATTTAATAAAAAATGTTCAAACATCAAGTTTTACCAAGTAGTGGCAATAAAGATTCAGGATTGGATAAATATATAATTCATAATTATTCATAATATTTTGTTTCACAAACTGAGGAATCCCATCTCCTTGAAGCTTTCAATAGTGTCCTTTAGACTCACCTCCCATGAAGTAAACTTGATGCCTAAACTTTCTGCTCTCTCTCTTGATACATGGTATTTTGGGTTATCAGGCTTCTCATTTTCCAACCTGCTCCAAAAGCACAAATACACCTCTTATTATTATCTATGATCTGTAAAAGAACTTAATGCCTAGTAATAAATTGAAGCTTTAATCATTCTTCAACTAAACATTTAGAACCACCAATTTATTTCTATGAATACAAAATCCTTAGTGTCTCATTACCTTCACCACCTTTATTAGTTTAAAAATCTCTAGTATCATCAGTAAAACATGTAAGTTGAGTTGCTGTTGGAAATGACAATATGAAATATAGCTCGATATGTTAACTTACCTTGCAAGGTGCAGAGTAGGGAAAAGTTGTCGCAAAATCTTCAGAACTTCGGTTGAGCTTCTCGTACTTTCAACCATAATATATCTGCCACTAGCACTAGGAAGCTCAAATGCTTGAATATGAGCATTTGCAACATCTCTAACATCAACTAGTCTGTAAGGGCTAGGAAATGACTGCTCTCCTGCATTCAAAAATCACAATCTTATTGAACTTGTGACTGAAACAAAGATGGCGTTGAGTGTCAACCATCATTAATAGTCCCTTATTGATAACCAATGCATATGATCATATACGGAAAAAAATCAAAAGATCACGAGATTGAAATCTGTCTCCCAGCCTTCTACAATGTTCAGAATTTTCTTTCAAGAGCATATAATCCAATTGAAGCAACAGAAATGTAGAAGAAATTTTGAGACTATTCATCAACAAAAATTTAAATGTTTGAAAAATTACCGTTTATAAGTTTCAGAATGATCTCCACAGAAAAATTTAGAGTCGGCTGTAAAAGAGTGCCAATGACTACTCCTGGATTAAAAGTAACCAAGTCGATTCCATTCTCTTCTGCGAATTTCCAAGCAGCATTTTCAGCTAGTGTTTTTGAAAGTGAATACCAATTCTGTGAAGCATAAAACAAAATCATGATTGATCTTCAGTGAGGCATAATAGACTCTTCTTTGTCAATTATTTTTTTACACAATATCAAACTCAACTAAAAGGACTAAAATGAATTCCATTGTTAGCATGTTAGCCAAACCTTTGTTTTTTCACAAAAGGCTGGATCCGAAAACCAAGTCTCGTCGACTACAGTATCCGTGGTGAGGGGTTTTCCATTCCAAACAACAGCAGCCAGAGAAGATGTGAGAATCACCCTCTTGATAGAAGGAGCTTTGGCACATGATTTAAGAACATTAAGTGTTCCATTTACTGCAGGATCAATTAAATCTGCCTGAAGTGCAAGCAAAATCATGGAATTAGCTCTTATATCATCAGCTCATAAATTCTTGTGTTCGAACTCTTACCTACAAACTTGGATGCTTTTGGTTTCATTTTTAAAATAGTGTTTTCAAAAATTATTTTTAAAAATGATGTTTTTAAGAATATAATGATTTGATAGGTTTTGTAAAAAGCATTTTTTAAAATAGAAAACGATGTAAATATATTTGATATTATTTTTTCAAATGAATAAACTAATTATTTAGATGGAAAAGTAATGTTTTGAACTCATATTTTGGAAACAGTAAAAAATATAAAAAATTGTTGTATTCCATTTTTAAAAACACATTTTACAAAACACATTACTAAACATATAAGCCCATATTTTATTTTTAAAAATGAAAAACCATTTTTGAATACACATCCAAACATAACCTAAACTTTTGGATTAAATGTTAACTTTAGCTTATATATCATAGCTTCAAAAAAGGCAAAAAATAGCATATGAGATTAATTAACCTGAGGATCATTGGATGATAAAAACACAGGGGAGGCAGTATGGAAAACACCATCACAACCATCAACAGCAGAATCAAACGATCCTTCTTCCAACAAGCTTGCTTTGAATAAATGAAGTCTTTCTTTGGCCCCATCAAGTGCAAATAAATGTTGTGTCTTCTTGGGGTCATCTATGGCATCCATACACATATTCAACTAGTAAAGATTTGAACTATTCACTTTCTCAAATGTTAAATTACTTAATGGAAAAACTAAGTACCATAAACTTGAATCATGCCTTAATCGACCTTTTAAAGCAAAATTATTATCAAAACTTGCAGTACTACATGAAATAAAAAACAAAAAAGAGCTGAGAGAGAAAGAGACTAACTTGTGTCACGAACAGTGGCTTTGACAGTGTAACCACGTTGAAGCAACAGCTTGACCAGCCATGAAGCTATGTAGCCTGAAGCTCCTGTTACACACACCACTTTCCCTTCTCCACTCATTCTCTATCTTTCTCTGTAAATTCTGTCAAAGAAGAAAATGTTAAAGCAAAAGTGGAAGCGAGTGCGGGGGCAGGCCAGCAGGGTTTGGCACTATGTCGACAATACAAAAAATATAAGCCAACTAGCCATTATTTTCGACTTTGACCTCTCTAAAGGTTATCTTTCAACTTTATCCCTTTATGTTATTTTATTTTATTTTATGTGACCGAATAAGGAGATTACATTTATAAAGAACTATCTATTCTTTATGATTTAAGATAAGAGTATGATATCAACACTTTGATCTCTTAAAATGAAGAAAAGTATGTGTGTAAAAATGACTTCTTAATTATTAGTGGCTTAAACATTGCTTTAGTACTTGTCAATATTGGTTGTTGTGTACTCGTCAATATTGGTGGTTGTATAGTGTAAGTGCGTAACTCTTGTTCTATGAAGGTTTGATGTCTGCAAGAGCTCGTCAATCTGTCAACAACCGAAGTTTGTATGAAATGTTTGATGTTAAATGAAATATTTCAAAGATTTCATATAGCTGAAATCTTCAAAAACAAATCGAGTTTCTTTCTAGTTAAAAATGATTTTTTTTTTTTTTACTAAAAAGGATTTTTATTATTTTATTGAGACAATTTTAAAAATGTTCACTGATTGTTATTGATAAAATTTAATAGTTTTTATAAACAATAAATGGGGTCGGGTCGGGGCTGGGACAACGAATGTTCCAATCGTTTCTAACTTCTAATATAATAGTAATAATTTTAAGTAATTATTTCATTAATTTCAAATTTCAATTTAATTATTTAGTTGAAATCCTAATTTTTTAGGATTAGAATGTTAGATATAGAAGAATGCATAATTAGAATCTAATATTAGAATCAACTGAGAATTTGAAATAGAAATATAAAATTAGTAGAATAAAAGTATTCTATTAAGTATATTATAGAATATATGATAATAAAATCAAATACCGATTAACTATATATAAAAGGTGCGATAAGAATGGTGAATAATACTAGAATGAAGACCCAGTGGTATTTGTTTGAAAAGAAAATCATATTTCTACCCTCATTAAATTGTAAATTAGTTGTCAAACTTATCAATTGAAAGGTATATATGTCATTTAATATGTATATTTTTGTTTAATTTTATTATAATTAAAATGGACACTTACATCCTTAGTGATTGATGAGCATGAAAGGATTGAGAAATAATTTAGTTTTATTGTAATTGATAATTAAAATAGATATTTATATTTTCATTGATTGATAAAAAATAAAAGATAAATAAGTAACTAAAAGGTTAAATCTGAAGACTTTGTTGAAGTGAAAAATAACTTTAAAATTCAGAAGAGGAACTTGAGAGTCTAGAACTCAGAAGAAGAGTTCGAAACTCCAATGATATATGAGGGTAGTTGAATCTTAAGTGATGAGATGATTAAAAAAAAAACTAAAATACACATGTCCACAGACGTGTGCCATGGCGACAACACACGACTTTCATGTACATACACGTAATATAAGCCCAACCAAATCCTTGTCTGTCTTCATTGAATCTTTTCATTTATGTTCATGTTTCTATCCAACAATATCAGTACAAGAGAGTCTCTCTCTTGATATTTGACATGTTGGCTCCTATGGATTGTCCTCTTCCAACCTGCTCCAAAATGCAAACACAAATCTTCTAAACTGTTGGTTGTCTAAAAGAACTCAACCAACTTTAGTTGCCCTCGTCAAAAGGTTGTAGTGATGCAGTGGGATAAGCATTTCCTGCACACCCACTTCTCTCTTAAGAGGTGGGTTCGACACCCTTTGACAGCATATTTTGCTTTCTACCTCCTATGTGAGAGCAGTCCTATCTATGCGTAGATTGTTTTATCTTGTATGAGAACCGCTCTCCGAATTATATCATTACTGTTCGATCTCACTTGATCTCAATTGTTCCCTGAATCAGTCCTAGTAATATAATGTGATAATAATAATTAAAAAAAAAAACTTTAGTTGCCCTTGGGATTGGGCATCAAATTAAATTATTTAACATGTTGATTTTAAATATAAAGATGACAAGCTCTGATAGGTGTCTTATACAATCCACTTGATCTATATGTATGTATATTGTTTTTTAATCTGCATCTTGCATTTATGTTCTTGTACTTTTTAGTTTAGGTGTGCCAAGTTTGAATAAATACACTGCATGTTAACAAATAAAACTTCCAGATTAACGAAGGGATAAAATAATATGAAAATAGTAATGAAATAAAAATTAGATAAAACAATACACAAAATTTACGTGGTTCACTTAAAGTAGGTTACGTCTATGAAACTTCTATTAATCATCACTATAGGGAGAAAAATTAGATAAAACAATACACACAATTTACGTGGTTCACTCAAAGTAGGCTACGTCTATGAAACTTCTATTAATCATCACTATAGGGAGAAAAATAATAGGAAGCACTGTAAATGGTAGGCTTATTTTATGTGGGAGCAAAGATTTCATATTGAAGATAATTCATACACGCTGGTTAACCTTGTAACCGGTTAAAATTATTGATTTTAGATTGCACTTATCTCATTATAAACCACAAAAATACACACATTTTGCAGTTACAAATTTCTTTTAAATGGTTTTCCAAGTTCCTGTTTTGCCCATAAGAAAAAGCTTAAAAGCCCGTTGTGCTTTTCAATGGAAGCTTGTTACATGATCAGGTTTGGGATATTCGGACACAGAAGCTGAAACCAGACCTCCCAGGCCATGCGGATGAGGTAATTTTGCACTCTAAACTCAGGGCTCTATAAGACATACTGCTTTTACACTATTATGCTGGTAAATGATCCATGATTTTCTTTTGTGAAGGTCTTTGCCGTTGATTGGAGTCCAGATGGAGAGAAAGTTGCATCTGGTGGTAAGGATAGAGTATTGAAGTTATGGATGGGCTAGACAAATCAAGAGCACACATGGAAATTATATGTTTGGCATTTCAAACAAGCTAGCAGTTTGGCAAGTATACATTGGCAACAATCAGTTTCGTTCAGTCCTGCCGTATGTGCTCCCACTCAATGGAACAAGAACATGGAATTAGAGAATCGATGTTCTGTGCCCAGAATGGTTGGTGGAAATATTTAATCTCCTCAAGAGTGCAATTTGGAGCTTCGATTATGGTGTTTCATAGAACTTTGGCAGTATGGTTACCATACTAAGGTTATGGAAGAATGCAGGTCGGAGTCTACTTCACATGTGTCTCTGCGGAGGATGAGTTGCAAGTATGACATGCCTTCTCCTACTAAACATTAATGTGATATATTTTTTTCCATAAAATAATTTGGGAAGGAGCATCTGTAATTGCTAGTACTCAATTCTAGGCCTCATTTAATTCAAAATGTTCAAACACCAAGTTTTACCAAGTAATGGCAATAAAGATTCAGGATTGGATAAACATATAATTCATAATTTTTAATAATATTTTGTTTCAGAAACTGAGGAACCCCATCTCCTTGAAGCTTTCAATAGTGTCCTTTAGACTCACCTCCCATGAAGTAAACTTGATGCCCAAACTTTCTGCTCTCTCTCTCGATACATGGAATTTTGGGTTATCTGGCTTGGCATTTTCCAACCTGCCCCAAAAACACAAACACACCTCTTATGATTATCTATCATCTGCAAAAGAACTTGATGCCTAGTAATAAATTGAAACTTTAATCATTCTTCAACTAAACATTTAGAACCACCATTCTATTTCTAATGAATACAAAATCCTTAGTCTCATTACCTTCACCACCTTCATTAGTTTAAAAATCTCTAGTACAATCAGTAAAACATATAAGTTGAGTTGCTGTAGGAAATGGCAAGATGCGATGCATTAACTTACTTTGCAAGGTGCAGAGTAGGGAAAAGTTGTCGCAAAATCTTCAGAACTTCGGTTGAGCTTCTCGTACTTTCGGCCATAATATATCTGCCACTAGCACCAGGAAGCTCAAATGCTTGAATATGAGCATTTGCAACATCTTTAACATCAACAAGTCTGTAAGGGCTAGGAAATGACTGCTCTCCTGCATTCAAAAATCACAATCTTATTTAACTTGTGACTGAAACAAAGATGATGTTAAGTGTCAACCATCCATAATAGTCCCATGTGACTAATTCCCTTAATGAAACCGTGGCATATGATCACACCATATACCGAAAAAAAAAATCAAAACATCACGTGATTGAAACTTGTTGCCCAGCCTTCTGTTGTTCAGAATTTTCTTTCAAAAGCTTATAATCTAATTGAAGCAGCAGAGAATATAGAAGACATTTTTAGACTAATCATCAACAGAAATTTAAAAGGTTGAAAAAATTACCATTTATAAGTTTCAGAATGATCTCTGCAGAAGAATTAAGAGTCGGCTGCAAGAGAGTACCAATGACTACTCCTGGATTAAAAGTAACCAAGTCGATTCTGTTTTCTTCTGCGAATTTCCAGGCAGCATTTTCAGCTAATGTTTTTGAAAGTGCATACCAGCTCTGTGAAGCATAAAACAAAATTGTGATTGATCTACAGTGAGGCTTTAATAGGCTTTTCTTTATCAATTATTTTTTACACAATATCGAACTTAATAACAAAGAGCATAAAAGTCATCATAGATGAGAGAACGAAAGAGATAGTTATATTTTATTCAACCAAGGGTACAAGTATATATATATATATATATATATACTAAACTTAGAGTAGAAAAGCTAACTGAATTATTTTCAATTACTGCTCAATCACTTTCAATCATTCTGTAACTGTCCTTCAATTATTCTCAATCAATTTCAATCAATCAAGAACTAATTGATAGTTGATTTCAACACTTCCCCTCAAGTTAGAGCATAGATATTTTCAAGGCCCAACTTGGAACTAAGATGTGGAAAGATTCCCTTATGCACAGCTTTAGTGAATATATCTCCAACTTGAAATAAAATAAAAACGGAAGCATATAATATGCATATAATTCCGAGATCTTTAGCATCCCCTTTTAAGCTCTAGATGATGAGAAGAAGAAACAATTTGAGTTTACAAAGTTCTGATAACATAGTAATCATCCAGTTAAAGGTTGAGAAACCAACTTCATATAAATACTTAACAAACGAGTAGAGAGAGATATTGATTAAACAACTTGACAAAGATGCTGATTTAACAACTTGATAGAATACCAACTTAACAATTTGATAGAGTGCCGACTTAATGACTGAATAGAGTGTCAATGAAACAACTTGAAAGAGACACCATTGAAACGACTTGACAAAAAGGTCATTGAAAGAACTTGACAAAGTGCCGACTTAATGACTTGATAGAATGTCAACTAAATGGGTTAGAGAAACAACTTTAGATGCCAATGAAAGGATTTTGATAGAGGGACGGGTTAAACGACTTTAACAAAGAAGTTTGAAAATAGATTTAACATGCTAATTAAACAAAGTGATAAGTTTATTAGTCAAGGGAGAATTTTGGGTGTTACCAATGCCTGCAACAATAAATATTGCAGTCAACAACACAAAGGGTATATCTTATGGGAATGAATTTATAAGAAGGAACATGATTGTGATACCACGATAACAAAGAGCATAAAAATAATTATACACGAGAGAAAGAAAGAGACTGATATATTTTATTCAACCAAGGTACAAGTATTTATAGTGCTAAACCTAGAGTAGGAAAGTTCAATTATTCCTTAATCACTCTCAGTTATTCTACAATTACTCCTCAATCACTCTCAATTAATCTCAATTAATCAAGAGCTAATT
The DNA here is from genome assembly GCA_021234005.1 of Nephelium lappaceum. NCBI lineage: Eukaryota > Viridiplantae > Streptophyta > Magnoliopsida > Sapindales > Sapindaceae > Nephelium > Nephelium lappaceum. The sequence goes on along the minus strand of CM038003.1, from coordinate 20,875,190 downwards.
GATAATCAATTTCAACAAAACTCAACTAAAAGGACTAAAATAAATTCCATTATTAGCATGTTAGCGAAACCTTTATCTTTTCACAAAAAGCTGGATCCGAAAACCAAGTCTCATCCACTACGGTCTCCGCGGTGAAAGGTTTTCCATTCAACACAACAGTAGCCAGAGAAGATGTGAAAATCACTCTCTTGATAGAAGGAGCTTTGACACATGATTTAAGAACATTAAGTGTTCCCTTTACTGCAGGATCAATTAAATCTGCCTGAAATGCAACCAAAATCATGGAATTAGCTCTTATATCATCAACTCATAAATTCTTGTGTTCAGACTCTCACCTGAAAACTTGGGCACTTTTGGTTTCATTTTTAAAATGATATTTTTGAAAATTATTTTTAAAAATAAAAAATATATTTTAAAAATGATGTTTTTAAAAATACAATGTATATTTAATAAGTTTTATTAAAAAATAATTTTGAAAATAAAAAATTATGTAACTATGTTTGATATTGTTTTTTTTTAATAAATAAACTAGTTCTTTAGATGGAAAAACAATGTCTTGAAATCATGCTTTGGAATTAGTAAAAAATATAAAATAGTTATTTTTTTTCACTTTTTAGTTATAGTTTAAAAAAAGTGGTTTTCATTTAAAAAAAAAAAAACATATTTTACAAAACATTTTATCAAACACTTACAATCTCATTTTTTATTTTTAGAAATGAAAAACCATTTTTGAATACGCATCCAAACACCACCTAAACTTTTGGATTAAATGTTAATTTTAGCTTATATATGATAGCTTCAAAAAAGGTAAAAAAGAGCATATGAGATGAATTAACCTGAGGATCATTGGATGATAAAAACACAGGGGAGGCAGTATGGAAAACACCATCACAACCATTAACAGCAGAATCAAACGACCCTTCTTCCAACAAGCTTGCTTTGAATAAATGAAGTCTTTCTTTGGCCCCATCAAGTGCAAGTAAATGTTGTGTTTTCTTGGGGTCATCTATGGCATGTATACACATTTTCAACTAGTAAAGATTTGAACTATTCACTTTCTCAAATGTTAAACTAATTAATGGAGACTAAGTACCATAAACTTGAATCATACCTTAATCGACCCTTTAAAGCAAAATTATTATCAAAACTTGAAGTACTACATGAAAAAACAAAAAGAGCTGAGAGAGATAGAGACTAACTTGTGTCACGAACAGTGGCTTTGACAGTGTAACCACGTTGAAGCAACAGCTTGACCAGCCATGAAGCTATGTAGCCTGAAGCTCCTGTTACACACACCACTTTCCCTTCTCCACTCATTCTCTATCTTTCTCCGTGAATTCTGTCAAAGATAAAAAATGTTAAAGCAAAAGTGGAAGCTAATGTGGGTGCAGGCCTGCAGAGTCTCTGGCACGATGTTGGCCGTACGAAAAATAAAAGACAAGCACCCACCCATTATATTATATTATATTATTTTAAAATAATAAAAAAAATAAATTTAAATAAAACTATCTACATTTTATATTTTAAAATAAGGGAAAATTACCCACAGCCTACCTGCAAATTTCATATTTACAGGCATATATAACTTTTTAATTTTTTTACAATAACCTCCCCTGACTAACAGATTGATTGGATTTGACCGTTAAATAATCTTTTTGACCGTTTAAAAGGTGTTAAAAGATGAAATTACCCTTGAGAACTATCAAATTGTCATGGATTGATTTCGTAGCCAAATGAAATTACCAATATACCCTTGAAATCATATTCAACCAAAATCATCTTTAATCCCAGAAAACCTTTACTGAAAATCATCTTTAATCTCTCCTCCCTCTCATCTTCAAACAAAATTATCATCAATCCAGCAAAATCATCAACATCAATCATTAACCCAAATTTATCATTATCAATCAATCAACAAAAATCAGTGTTCAATCACAAAAAATTCCCTAAAACAACCAATAATCAACCCCAAAACAATAAAAAAACAACCCAACTGATTCAAACCCAACCCAGGACCTTCAAACTGATTCGAAGAGGATTTGAACTCAACCAAAACCCAGTTCTCGGTTCAAAGGGTTCGAATCCTGTTCGAACCCAGTTCGAACCCAGATCTGGGTTCGAAGCCTTCGAACCCAGTTCTGGGTTCGATTAGAAGAAGAAGAAGAAGAAGAAGAAGAGAGAAAGGAGAGAGACGATGAAGAATAGAGAGAGAAATGAGAGAAATGAGAGAGATGTGTTTTTATTTTAAATCATTTTTTAAATTTATTTTTTTTTTCTCAAACTAATCTCCACCATCCATCTTTAGATGGATGGTGGAGATCTAATTAAAAAATATTTTAATTTTTTTTAAATTAATCTTTATCGTCTATTTTCAAATGGACGGTAGAGATCTGATTAAATTTATTTTTAATTTATTTAAAGTTTTTAAAATTTATTTTAAAAGAAAATTAAAAAAATAAATTTGTTGAGGGGTAATTTCGTCTTTTAACACCTTTTAAACGATCAAAGAGATTATTTAACGGTCAAATCCAGTCAATCCGTTAGTCAGGGGAGGTCATTGTAAAAACATTAAAAAGTTATATACACTTGTAAATATGAAATTTACAGGTAGGCTGTGGGTAATTTCCCCTTTAAAATAATGTGAAATTTAAGTTGCTTGACCTCTTAAAAACATTGTCAATCGCTTAAACACTGCTTTAGCACTTGACTTGTCGATATTGGTTGCCGTGTAGTGTTGCTCATGGTCAATGAACGTTTGATGTCTGCATGGGCTTGTCACTTTGACAGCAACCGAAATTGCTTTGAAATGTTAGATGTTCAATGAAATATTTCAAAGGTTCCATGTAGCTGAAATCTTCAAAAACAAATGGAGTTTCTTCTGAGTTAAAAATGAATGGCTTTTTGGACTAAAAAGGAATTTTTATTATTTTATTGAGACAATTTTAAAAATGTTCACTGATTGTTGTTGATAAAATTTAATATTTTTAAGAGGGTCGGGCCTGGGACAAACAATATTACATTTAATGCATGGTTTAAAATTTTTAATATAATAATAATAATAATTATTATTATTATTATAATTATAACTAATCATTTCATTAATTTCAAATTTCTACCTAATTATTTAGTTGAAAGCCTAATTTTTTTGAATTAGAATATTAGATATAGAAGAATGTATATTAGAATATAACATGCTAGACTCGAATGAGAATTCAAAATAGATATATGGAATTAGTGGAATAAGAATATTCTATTCTGTATATTATGGAATCAGAGGAATAAAAAAAACACGACCACAGACGCGAGACGTGACGGCAACACAGAACAACAAACGACCACAGACATGCGCCATGGCGCAACATGTACATACTGATAACATAAACCAAACAAAATCCATGCCTTCCTTGAATCTTTTCATTTTCTCTGACTCTTACACGGAAAGAGAGAGAGTCAATGAGAGAATGAACCCATCATTTTTGGTGAAAAACTAGCCCAAAAACATATGTTTAACATAACTGTTATTGATTGATTATCTATTAGCCACATTTTTCACAGGAAAATCTGACAGCTACCCAGTTAGGTTGAGGAAAAGACAAGACACATTGGGTTGATCTTGTGTGGTTTTGTGTGATTTCTGCTCACCGGTTAGTTTCTTTTCTTCTTCAAATGATAGTAATAATCATAATGGTGCAGTTGTTTAACTTGCCCCAAAATGCAAACACAAATCTTCTAAACCATTGGTTGTCTAAAAGAACTCAACCAACTGTAGATGCCCTCGGGACTGGACATCAAATTAAATTATTTAACATGTTGATTTTAAATATAAATATGAAAAGCTCTCTTAAGTGTCTTATACAGTCCACTTGATTTATATGTATGTCAGAATGTATATTGTATTTTAATCTGGAACGTGCATTCATGTTCTTGTACTTGTAGTGTAGGGTATGCCAAGTTTGAATAGTTTGAATAAATACACTGGGATGGGCACTTCTTTATTTTCCTGTCTATGTTGGATCCAACAAAATTGCCTGCTCACCTTCTAGAAAGTTGCAAAATGTTTTCTTGTCCCTATTTGATTGAGGTGAAAATTCAATATGATTCTCAAAACAACATGAACATTTCAGTAATGTCCAGTTGCAAATATCCCTTCTTGACATTCACGAGAATTTTTCAATGATCTTGCATCAAGTGAGTTTGAGCATTAAAAGTACCTGCTAGGTTCACACTTTTTTCTCTACTCACTCTTAAACAACCTGATGGGCTTATTGTGTTTTCATATATACTGCATACATATGATCATATTAATGAACAAAAATTTTGATAGAAACACTAAATATCATACAAGAATTTGCCAATAAAGTTTGGTTGCGAAAATTACTAATAGTACTAAAGATTGAATAACGTTTCACATCTCTTTCCAGCACTTGTTGTCAGTAGCACGATTTAGAAACTGAGAAAACCTTTCTCCTTCAAACTTTCTATAGTTTCCTTAAGACTTACCTCCCAAGAAATGAAGTTGATGCCCAAACTTTCGGCTTTTTCCCTCGACACCTGATAGGTTGGCTCATATGGTTTGTCATCTTCCAACCTGCCCCAACACAAAAACCGTTTTTCAAAGTATTTCTGGTCTATTGAAGAAGAACTAACAAAATAGTTGCCTTTGGTTACGACATAATATGTGATTTTTCTAATTTAATGTATGACTTACTTTCCAGGAAGGTGCAGAGTAGGGAAACATTCATGTGAAATCTTCAGTGTCTCAGCACGACTCGTAACTCTTCCAACGACACAATATCTGCCTCTGGCAGTAGGAACCTCGAGTGCTAGAATATGTGCATATGCAACATCTCTCACATCAACAAATCTATAAGGGCTAGGAAATGTTTGATCTCCTGCATTTGAAAAACCACTATCATTTAGAATGCTGTGCTAGAAACAAAACTTATTGATGAAGCACAAATTATTACCATTTACTATAGCTTTCAGAACAATCTCCACTGAAAGATTAAGAGTTGGCTGTAAGAGAGGACCTATGACTAATCCTGGATTTATTGCAACCAAGTCAATTCCATTCTCTTTTGCAAATTGCCAAGCAGCATCTTCAGCTAAGGTTTTTGAAAGTACATACCAGTCCTGAGATGGAAAAAGAAAATTTAAATTCACCTACGCCATTACACATTAGGCTCTTGTCCAACTATTATGTTGATAAAGAACAGAATCAACAATCAGAAGCAAGATCAATTCCAAAAATTTGCACCACTATGACATTGCCCTGTGTCTTCAAAATGCATTAAAGAATTGAAAAGATGTCTTGTATCATGATCACAGAACACAAAACATATTTTCTCATAGACTAAGACCACCCAACTTGATTATGCTAAAGTGTAATCTAGTAATTCTTTATCTAACATTATTTGGAGCAACCGAAGAAAATTGATCAACTTCACTCAAACATACTAGACTGTGTTACATGATTTATCTGACTAGCATAAACAACGTTAGTTGATGGCCAAATTGGCTTAGATCAAACTCTAGAGCTTCTACCAAGTTGTATAAGAGACATTTCAGACAAATAACGAAAGATGTTTTCCTTTTCAGAAAACGATATTACCATGTTATGTTTCTTCAAGTTATCACATAAAGTTGGATCCGAGAACCAAGTCTCATCGATTATAGTACTCGGGGTGCGAGGCTTTCCATTGTGCATAACAGCAGCCATAGAAGATGTAAAAACCACTCTCTTCACAGATGGAACTTTGGCACATGATTTAAGCACATTAACAACACCCTTCACAGCAGCATCAACTATGTCAGCCTGAATTAGGGGGAACAAACAAGGAATTGTCTCCAAATGAACATCTCTATTTGTTAAAAACATTGAAAGGCAAATTTACATCACCTAGCACTAAATGATTATAAAAAATAAAAAAATAGAAAAGGTAAATGGAAGAAACCTGAGGGTCATTGGTTGAGAAAACTACAGGAGAAGCTGTATGGAAAACACCATCACAACCATCAACAGCAGAATCAAAAGATCCTTCTTCTAACAAGCTTGCTTTGAAGATTTGAAGTCTCTCTTTGGCCCCATCAAGTGCAAGCAAATGTTCTGTCTTCTTGGGATCATCTGTATATGGCATATACAAACATATATAAAGTAAGTCATATCATTTCTACTTATTCACCAATCAAAAATTAGAAAAAAACACAGACCCCAGAACTAAAAACTAGCATCCAAATACGTAAAAACTAGAGAGACAGAGAGAGAGAATGACTGACTTGGGTCACGAACAGTGGCTTTGACAGTGTAACCATGTTGAAGTAACAGCTTGACCACCCATGATGCTATGTAACCTGAAGCTCCCGTTACACACACCACCTTCCCTTCTCCACTCATTTTTCTCTCTGTGAAATTCTGAGAGGAAATATCAGTTGTTGAAGATTCAGCCCAAGTTGAGCTCCATTTTTGTTATTATTATTATTCAGTTTCAACCAATGACCAGCTAATAATATAAAAAGTAGTCCAGAACTTTTTTCTTTCATTTTTAAAACATAAAACAACAATGACCAAAACATCACGACTCACGAGGTAGACGCAGACATGGTCCACTTAATTTATCTATATCAATATAAATAACGCTATCAACCAGATGATCATTTATGTCCGTTCACTTTTTCGTTTATAAACTCTCTTCTGGAGTGTCAATAGACCACGTTTTTTCAAGTCTGGGCTGGGTGGATTTTCGTTTGTTGGGCCTACCAACCCTTGTTGGACTAACCAAGAGCCCATTTAAAAATCCAATAGGCCAATATTTTGACGTTCATGTGCCAGTGGTAGAGAGTATATAAATGATACTATGTTGACATTAAACGGCATATTTATTTGGCAAGGGTTTCAACCGCATGTTACAAAGTATAAGCCCTGAAGTCCAGTAGATACAAGAAAAACTGATGTTTTGGGGTCAAGAATTTTGAAGTGCTGGCAATATATTCAAATTTTAAGACGCTTGACTTGCAAACAGTTTACATTTTTGGGCATTGAAAAAACTTTTTATTTTCAAGCTTTCAACTGTATCCTTTAAACTCACTTCTAGAGGAATATAGATTTGTTATTTAGAAGTTCACCTAGATTTTGTTTGGTTTGAACTCACTCTTAAACCAATTATAACAATTAAGTCTAATTAATGGATCATTAGAAATTATCAACTAATATAATTTGATGGTAGAGAGCGCTCATTCAACTTGACAGTATCTTCTAAATTTAAACTATTACACCCGTAGAATTATTATACCGTATGTGGTGTGTATATATATATTATCTCGTTTAAACTTAGCAATCTGCATTGTTTGTTTAAACACATTCCCGAACCCTTTCCTTTGATCTTGTACTGCATTAGAATGGGATGCAGCACAGCAGTCAGGTAGATTGAATGGATTGCATGAAGATTCAAAAACAGGACACTTAGAAGGTAAAATATATAAATGACACCATGTTGACTTAAAATAGCGTACTTTCACTATGGTTGCAACCACACATTACAAGATTGAAAAATTAACGATTATGAAGTGCCAGCATGATATATTCAATATTAAGGCACCTGAATTGCCAAAAGTAAACCATTTTTCAGGCATTGAAAAAGTTTTTCGTCTTCAAACTTTCAATGGTATCCTTTAAACTCACTTCCAGAGGAATATAGGTGATTCCTAAACTTTGTGCTCTCTCCTTGGACACTCGATAGGTTGGTGCACAAACTTTCTCTTCCGTGTATCTGTTACAAATAAATAATACATATGTTCATGGGGCTTATTGGTGTTTTGGAGTTATATTATCAAGAGAACAAATTTGAAACTGTAAGTTGCATTGCATGCTCTAGATTATTATAAAGATACTTACTCTTCAGGAATATTTAAATTAGGGTAAAGCTCAGGTAAGATTTTCAAAATCTCGAAACAGTTTGCAACTTGTTCAACTAAACAGTATCTTCCACACGCTGAGAGATTCTCAAATGCTTGAATATGTGCATTCGACACATCTCTAACGTCAACACATCTACAAGTCTTGCTAGGTATCTTCTCTCCTGCATCAAACAGATCCCCATTGCTTGCATCACAAAAAAATTTGCATATTTAAAATTATGTTCACATGTGTAGAGATGAACAACATCCTAGTTGATTGATCGAAAGTACCTTTCAAAAGGTTAAGAACAGGATCCACACTTGAGTAAGAGTTCAGTGTCGGCCGTAAGAGAGGACCGAGTATTGTACCTGGATTTATAGCAACCATATCAATTCTATTCTCTTTTGAAAACTTCCAAGCAGCCTCCTCAGCTAAGGTTTTCCCAAGCTGATACCAAAGCTGACATACACCCAGCATTTATTTAATGAATGAAGATTATTCAGACACTGTCAAATTCTCGGATGTACATTTCTTCAAATTTTAAGTGATATACTAGCACATATACGCACCTTTGATTTTTCACATAAAGCTGAATCAGAAAACCAAGTTTCATCAACTATAACATTAGGAGAAAGAGGTTTTCCATCGAATAAAACTGCTGCCATAGAAGATGTTACAATCACCCTTTTGATCGAGGGAACTTTAGCACATGATCTCAGGACATTAAGTGTTCCCTTCACTGCAGGGTCTACTATATCTGCCTGAAATGTAAGGAAAAATATGAAATTAACTCCAACATACCCTGGTTTATATAAGAAACCGTTCAAACGAAAATTTAAATTCCATAATATGTGAAATTCTGTTTACATCACATAATAAAAGCTACTATAATGGCAAATGAAGGAGATGAATGAAACGATTGATCAGCGAAGCAAGTGTTCAAGTAAATTTCGGTATTTATCTGTTTGTAATACTCGGTAAAATGAAGAACAAAGCAATACCAAATCAGGAGTCATATCTATTTTGATGTAGTAAACAAGGGTAAAATTACATATATAAATGAAGAAAAAAAAAAAAAAAGATATATGGAATAAACCTGAGGATTATTGGACGTTTGAAGGAGAGGGCAGGCAGTATGGAAAACACCATGACAACCATCAACAGCAGAATCAAAAGACCCTTCTTCCAACAGGCTTGATTTAAAGATATGAAGTCTTTCTTTAGCTCCATCAAGTGCAAGTAAATGTTCTGTCTTATTGGGATCATCTATGACATACACAAATTAAACTAGTAATAATTTGAACTTATCATTTATCAAATGTTAAACTAATCAGTAGAAAATCACAGTATCATAAATTTACAATCATTGTATAATTGATTGACCCTTTAAAACAAAATTACTAAAACCACTATCAGAACTTGAAGAATTAAAGGACAAAAAAAAAAAAAAAAGAGAGAGATAAAGACTGACTGGGGTCACGAACAGTGGCTTTGACAGTGTAACCACGTTGGAGTAATAGCTTGACCAGCCACGAAGCTATGTAACCTGAAGCTCCTGTTACACACACCACCTTCCTTTCTCCACTCATTTTCTATATCTTTCTCTGTGAAATTCTCAGGGGAAAGGTGAGAGGTTTCGTTGTTGACGACTCAATCCAAGTACTCCATGTTTAGTTCTTATTATTACTGAATAGAAACAGGTGCTATAGGCAATAGAAAACAAATCAATAACACACCAAATTTACGGGAAAAATCCAAATCGGGGAAAAACCACTGGGAAAGAAGGAGAAATTCACGGATAGAAGACGAGTATAAATGAGAATGTTTAGAATATATCATATATATATAATGATTTTAGTATTAATACTTTCTAACAAGTTGAGACGAAATAATCAAATTCATCCATTATATTTGAATTAAATAGGAGAAAAAATTTATTTTAGGAGAGATAATGTAATGAATGAATTTGATCGGTTTGTTTTAATATTTTAAAGTTAGGAAGTACTGATGATAAAATCATTATATATTTAGTGTTTTTAAATCAAGACGCCGTAACTTTAAAAAGTAAAAACCAATCAATCAAATTCATTTATTGCATTCTCTATCCTATTTAATTCAAATGTAATGAGTGAATTTAATAGGTTGGTCTTTACTTTTTAAGGTTAGAACGTCCTGATTGTAAAAACACTATATATATATATGTGTGTGTGTGTGACCATGAGAGTGAGAGAGAGAGAGAGAGTACAATAAACTCTAAGATAATCAGTAAATGAGTCAAAACATAATAGGTCAATATTGGGTCTCCGTTACCACCATATATCCCAAAAAATTTCATATTTATCATTTCATTATAATTGTGGCATCTAGGGCTCTTTCGGTCGGGCCAAACAGAATTTGGATTACCTAACTCTAACAATTATTACTCCATTTCAAGGAATGATCAGCTAATGCTAATAAAAATACTCTTAAAACTTTTTCAATTTTAAAACTTTTTTTTTTTTGAAACATGAAACAACAACAACAAAACATCACGAGGCAGACACAGATGTGGTCCACTTACTTCATTTTTCTTAATTAACATAACGTACTATCGAATTTGATGATCTTTCATGTCTTGTCCATTTTTTTGGCAGGTTCTCTTTATCAGTGCAAGTTTGTTGCTTACCGTTATTCGTTTGCGCGTATTTTCTCAATTATGGGCCGGGTCGATTGTTAGTTTTTGTTGTTAAAGTTGTTGATAAGTTTCTCTTGATAATTAAACTTTAACAAGCCCAATTAAAGTTTGCAAGTTTGGAGGCCCGCTGCTAAATGAAAAACAAAAACCACCCGGCCCACATTGTAGCAAACACAAGTTACAGTTGGCTAGGGCCTTAGGCTCAATTCCGATGAAGTATATTCTGCTTTACAACATTGCGCAAGTAATTTTTTCTCTTTATTGGAGAGTTAGTTATCCCTCAATCACAAGAGTAAATATCAAAACCGTATAAATAGTTTTTGATCTCATACAGATTTTAATAGGCTTTTTACCCATTCAATATAAACTTTATTTTCAAAAAATGATACCAAATAATTTAAAAAATTCATTAAAATATATTAAAATAAATCATTACTTGCATAATTTAAACATCTACTTCTATAACACAGAAATAACGATTGCCTCTCCAGAATTACTTAGAAGTTAACTTGAATACGTTAGGTTTGAACCCACTTTGACATCAATTACAATAATTAATTTATTCTAATTAATCTATCAATTAGATATTATCATCCAATATGATTTGATAGTAAAAAGAACCTATGATTTGATGATAAAGAGAACTTGACAATAATCTCTCTTCAAACTTAGTACTCTGCATTGTTTATTTAAACACGTTCCAAAGCCTTTGATTTTGTAATGCTAATATTAGAATAGGATGCAGCATGCTAGTCAGGTACATTGAAGTTGATTTGGATTGCATGAAGATGCAGAAACAAGACACTTGGAAGTCATAAAATATATAAATGACACAATGTTCACTTAAAACAGCATATTTTCACAATGTTTTCATCCACATATTACAAAATATAAGTCCTGTAGTCCAGCAAACATAAGAAAAATTGATGTTCTGATCAACAACTTTGAAATGCCATCATGATATATTCAATACTAAAGAGCCTGAATTGCCAAATGTTTGCCATTTTCAGGCATTGAAAAAGCTTTTTGTCTTCAAGCTTTCTACAGTATCCTTCAAACTCACTTCCAGAGGAATATAGGTGATTCCCAAACTTTGCACTCTCTCCTTAGACACCCGGTAGTTTGGTTCACAAGCTTTCTCTTCTGCGTATCTGTTACAAAATAATATATTGTTCATGTGACTTTTGCTTCTTGGCATTCATATTATCAACAGAACACTTTTCAAAACTACGAGTTCCATCATATGTTCTAGATTAGATGACTGTCTGTTACCGCAGCTAAAGACACTTAACCAACATGTGGTACAACGAAATTTTGAGATACTTACTCTTCAGGAAGCTTTAAATCGGGATAAAATTCACGTAAGATCTTCAAAATTCCAAACAAGTTTACAACCTGTGCAGCCATACAGTATCTTCCACATGCTGTAGGATTCTCAAATGCTTGAATATGTGCATTTGCCACATCTCTAACGTCAACCCATCTATAAGTCCTGCAAGGCATCTTCTCTCCTGCATCAAAGAAACCTCCATTGCTTGCATCACAAAAAATTTGCATATTAAAGATTATGTTCACTGTTCACATGAATGCTAATGTATAGGGATGAACTATATCCTTACTGGTTGATTGAAAGCACCTTTTATAAGCTTCAGAATATATCCCACACTTACGTCAGGATTCAGTGTCGCCTGTAAGACAGGACCAATCACCATCCCTGGATGTATGGTAACAATATCAATTTTGTTCTCTTTTGAAAACTTCCAAGCAGCATCCTCGGCTAAGGTTTTCCCAAGCATGTACCAACGCTGATAAAGACCAAATTTTTAATGAATGAAAAATTCCTGCCATGTCTATGGATTGATTTACATAAATCATTTTAACAACACTTATGAACCATTAATACACACATGCTACACAAGCAAGACAAAGGGAGAAAGAAAGAATGAAAGGCGTATGACTAAATCTTGACAACAAATGACAATAAAGCTCCAGCATCACGTGCACCAAAATTAGGTGACTGGGAGACTTTGTCTCTTAATAATATCTTATCAAACCAGTTAAATTCACAGATGTACACTTCATGAAAATAGAAGTTGATTATTAGCACACCTACACACCTTTGATTTCTCACAGTAAGCTGGATCAGAAAACCAAGTTTCATCAACAGTAACATCAGGAGTAAGAGGTTTTCCATTGAATGAAACTGCCGACATAGAAGAGGTTATAATAACTCGTTTGATGGATGGAACTTTAGCACATGATTTAAGAACATTAAGTGTTCCCTTCAATGCAGGGTCAACTATATCTACCTGAAATGCATGGAAAATTATGGAATTAATTATTCTCACATCAACAGCCCTATAAATGAAACTGTTCAAAGTAAACTTCTACTTCATTAAAAATGATTCTGTAATTATATTTGCATTACATAGCAGCTATTATATAGACAAAGATTAAATCGAACGGATTGATGAACAAATTAATGTGTTCATGTTAGTTGAGGTTCAATTACATCTGCCTGAAATACTTGGTGGAAAATTCAAAATTAGAAAAAATAAAAAATAAAGTGGAAACAGCTATTATACAGACAGATCAATTATATAGCACAAATCTAAAATAAACTAATGAATTGGCTAACCAGAACATATCATTGAGTAATGCTTGATTAATGTCGACTAAAATTGATAAGGGAAGATTAAGTGGGATGCAATAAAACTCATAAGGAACAAAGCAATGCTAAATAGTGATTAGATTTGTCAAATTTGAAACTACCTATTGTGCTATGGTACAACACAAGATCAGAATGCATACATAAATGGAAGGAAAATAAAAAAAAGGTAACAGAGATATGGAATAAACCTGAGGATTATTGGAGTTTTGAAGGACAGGGCAGGCAGTATGGAAAACACCATGACAACCATCAACAGCAGAATCAAAAGACCCTTCTTCCAACAAGCTTGCTTTGAAGAAATGAAGTCTTTCTTTAGCCCCATCAAGTGCAAGTAAATGTTCTGTCTTCATAGGATCATCTATATATGGCATACACAAACTGAACTTGACATTTTATCTAATGTTAAACTAATCAGTAGAAAAACTCAGTACCATAAATTTGGAATCATACCATAATTATCATATAAAAAAAAGTCACTAAAACCACTATCAGAACTTGAAGAATCATAGAAAAAAAAATAGAGAGATAGAGACTGACTTGGGTCACGAACAGTGGCTTTGACAGTGTAACCACGTTGGAGTAATAGCTTGACCAGCCATGAAGCTATGAAACCTGAAGCTCCTGTTACACACACCACTTTGCCTTCTTCACTCATTTTCTCTCTCTCTGTCTGTGGATTTTTGCGGTGGAAAGTTAAAGGCAGATTTTTTGAGGTTTTTTTGTTTTTTCGAGAGAAGATTTTTTGGAGGTTCAGTGGTGAAGAATTTATCAGTTTAATGTCTGATGTGTTCGGGCGGTGACATGATAACATTAAGTACTCCAGCGGTGTCCCGAATGTTCAATTGTGAAGTTCGCATGTCACGTCAGCAATATCCAGCTGTCAAGTTCGCATGTCTGCTATCTATAAATAGAACAAAGAATTGAGACGTAATCTATATTCTCACACGATTAGTCCAACCAAGAAGGGTTGTTAAAGTGATTAAAAACAGCCCAAAAAGGGCAGAAAAAACCAGCAAAAACAGTCCAGAATGTGAGGGAAAGAATCTGCACTGTTTTGCTACAGAATCAAACTAAACCGTACCGAATTTTGGTGTCCCAAAATTATTATAAATATGCTATGTATGAGGGTGTTAGGTGTGGTGAGAGACAAAAGAGAGTTTTCCATTTTTAAATATTTCTTAACAATGGAAAGAATAGTGGTGCAGAAAATTTTTCAAACCACGTAAAAATCTTTTACTCATTCACCCGGCTTACATTAAGGCAAAAACCAGTTAATATGACACAACAACTCTTTGTTCACTAAAGCATTAGGCTCGACTCCGACCAAGATTATTCTATTTTAAAGAATTATACAATTAATTTTCTTCTTTTATCATAAAAGTGAGTATTTCTCAATTATAGGAGTAAACATTGAAATCGTATAAATTGTGATTGATCGCAGTATATTTCAATAGACTTTTTACTCATTCAATATAAATTTAAAAAAAGAAGCGCAATATATATATATATATATATAATATTTTTATAATCAGAGTTCTTTAATTTTAAAAAATGAGAAAAAACCATTAAAATTTATTAATTCAATTGAAATTAAATATGAGAGAGAATTTGTTTTAGGAGAGAGAATGCAATAGATGAATTTGATTGGTTTTTCCTAAATTTTTAAAGTTAAAGAGTCCTTATTATAAAAATATTATATATATATATTATTAGAAACACCAATCAAAATCGTCTATTGTATTCTCTCTTCTAAAAAAATTTCTCTTTCTATTCAATTTAAATGTAATAAATTAATTTGATTGGTACTCCTAATAATTTAAAAAATTAGGATGCATTGATCATAAAAGCTTTGGTCGATACATCTTAACGTTTAAATTGTTAAGACCACTAATTTCAATCATTCATTATATTTAAATTAAATTTGAGAAAAAAATATTTGTAAGAGAGAAAATTCAATGAATAATTGAAATTAGTAATTCTAACAGTTTAAAAGTTTGAACACACTGACTATAAAAGTTGTGATATATATTATCTTGTTTAAACTTAGCAATATGCATTGTTTGTTTAAACATTCTGAACCCTTTCCTTCGATTTTGTACTGCATTAGAATGGGATGCAGCGTGCTAGTCAGGTAGATTGTAAGGATCGCATGAAGATTCAGAAACAGGACTCTTAGAAAGCAAAATATATGAATGACACTGTTGACTTTTAACAGCATATTTTCACTATGGTTGCAGCCGCACATTAATTACAAGATGTAGGCCCGCAAGTCCAGCAAACATACGAAAAATCAACAATTATGAAATGCCAGCATGATATATTCTATACTAAGGCACCTTAATCGCCAAAAGCAAACAATTTTCAAGCATTGAAAAAGCTTTTCGTCTTCAAGCTTTCAACAGTATCTTTTAAACTCACTTCCAAAGAAATATAGGTGATTCCCAAACTTTGTGCTCTCTCCTTGGACACTCGGTAGTTTGGTGCACAAACTTTCTCTTCTGTGTACCTGTTACCGATAATAACACATATGTTCATGGGGCTTACTGATGTTTTGGAGTTATATTATCAACAGAACAAATTTGAAACTATAAGTTGCATTGCCTGCTCTAGATTATTATTAAGATACCTACTCTTCAAGAAAATTTAAATTAGGGTAAAGTTCGTGCAAGATTTTCAAAATCTCGAAACCGTTTGCAACTTGTTCAACTAGACAATATCTTCCACATGCTGAGGGATTCTCAAATACTTGAATATGTGCATTTGCCACATCTCTAACGTCAACACATCTACAAGTCTTGCTAGGTATCTTCTCTCCTGCATCAAACAGATCCCCATTGCTTGCATCACAAAAAAGTTGCATATTTAAAATTATGTTCACATCTGTAGAGATGAACAATATCCTCATTGATTGGTCGAAAGTACCTTTTAAAAGGTTAAGAATAGGATCCACACTTGGGCAAGAATTCAGCGTTGGCTGTAAGAGAGGACCGATTACCATACCTGGATTTATAGCAACCATATCGATTCTATTCTCTTTTGAAAACTTCCAAGCAGCCTCCTCAGCTAAGGTTTGCCCAAGCTGATACCAAAGCTGACATACACCAAGCATGTCATGAATGAAGGATTTTCAGAAATCAATATGGATTGATTGACTTAATTTTAATTTTTTTTCATACTTGAACTGTTACTGTCAAATTCTCGGACGTACATTTCTTCAAATTTTAAGTGATATACTAGCACATATGCACACCTTTGATTTTTCACATAAAGCTGAATCAGAAAACCAAGTTTCATCAACAGGAGAAAGAGGTTTTCCATTGAATGAAACCGCTACCATAGAAGATGTTACAATCACCCTTTTGATCGAGGGAATTTTAGCACATGATCTAAGGACATTAAGTGTTCCCTTCACTGCAGGGTCTACTATATCTGCCTGAAATATATGGAATTAACTCTAACACAAACTGGAATATCTAAGAAACTGTTCAAAGGAAAATTTAAATTCCATAAAATATGAATACGAAATTCTGTTTACATCACATAATGAAAGCTACTGCAAAGACAAATGAAGGAGAGAAATGAAAGGATTGATGAGCGAATTAAGTGTTCACATAAATTTCAGTATTTATCTGTTTGTAATACTTGGTCGAAGAGAACAAAGCAATACGGAACTCTTCCAGAGAGTTTTGGAAATCTTTCCAAGTTATCTACCTTGGACATTTCTGTAAACCATTTGGCAGGTTTTATCTCTGAAGTGCATTTTTCAAAGTTAAGTAAACTGAAGTTCTTGCACTTGTCTTCGAATTCATTCATTTTGAATGTTAGCTGCATTCGGATCCCTCCATTCAGGTTCAGAATCTTGATATGCGTTCGTGTAATTTAGGCTCCTTATTTCCATCTTGGCTTGAAACTCAAAAGGGTGTCAAGTTTTTAGATTTCTCAAATGCTAGCATTTCAGATTCAATACCTAACTGGTTCTGGGATATTTCAGGAAACCTATCATTGTTAAATGTATCTTTCAACCAGTTACAAGGTCAACTACCGAATCCTTTAAATGTTGCTCCCTTTGCAGATGTTGATTTGAGCTCCAACTTTCTTGAAGGACCCATTCCTCTTCCAATTGTTGAGGTTGAGTTATTAGATCTTTCCAACAATCGCTTCTCAGGTTCCATTCCACAAAATATAAGTCAATCCATGCCAAACTTGATCTTTCTCTCTCTCAGGAAACCAGTCATCAGGAGAAATTCCACCCTCTATTGGAGCAATGAAGCTTCTTCAGGTCATTGATCTCTCCAGGAACAATATTTCTGAAAACATTCCTTCAAGCATAGGAAATTGTTCTTTGCTGAAAGTTCTGAACCTTGCTTACAACAATTTGTCTGCAGAGATTCCAGCATCATTGGGTCTATTAAAGCAACTTCAATCTCAACAACTAAGCGACGACAAACTTACAGGAAACATCCCATTATCTTTTCAAAACTTATCAAGTTTAGCTACCCTGGATCTTGGAAACAACAGGTTTTCAGGAAATATTCCATTATGGATTGGAGATGGCTTTGCAGATCTCAGGATTCTTAAGCTAAGGTCAAACAGATTTTCCAGGGAAATTCCCTCCAGGCTTTCAAACTTAAGTTCACTCCAAGTGGTGGACCTGGCAAAAAACAATCTGACAGGCAGCATTCCAAGCAGCCTGGGAGATCTTCAGGCCATGGCTCGAGAACAAAACATAATACAATACCTCCTTTTCGGGAAGTACAGAGGCCTTTACGACGAAGAAAACTCGATCATCAACACAAAAGGCCAACCTCAAGGATTCACCAAAACACTTTCCCTTGTCACCAGCCTAGACCTCTCCGGAAACAACTTGTGTGGAGATTTTCCAGAAGAGTTGACAAAACTATCAGGATTGATGCTACTGAACCTGTCAAGAAACCACATCACCGCCAAAATTCCTGAAAACATTTCCACTTTGCATCAACTAGCATCTCTTGACCTCTCAAGCAACAATCTCTCAGGATCATTCCCTCCAACTCTCTCTTCCTTATCATTTCTTGGTTACTTAAACCTATCAAACAACCACTTCTCTGGCACCATCCCTTACACCGAGCATCTGACAACATTTGATGCACCATCCTTTGCTGGAAATCCATCTCTCTGTGGACCTCCACTTGCTGTCAAGTGTCAGGATCAGGACTCAGACAAAGCAGGAAGTGTTGATCAAAATGACAACAATGTAGATGAAGAACAAGTGACTGATAAGTGGTTTTACATGAGCATTGGCTTGCGATTTGCAGCTGGAATTCTACTTCCTATATTGGTTTTATCAATCAGGAAACCTTGGAGCAATGCCTACTTCAGTTTTGTGGACAGAATTGTTGACAAATGGTTGTGGGTTGATAACAAAAGATCTTTCACTCAAAGAACACAATCTGTTCAAAAACAAGACAGGCCTCTTTTCTGTTCCTTGCAAGTTGCTCTGCTTTGTAAAAACTAGATAATTCATTTGTTTCTTCTGCTCCTTTTGTACGATACAAAAAAATCTTGTCTTGCTTTTGAGATTGTTGTTTTTCAAGCTTTCTTTCAATGTCTACTTCTGTCCATACCCATGAAAATAGAGAGTTCATTTGTGATCAATATTTGACATAAATTTATAGGAAAAAAAACCCTAACTTCGTATTCTTCACAAGTAAAAGATATCAATTTTATATTTATACACTTTTAACGTTCATTTAAACCTTGAATTCTTAACTACACTTTAACAAATTAACTGAAATTAAATTTGTGTTAAATTTTTTTTAATAGATTTCATAATTCTTATAAAGACTTAAAAATCATTAGATATATTACATCTAAATTATCAATTTCTAAAATTAGAAATATATTCATTTATCTGTTTCGATCCTCATAATCATTTTAAGGTTATTACAATTTCAGAAACATTAAGAAAAGCATGATTAGAAGTCTGAAACCAATAATTTCAACAAAAATATGAGAAAATTATTACTAAATCAGCTCAACTTTTACTGCCAGTAATTTTTCATCCCAATTAGATTTGATAAAGCACAAGAGGATCCCATATAAGTATAATATCATCATAAGGCCCATGCTTTTTCAATGAAGCACATGGAAATCAATTGTACATTCTATAGCAAAAATAGTACAAAAAAGATATTTCTGTCTAAAGTGGGGCACCTTTCACATTTCACGCGCCAAATTTGCGACACTTGTATCAACAAAACTACCGTTACTACCCGCAAATCGCCAAACAAAAACGCAACCCACCACCTCCAATCAATCAACACAACTCTGTTTTCCTCTGTTTTCATTTTTGTCTTCAATGGCTCTCTTCACTGTAGTCTCCTCTGCTCCACTCTCTTCTTCGCTACACTTCCGCCACCGCTCCACCGCCATCCGCCGCTCTTTACGTCTACGTCCATTTGCTTCTCTGAGCCCGCCTGAGTCATCGCCGCCGCCACCCAGAACAGAGACTAGTACTGTGAGCTCTATAGCTCCCTCGTCCAAACCCTTGGTTGAGCACAATTCAGGGTTCAATTACGCACTACCGACCCCAAGTGGGGACCCGGTTATCCGGTTTGTCAGGTCCACTGAGACCAACATTGAGAGGGTAACTCTTTTGTCAGCTTAATTTTGATCGAAAACTTAGTGGGTTGAGAGTTCAGTTATGTTTATGTGATTGTGTTTGTTATTTGTGGTTTTTTTCGTGTTTTGTTTTCGATTTGGCGAGTTATGGGAGATGGGTATAAAATTTAAAATCTGGCAACTTTGATTAGTTAAATAAGTTCTATGTTTCACATGTATAGGATGCTCTTCTTGGTGATAAATCTAGGGGGTTGATAGTATTGCTATTGTTGTCTATTGTTGCAGTTGATTTTTGATTTTCGCTTCCTGGCGCTTCTGGCTGTTGCAGGTTCATTGGCTGGTTCCTTGCTGTGCTTTCTGAATGTATGTTCTCACACTCACTATCTATTTCATTTTTAGGTATTGTTCATGCATGCGAGGAATGAAATTTAATTATATATGAAGCGTTGCGATTGAGGTTTAATCTGGATATTTGTTGACACAAACAGTATAAGGAATGGTAGGCATTTCCATGATCTCACCTATGATGATTTAATTACATAATCTTCTGATGTGTTATCTATAAATGGTAAAGGGTTCTTTATATAGGATTCATTACGAGACAGACTAGGTAGTTACCAGCACATTTAGATAACTGTTGCTGTACAAATAAGAGTATTGACCGACATATGCTTCAAGGGTATGGTGTCTTGAATAATCTGGAAGACATTCATTTAGCGCATGGTTGTGATTTGTGAGGCTTCTCAAGTTCAACAAAAGATGATTACTGGTACTTAATTAAGATTTATGCGTATTAAAATTGTGCAACTTTAAGCTTTTAGCAGGGTTTTGTTTGCTTGAATGTCCAACAAGAATATTATGTTGTTCCTTAACTTATGCAGACAAATACTGATTACTACTGATTTGCATAGGGTTGTGTATATATAACCGAGGCATACAAAGTTTATTGGACAAGCTGTGTGAAGGGGATTCACACGGGTCAGATGGTTCTACGATTGGTTGAAGCTATTGGTGAGATTCTCAACGAGTTAATTCGTAGAAACTTTTTCAATCTTGCTGGAAAAACTTATGCTGCCTCACACAGACCGCGAAGTTGGAATTTTTGTCATTTAAGAACTCCTTTTCTTGCCATAACAGAATTCTCAGTGCACAAGTTTAGCTTTTTCATTGAAGATAACTGATATCATGACATTTTATTCTCAATGCAGATGTTTATCTAGCTGGAACCGTCATGTTAATCTTTGGCATGGGCTTATACGGATTATTTATCAGCAATGTGCCTGCTGACGCGGCGCCCGATGTTGATCGTGCAGTCCAAGGATCTTCCTTGTTCGGAATGTTCTCTTTGAAGGTAGAAATAATGATTTTATTAATCCTTCTATCAGTCCACTGATCTTCTGATACTCCAACTCTACAATACTATATATGTCAACTGAAATAATTCTCCACAATATGGAAAGCAAAGTATAAACTAAATTCATGTTCTTATTGTCACATTTTCACCTGCATTCTGTTATATTTCTCAAGCATATGTAATCATCAACTAAACAATTCTTATCGGTTGGCAGGAGAGGCCAAAATGGATGAAAATCAGCTCACTTGATGAACTGAAAACGAAAGTGGGCCATGTCATTGTCATGATTCTTCTAGTGAAAATGTTTGAAAGGAGCAAGATGGTGGCAATATCAACAGGCACAGATCTATTGAGCTACTCTATATGTATTTTCTTTTCGTCTGCTTCTTTGTACATCCTCCATCATCTGCACAAACCAGAATAGAGATGTTGAGACTATGTAGTGCATGTATAAATCAACTTCAAATACATTCAAAACCACTGTTATAAGAATAACTTTGGATTTATTTATCTTTTTTCATTTCTCTATTTCGACATCTAAACAATTCCAATACTCATGTTTGACATATGCATGGTTTAATAAATTTATATGTTTTGTTGGTAGTTGGAATAAAAATGTTGATTAAGAACAAAAAAGTTTTCAAAAATGCATTGGGTTTGCCAGCAGTCGAACCCAGGTCTGTTGCTTGGAAGGCAATTTTCTTAACCGTTGGACTATAAATGCTGGACGAGAAGAGAATTAAATTTTAGTACGCATAGCTCTAGGATAATGCCCATGTGGTCTTCCCTCTATCGTTTTTCATGATTTCTGTTTTTGGTAGGTTAGACGTGACCTTTGTGTTGAAGCTTGCGAGTCCATTATGTGGGATAAATGGAAAAAACTTCATAGAAGCAAATATATGAAAATTTCTGATAAATAAAGCTAAGCTATTAGCGGTGCATAAACTAGAAAAAGCAAGTTGGCAGCTTCCATCTTCATTAAGCTCCAGTGCTACATACCAAATGGAAGTTACATAATATACATTCAGTTCTCAGAACTTGGACAAAAAGAGCCATTCTAGATACTGCATTATTGCTTGTAAACTTAGAAACTTTTGCAAGTGAAGCTCATTTGAGTGATTTCATTTGGAACATAGATAATAAGTCGGCTAAGCTAAGTATCTAAAGTATATGCCTTGTTTTTCTAAATGTGTGGACAAGATTTGACTACTCCACAATCAATTGCCATGGAATTGGTGTTTCGAGATTGCAAAAGATATCAGCTTAAACAATTAACACTAGAAGAAATCGAACATATCTCTTTGTTGTATTATCTGACTTTTGTACATTCAATATGTTCAACCTAAAGGAGAATTTATACAACATACACTTTCAGATTATCCATAGTACTTGTCTGCCGTAATTTTGTTAATGCAGTTCTACAAATCTGTCGAACCCTTTCCCTCGAAAGCTTCAAGCGTGCGCCTATCTCCTCACAAGACAAGGGGGTTGCTCCATTTAGTCCAAAATGTGATCTCAGTACGTATGCTTCTCTTTCACTTAGTGTCTTGAGATGATTCTCCAACTCTTGCTTCTTTAACTGTTTTTCTACCATCTTTTCTGGCGTTGTCTCCTCCGGCCCCGGTATGATATCCTGCCATCAGTTGCAAGTTGAAGAAATTATGATCACTCCATTATGTCAACGACATTTTGTACGTCCATACAATTAGAGGATGCACTCAAATACTTGAAGGACGGATGCTGATATTAAAATTTAGGAGAATTAAACTACATAAAATTCAGGGAAGAACCTGAAGTGTCATGGCACCTTGCTCAGTTTCAGCTCGATCCAATGAAATCGGGTGCCTGGTCCTCTCACAAGCTAGCCTCACAGTGGAAACGTGCATGTCAAGCATATCTGCAATCTCATTACAGGTAGGCAACCGCCTTAACCTTCTGGTCAGGACATTGTTGGCTTCTGCAATTTTTGCTATCGTCCCATACATGCCTCCCTACACATAACAAGCTAACCACACATTCACTAACTACCAGCTTACCACTCAACTCATTTAGAGCAAAGCAAATTCGGGACAGGAAGAGCTAAAATTGAAAAGAGTATCACCACAGTGCAAAAACAAGTCCAAATAAAATGTTTTATCAATGCAGGTGGAGGGTCTCACAGATAATCTGATTATTCTTGAATTGTTTGCTACAGCTTTAATGATGGCTTGTTTAATCCACCAGTAAACATACGTAGATAGCTTATATCCTCTCGTTGGATCAAATCTCTTTGCCCCTCGAATTAGCCCAATGCTCCCTTCCTGCCAATACAAAAGATAAATTTTTAGCTAAGCAATGGAAGCACTACTAAAGACAAAATTTTGTGGGAACCTGAATGAGGTCTTGGAGGCTTAATCCTTTGCCTTGATAACCATTAGCAATTGACACAACAAGTCTTCTGCAACTACGAGTGATCCTCTCTTGTGACTCTCTTTCCTTCCACAAAATCTTATCTATTTCCCTCCGTTTTATCCCCATTGCTTTTGCCAATTGCTTCGAGTTTGATTCATGATCTTGAGCTTCCGAAGCTCTTCTTCTTGCTTCTTCTAGCCTTGCTCCTTCCTGTTCAATTGCAATCATTATAATCCCTAAAATTGTTTGTATCAAAGATTTCGAATTGTTATATAAGTTGTTAACACTACACCATCCTATGAACTAATTGCACATGGTAAGCATAATGATATATAAAGTGATCACAATTATAATAATGACAAAAAGACTTGCTAGTATTACCTAGCTCTGATTATTCGCGATGAGCAAGAAACTACCAAAACATCTCCTTATTATTTACATTGCGAAAAACTGATATAAAAGGTATCTGCAAATTGTTGTGTCTACCCATTAAGTTGAAAATAAATATAATAGAACAGCTATAGTACAAATTTTGGTTGTTAAAAGAGAAAAAGCAGGGCAGTAGATGCCCAGGACCAAACATTGCTTGGACAAGAATCAAGACATACATAGAAGCAAAGTAAGCCAGAAATCCAACACCAAACATTAGTTCATGAGAGAACTGAGAAATTGGAGCCTGTACTAAATTTCAAAAGCTACCTATCTTTTCAATGCCAGGATTTCACAACTGGGTATTGATTCTTGAAAGCTATTATTTTACACAATCACCACATTTGATCAATAATTGTCACATAATATCTACAAATTTAGCTAGCAATTACACAATAACACTAGTCAATAAGTCCTAATCAAAATTTAAAGCTAAATTAGAACCAAAGACAAGTTGATATATTCTTTTTTGTCAAAAAAACATGAAAGAGCACACCTTGAGATTCAGACAAATCTCAGCCTCTTCACTTGAACTCAAGTACCAAGAGTGCTTCTTACTCTTCATGAACAACCCCCCACCACCGCCACCACCGCCTCCGCCGCTACTTCTGTACTCTTCATAACCTCTTATATCATTCCTTTTCTTTCTCCTCCTCCTTCTCACCTCCATCACACTACCACTCTCCCCACCATGCCAAACCTCCTCATGATCTCCACCAACCAACGCCACAGCCTCTCTGGCTGCATGCAGGGCGGCGCTGGCCAGCGCCACGGCCTCGCCTGCCGATGCAATGACGGTGAGTGCTTCATTGGAGACAAAGTTGACGTTGTTGTTGGAAGAAGAAGAAGATGAGGAAGAGAGTGAGGGTGGTGGGAGAGGAACGTGGAGGGCTTTGAGAGATGGGAGTGTTGGAGGTGAAGAACATATGGTTGTGATGGCCATGCATGGATATGATGAGCTTCAACACTCACAATAATAGTGTTCTGAGTTTGTGTTGTGTTTTTGTTGCATTGGATATTTGGATGAGGTCCAATGCATGTTCTAGCTTTTGTCCATTTTTGTTGAAGATATTGTTTCTCTAAGATTTTTTCTTTGTTGGCCACGTCAGTGATAAAATATAAAAATAAAACTTTATAGATAAATAAAAAAATCTGACAAACTCCCCACATTTGATGTTGATTTATAAACAGACAGTCTCCTAGCATGATGGATTTGGGTACACCTTTTTATCTCTCTCGCCTCGGTAACGGGAGTAAACAGTCTGATTATATAAAGAGTAATTCATCATGATAAACCTATAATCTTTTGATCTATTTATAAGTAAATATTCAAATGTTTCTCTTTATGAGAATATATGTTTAGATTGCACACAGATTTTTAATCTATTTGAGAATAGATATTGAAAACATATAAGTAATGATTGATATTAATATATTTTGAATCTATTTATTATCAATTAAAAAAATATATTCATTTATTTTTATTTATGAGAAATATATGTCAGGACCTGCTATTATCATATAATATGATAATAAGAGGTTTGTTGCTTGTTGCTATCCGGATCAAGCTCTATTTTATTGTAATTATAAGATTATTGAAACTATACTTATATCAATGGTTAGAGATTTCTCAAAGTTTGTTAAAATTAAACACTATATATATTGTAGTCCAAAAATAATACTCTTTATTTATACTAATAAATATCTATAGTACTACTAAATATCTACGGTGACATGTATGTGCGTAAATTGAAAAAAATTTTTTGGTTGATGGATTTTTCATTAATACTTATTTTTTAGGCCTATCTTCATTGGATTGGGCTGACAATTGTTTCGTGATGTTTCGTCATACGATGATTTTATAAGCTGAAACTCCGAATGAAAATGCACTTATGTGGGGATGTCTCTGCACCTTATGCAAGTCTTCCTCTCTATCTATATATAGGTCATTCCTTTCTACTTGAAAGTTGTTTTCCGAAACGTGTTACAGAATCAAATCTCATTTTGTCTAGATTGATTCCTAAACTTGTCATGACCATAAAAAAAAAGGAAAAAAAAAAGAAAAAGAAAATGCATCTGAGTTTGCTGGTGGTTAGGAAATAAAACTTTTGATATATGTTAATAAGTACATATGATAAAGCTGAAATCGATATCATTGGTAAATGCATATGATAAAACTCAAAGTCATGTTACAAATATAATGAAAAAATGCATTAACCACTTGAATGACAAATTGATACATAAATCAAGCACTATCAGTGTCAAGATTATACTAAGAATCTACGTCTTTAAACAAGTAATGCTAGACATATTAATTTTTGTAGCATAATTATTTTTCAACTAATGATATTCTAATTGGTAAATAGATATACATTAATTAAAATATATATCATTTATAAACTGTATCAATTCATAGATTAGTTTAGATGTTACAACAATAAGTATAACCATAATTATGAATTGTGATTTACCAATGTTATATCAATTACTAAATAATCTTATAATTTAATACGAGTTGACAACTTATATAATATAGTGTTCAATAAAAATTTTTAAAGAATAATATTTGATTGATGGTTTTTTCATCAATATTTATTTATTGGTTCACTGGGACATTCTAGTCCTAGACCGGGTTGGGGCGACAACTGCCATTGCGACATTTGTTTAAAAAATATATAATAATAATAATAATAATATTCTTAATTTTAATAAATTAAAAAATAATAAAATCTAATTTCCAAAAAGAAAAATCTATCTATATTTCAATCAAATCTAAAATAAGGTTTTCATAAAAAAAAAAAAAAAATCTAAAATAAGGTAACAATGCGTTCTAAAATTAAAAACACATATTTATCTGCTCAATCAATCACAAATTTTCATTATTTTCCAAAACTATAGACTATAAATATATATACACGTAACTCGCGGTCTCTCACTCAGTCACTCATTGAGCAACTTCCTCTGACACCCAATAAATGCCCTTCCTTTTTCGCTCCTTCACTCTCCATTTTCCCGCCACTTTTCTCCACCCACTCTTTCTCGCTCTCTCACTAGAAACCCTAGCCCTCACTGTACCAATCCAAACCGATCGAAATCAACGATCATCACACAAGCACAGTCCGATTCGATCCTTCAATTTCCAAGAAATCTCAACTCTGAAACGGACGACCGCTCGTCCTCTCCGGTTCCATGGAGGAGCACCGCGCGAAACGCCTCAAAACCTCAAGGTCCGTACGCATCGCTCTTTCAACATCTACCACACTTTTTTGTCTTGTATATGTTACTTTGTTGATGTGTTTACATTGTCATTGTTGTCTCTTTGTTGTTTTGTTGTTGCTGTTGTCTGTTCTGTGAGAAAACGAGAGAGAAACTGAATTGACGCAGATACGTTCTTGTGTTTGCTTTTTTCTGATTTCATTTATGTATTTTGCGATTCAATTTTGCATTTTTAGATAGATTGGATGTCAGGGTAGGGTTTTTTGTCTTAGTTTCCTGGGCTATTAAGTGAAGGATCCATCAGTTTAGTGTAGTTGGGGATTTGTGCTTGTGTTTGGTTGTGTAAACAGTAATTTTTATGGCTGTTCAAGTATTATAAGATTTGCTTGTGTTAATGTTGTTTAATGTGATGCCATTTCGTGTTGTATAACTATTGCGAGAGTCAATTAAAATCTAATTCTTGGGGAAGAAAGTATGTGATAAGGAAAGCGATAAATGTCGGAATAAGACAATAAGCTACGTCTGCCAAGTTTAATACTGGTTTTCAGCTTATGTGTTGAGAATTTTATCTGTAATCGATTTGGAAGCTGGAAATGATCATTCCTTTTGGTTAAACTTTGCGTATTATATATTTTCTTCGCATTTGTGTAGCTTTGTACGACAGGGTGAACTAATTTTCATAATATTTTCTTTCAGGGGAGAGGATGATTATATGCCCGGTAATATAATTGAAATTGAACTACATAATTTTATGACCTTTGATCACTTGATATGTAAACCTGGATCGCGCCTTAACCTAGTAATTGGGCCAAATGGTTCTGGTAAGAGCTCTTTGGTCTGTGCCATTGCACTTGCTCTTGGTGGTGAGCCTAATGTGAGTTAATATCTTGCTCTTTGTTGGATTTATACCTTATGCCTTTATACAGTATATAATTGGGAAGTTTGTGTAGCTTCTTGGCAGGGCGACAAGTGTTGGCGCATATGTGAAGCGTGGCCAAGAGAGTGGCCACATCAAAATTTCTTTGAGAGGGGACACCAAAGAGGAGAAGATTACTGTTATGCGTAGAATTGATACGCGTAACAAGTCGGAGTGGTTGTTTAATGGTTAGATCTCTAATTGAAGTCCCCTGATAGTACTTATGATTTTAAAATTTATTAAAAAAAACAATTGCTTAGTAAAGTCAAGTTGTTCTAGTCCATTGGATAACTATTAATTACTGAAAATTGTTGTTTTTGGTGACTGATATGGTATTTTTTGGAAACTGATATGGCTTTTTATTTATGTGTTCATTTCTTGAGTTATTATATGTAATTCAGGACAATTTTCTGCATCCTTTGCATTTAAAATTCGTCATTATTTACTTATTTCTCCTTTGGAGAGCTCCCATTTCATTGGCAAGATCCTGTGCATGCTTGTTGTGAATAAATTTTATCTACTCAAATTCAATAATGTTGGAGACCTTTTAAAATTTTTCTTCCACCTATTTCCTGTGCATGGTGCGGGGAAATTAATAGATTTAAGCAAGTCATCTTCCTAGTAAGAAGACCAATACAGCTACAATTGTTATTAAAAGGCATATTTTTCTTTTATCTTTTAAAACCAAACATTCTCCAACTTTTTTTTCTTAACCGGGTCTTCCAATTTTGGTAGTGGGCCTATGAATCATTTGCTATTTGTTCGTTGCAGGCAAAGTGGTGCCTAAAAAAGATGTACTGGAAGTCATTCAAAGATTCAACATTCAAGTGAACAATTTGACTCAAGTAAGTTGTAAGACATTTGGGAGATTGCATGTTTAGAATGTTAATTATTAAATATATACCTGATTCTTGGCTATTTGCACGTAGAAGCATGTTTGATTGCTTTAATATTTTAATGTGTGTTTTATTTTAGTCACATGTAATTATGGTATTTATGTTTGATCCGTCCACGTGTTTAGATGATATAGATTTCTGTCGTTCTGCACATGTTCTATGATATATTGTTGTCCATTTTTCTTTTATTTCTTCATATGGGCAAAACATTTTGTGGAAGTTTATCTGGAAGCCTTTGTATATGGACTAGTTTGGTTTCTGTTCTTGTTCATTTCATTTATTTATCTTTTTTGTGTTGGGGTTGGGGGTGGGGGTTAAATCGTAGTTCTTACCCCAAGACAGGGTCTGTGAATTTGCCAAGTTGACTCCCATTCAACTTCTAGAAGAGACTGAAAAGGCTGTTGGTGATCCTCAACTTCCAGTACAGCACCGTGCCCTAGTTGAAAAGAGTCGTGAACTGAAGAAAATTGAATGCGTAATTTTCAAAACTCTGCCTTTTATAGAAAAAATGGTGATAGTTTTATGAGGCTTTATTCTAGTTTTAAGCATTTTTCCAAATTTGGTTTAGGCTGTTGAGAAAAATGGAGACACATTGAATCAACTGAGGGCCCTTAATGCTGAACAAGAAAAAGATGTTGAGCGAGTTCGTCAAAGAGAAGAACTATTAGTAAAGGTTTGCTTCAGGTTTTGTTTATCTCTGTTTTTGAGTTTCATAACCTTCTGATGTCTTTATACTGTCATTTGTAGGTCGAGTCCATGAAAAAGAAACTACCGTGGCTTAAGTATGATCTTAAAAAGGCTGAATATATGGAAGCTAAAGAGCTGGAAACAGAAGCCAAGAAGAAGTTAAATGAGGCTGCAAGTACTCTAAATTCTTTGAGGAAGCCTATTGAGTATGTTCACCTGGTTTAACTGATGATGCCAGTACTTAAAAACACATAGGGTTAATATCAATAACCTCCTTTGTTTCTTTGGTTGGCTGTAGGGCAAAAAAGCAAGAGAAAGCACTGATGGATGCTAAATGTAAAAAAATTAATAATCTTATGAATGACAATGGCAACAGACGT
This sequence comes from Nephelium lappaceum, assembly GCA_021234005.1. Lineage (NCBI taxonomy): Eukaryota > Viridiplantae > Streptophyta > Magnoliopsida > Sapindales > Sapindaceae > Nephelium > Nephelium lappaceum. The sequence goes on along the minus strand of CM038003.1, from coordinate 20,845,082 downwards.
ATGGAATTTCTGGATAGAGCAAATCAAGTGGTAATATGTTAAATCTATAATAGCATGGAATAGTTGTTGCTGTTGTTATATTTTCTAAAAAAATTATTGTTCTTGAATGTTTTACATACATAGGCAGTGCAAGTGCAAGGGAAATACAAAGAAATGGAAGACTTGAAGAGGCAAGAACAATCTCAAAAACAAAGAATCTTAAAAGCTAAAGAGGAGCTTGCTGCTGCTGAGTTGGATCTTCAAAACCTTCCTGCATTTGAACATCCCCGAAGTGAAATTGTATGTTATATATTCTTACTTTGAGTTATGACACTATTTTGGTAGTCTTTGGTGGGATGTTCTTTGAGATTGTATATTGTTTTTGGTACAAAGCAGTTAGAAATTATAGTTTACAATTAGCACAAACTGGATCATGGTCATGTTAAACTTAATTTTTGGGACATTTTGGTCTCATTTTCTTTGTTTCTGTAAGATTTTATAGAATAAATCCTACCGACACTCAGTTTTTTTGGTGTTTGTCCTATATGACATATTCAATCCTTGTTAGTTTTACAAACTATGGGATAGTTTCATCGATGTTTGATTTAAATATAGGTGGATATGAAAATTGAATTATTCATTGATGACTTACTGTAATAAAACCTCCTCTACCATTTGTCATAAATGTCCCTTGGTTGTCAAAATTTTCCCAGCACCTTTCTTGTGAGAGATCGTCAATGAAAGCAGGAAGTGTGCTTTAACTGGTATTAAACTCATGGGACGTCAGTGAAAGTTCCCCTAGAATCTATTTATAATACTCTGTAGACTGAAGAATGTATATTAGAAAATAATGACCAATATTGGACTGGTATTAGACTATGAGTGATTTTGGATGATAATCTAACATAATTTTTATTTATGGAAATCATCATAAGTTTGATTGATAGAATTTCTGGCTAGATGCCTTTGCTCCTGTATTGAATAAACTTTTCTTAACAGGAAAGATTAGCTTCTCAGATTTCGGAGCTAAGAACACATGCTAGTCAAACGATGTTTCAGAAGTCAGAGAAGGAGAAACTCTTGACTCAAAATAAATTAACCCTGAGGCAGTGCATGGACAGGTGAGTTTATAATTTAGGTGAAAATCTGCCTCATACCTTAAGAACTTACATGTTCCTTGTTCCTAATCACTTCAGTAATTCTTTTTCAGATTAAAGGATATGGAAAGTAAAAATAATAGACTTTTACATGCTTTACAAAATTCTGGAGCTGATGGGATATTTCAGGCTTATCAGTGGTTGCAACAGCACCGCCACCAGTTAAATAAGGAGGTGTATGGTCCTGTGCTACTCGAGGTATGCACCAAAATTCGGACCATTGTGTTGATCAATGACAGTTATGTTTACCATTTTTTTGTGTGTGTGTGTGTGTGTGTGTGGTTGCAAATTCAGGTTAATGTCTCAAATCGAGCCCATGCTAACTACCTAGAAGGTCAGGTGCCTTATTATATCTGGAAGGTATGATGTAGAATTTTTGCCTTCTTTTCTTTTGCCATACTATTTCTCCTAATAGTAAAAGTCAATTGTCTGTAATCTTGTTGCTTCTTCTCATTTTAACAATACTCTTAATTCTTTAATAAGGCTTGGTGCAATAGCTGTAACCTGACTGCTTGGTTATATCACTCATTAAGTGTCCTTAGGTGTGATAGAAGCCTGTTGGCTGGAATTTGGGAGAAGGAATTTAATTGGAAAATGATGGGGGAAAGGTAGCGCTGGCTTAAAGTTTGACAAGATGTTAAAAAGAAAGTTAATGGCTTGAGGAAAAACTGAAGAAAGATTAGTGCTTGAAATGCTAATTCTTGAAAGATTAATCTAAGTGGCTCAACAAGAATGTCTTTTTCAGTTTGTATTTTACACTTGGTGGCATGGGCCTGAACAATTGTGTAGATTTTGTGAATGCTGCAATCTCTTCATGTTCCTTTTGTTAGGTTTATAAGTTAGCTTTTGTTTAACTTGTGTGGTTGTCTTATAATTAAATCTCTGCTTCTTTCATACAATACAAAAGGTCTTTGAATAGTTAGACAGAAGGTCAACATTTCCTGTTTGAAAGGATGTAATAAATACCGGCAGTGATTTAATTTTTCTGGATATAATATAGTCTTTCATCACTCAAGATGCCGGCGATCGGGACTTCCTGGTCAAACACCTGAAGTCATTTGATGTTCCTGTGTTAAACTATGTCAGCAATGATTGTCGTCAGAAGGAGCCTTTTCAAATTTCAGAGGAGGTATCTGTAACAGAATTCTCAATTTTGTATATTGTATATGACCTAAATTAAGTAATTGTTTTTGGTGATTTTCACTTTTATATTAAGCAGATGTGTGCTCTTGGCATCAGTGCCCGGCTTGATCAAGTGTTTGATGCTCCAAGTGCTGTGAAGGAGGTTATGACAAGCCAGTTTGGTTTGGAACATTCAGTATGCTTCCTAAACTTGTTTTATAGATGTATTACTCATCTGATTGTTTTGGAAGTCCTATAGTCAAGCATGGTGATACCAAACGCTTAATATATTTATTATTTGAAAATATCGTGGTTCTGTGATGTGCTTTTTTAAAATTTCTTGTCTTGGCTTCAGTATATTGGCTCCAGAGAAACCGACCAGAAAGCTGATCAGGTTGCAAAGTCAGGAATTTTAGATTTTTGGACTCCAGAAAATCACTATCGGTGGTCTGTCTCTAGATACGGCGGACATGTTTCAGCAAGTGTCGACCCTGTGAATCCTTCACGCCTTTTGCTGTATAGTATGTTTTGATTAGCCTTTCTCTAGATTGTAAAAAACCTGTACTTAAAACTGTTATTTTTTTTTTAATTTCTTTTTCTTTTGTTTTTTTGAGGTAACCTAAACTGTTATTTTGTTTTATTCAGATACAGATGTTGGGGAGATTGAGAGACTTAGATCCAGGAAGAGGGAGCTTGAAGAATCGGTTGCTGAGTTGGAGGATAACGTAAAATCATTACTGACTGAGCAAAGACTTTTAGAGGAAAAGCAAGCTGAACTTAATAAGCAGCGGGTATGCTGAAAGAATACACGATTTTTATTCTGACTAATAGCCTAATACCAACTTATAAGTTGAATTTCATCATGTATACAGCTCCAGCAAATATGATCTTGAATGGTGAATAATTGAAATATGTTTTTGACCCTATTTTGCAGGAAGAAATTATTGATATTGTTACACTTGAGAAGAAAAAGCGGCGTGAAATAGAAAACCGTATCAGTAAGTACACATGGTTAATTTTATGGATTTGTAGAGAGATTTCTTATTTCATTGTATCTTGTAAACTTATTTAGGAAAATAATATATTTGTGTTCTGGTGATTTAGATCTAAGGAAAAGACGGTTAGAGTCTCTTGAAAAGGAGGATGACTTGGATTCTGCTATGGCCAAGCTTACAGACCTAGTTGCAAGTCTTAACCTTCAACGATTTAAATACGCAATTGAAATTAAGGTGAAGTTGCAATTGGGGCCCCTTTTTTCGCTAAGCTTCCAGCTTCAGTTAGGTCATGCAGTGACAACTTTGTCAGAAGTTTGGTGCAGATTCCAACTGCGAATTTACTTGCTTTAAATAACTTATATTGTTAATTAACCATATGTTTACTCTTTCCTACATTTTTTCTGTCACAGAATTTACTGGTTGAGGCGGTTTCTCACAAATGGAGTTATGCTGAAAAACATATGGCCGCCATTGAATTTGATGCGAAGGTATTTTCATGGTCAAATTGTCTGTATTCATAAAAAAGTTATTTAATTAATCTTCATGGTTTAGTCATTTATCTACACTGAGATATAATAATGAATTTTAAAATCAGATTTCTATTGAAATGTGAAATTTTGTTGAATTTTTGAGGTATTAGATCAGAGAATTGGAAGTCAATGTCAAGCAGCATGAGAAGTCTGCTGAGCAGGCGTCATTGCACTTTGAAAATTGTAAGTTAAATTTTAATGTAATTTTCATTTTGTCTTACTAGAAGTTTTCCAACATTATTATTATTATTTTATGGTATGTGTTTTAATAATTTAAACTACTTGTTTCATACTTTGCTAGTGTACTTTTTCTCATACCGTGAAAGTTGTTGGATGTTTGGTTAGAAACTATTCTTATATTTTAATAAAACTAGATTTTAGCAATTTTTCTGATTAATTGATGTAATAAAATTCTTTACTAGAATACCTAACTATAGCCTTTTAATTATTCATTTTTGGCAGAAAATTTTTTTGTGCAACTTCATCTTTATGTTTCATATACATCTTTTTGCTTTAGTGGTCTCTATTAGAGAGATAATGTGGTTAGCCTACTTATTTAAATTAAGAAACAAATGATGCAGTTAGCCTACAATGTTCACGGGTCCTTTATAAATATCATGTGTCAATGATTTTGAGGCAGGAAATCACATTTTAGCTGTTAGAACTTGTGCTGCTTCTCAGTGTAGTTAAACTAGAAATATCTTACATTCACCTCGGATTTTCTGAGTTTTGCAATTTGTTTTTTCTTTTATCTGTATTGACTTTCTTATTTTGTTCTTGCTAAGGTAAAAATGAGGTGGAGAATTGTAGAAAACGGTTGTTAGATGCCAAAAGGCATGCAGAATCAATTGCTGTCATCACTCCTGAACTTGAAAAGGAATTTCTTGAGGTTCGGTTGTGCTATAACTTGGAAACTAATGCTCGCAAAGTTTTACGTTCCACTTTGATTTTGTAATGTGGCGTATTGCAACCGTAATGCTCCTGACGTTATTGAAAATTGGCCTACTATTGGAATTCTGTGCGCATTGATCAAGAGTCTGTTGAAATTTATTTTGTCCCTATAATTTTAGCTTCTAGACAATAGAGATTCTACTTTTTGCTTCTAAACTTTGCATGAGTATGGGCTTCGAATTTCATTTAACTCTTTCATTTATAACATGGTATTGCTTTTATCTGGTTCGTCTAACTTCAAACATGAAGTCATTGTGTCATGCTACACTGTCATTACTTTCTTCATCCAAAAAATTGGAACACTCATTTTTATTATGTACAGATGCCTACTACAGTTGAAGAGTTGGAGGCTGCAATACAAGATAATATAGCTCAAGCCAATTCTATCCTTTTTCTGAACCAGAACATACTCCAAGAGTATGAACATCGTCAGAACCAGGTACTTCTTCCACCTTTTATATTTTCATTTTAGTAATTGAGTATGATGATTCATTCAAAACGCTATTAATCGGCAGATAGAAGCGATAGCCTCAAAACTGGAAGCAAATAAAAAGGAATTACGGAGGTGCTTAGCTGAAATAGATGCCCTGAAGGCAAGAAGTTCTGCTGCTGCTTTACATACACAAAATGAAATATTTAGTCTCTTGATTTTATTTCCAGAATGTATGACTATCATTATATGGGAATCGTGCATGCAGGAATTGATAATTTCCTCCTGAGTTTTTATCTGAGCTAATAACTGAGTTCATTTAATAGAGTTTGTTGACCTGAGGCTTGATAAAGCAACATGTATAATTTCCCATGGCTTGCTAAAGGAGCTTCTTGCCCTAAGCACAGCTCATACCCTCCTCCCCTCCGTTGTCCTGCTTTTCTTTATGGTCTCATTAACCACTTTATAATTCCCCAACCTTAAAAGCTTTCCCTGTGAGTTGAGTTTCTCGCCCAGCATTAAAAATCCTGCCTTAAATAGTCATCCCGAATTTTATACCAAATTTTGTTTTATATGCGCATGTGTGTGTGTGTAGGCCCACATAAGTGTTCCTGTTTTGCTATGCATCAAACTATATTTTGTTTTCCTCCATGATGAAGCCCTGTATCACTTGCAGGAAAATTGGCTTCCCACATTGAGGAACCTTGTTGCTCAGATAAATGAAACTTTTAGTCGTAACTTCCAAGAGATGGCTGTTGCAGGAGAAGTTTCATTGGGTATTAAATTTGTTTCCTTTATGAACTCACTATATGTCAAATTAAACTTTCCTCTCTTGATATATTGTTTGTTTTCAGATGAGCACAACACCGATTTTGATCGATTTGGTATACTTATAAAAGTAAAATTCAGGTGAGCAAGCTCTGAACTTGGTTCCTATATTTTTATTTTCATCTGTTTTGGCTAGAGACTTTTTGTTATATATTAGCATATTTTATTGTTTCATTCTGGGCATTATAGTTATTAACTTGAGTGTAAAATGGAAAACTAGAAATCTTCTTTGGATTGAACACCTACCCTTGAGAAAATTATGATGCCAGAGCCTAGATGTGGGTTTATGGTCCATTGTAATTTACTCATGTTATCTACATAATTGATTGTACAATATCTTGATTTGTGATGTCAAATAGTTGTTGATATATAGCATTTCGGTTTATCCTCTAAATTGGTTTACATTACCAACATCAGGCAAGCAGGACAGCTTGAAGTTCTGAGTGCCCACCATCAGTCCGGAGGGGTATCATAATAACTCAACTCTACCTCACCACTGCAATTAAGAATTGTATTTTTCAACTGCGTACTGATTATTTATATATATTTTTTGTTTTCTAGGAGCGGTCGGTTTCAACCATTCTTTATCTTGTTTCTCTTCAAGATCTTACTAACTGCCCATTTAGGGTGGTTGACGAGATCAACCAAGGTTAGTTATTTTGTCGCGTTTTACCACATATAGCTACGTAAAACACATACCCCTCAGAAGAAAAATTTGAGGTTGCTTACCTTTTTGTCCCCAGGAATGGATCCCATCAACGAGAGAAAGATGTTTCAACAACTAGTGAGAGCTGCCAGCCAACCAAATACTCCACAGTAAGAACATCTATGAATAAGAATCTATAAATTTCCCATTCTGATTAGTTTTGCTGGGTTCTGGACTTGAGTTATGTCTCTGACCAAGCAAGTTTAAACAATAATTAGTCAGGTCAGATGTCTACTGGTACCCTGTGTTATTGTGCAGAACTGGAATTGAGAATTTTTTTCTGCTATAATGGCTAGGAGCCCTCGAAACTGAGGAAATAAGGAACCAATAAAATTTTTTACTGGTACCTGTCTATCCACCTGTGGATCACGTAGTCATGTCCTTCAAATGAAAGGATATATGCTACTATGTTTTATTTTCTGGTTTAAACTGTCGAATATTCTTGCGGCTGATAAAACCAAGAATATACTCTCACCTTATCACGAAATCATAAGGAAAGGCTTTGAAGTATTTGTTTGTGTCAATGTACTGCAGGTGTTTCTTGCTCACCCCAAAGCTGCTACCAGATCTGGAGTACAGTGAGGCCTGCAGCATTCTAAATATAATGAACGGCCCTTGGATCCAGCAGCCATCAAAAGGTTAAATGCTCTACAGCCATACATGATCTTACTTTAAGTGCTGCTGCGAATATTAATTTCTCACTGATCTGATTTTCTTTTGTTGATATAGTCTGGAGCAGTGGAGAGTGTTGGAGTATTATCACCGGCTTGGTAGGAGAAAGTCGATGCTGAACTATCATTCGATTATAAGATTATTGCATGTAGATTAGTAAATTATTTTGTTATGGATCAACCTGAAACAAAGCCATGTTTTGTTGGGTAACTGTAATTTTTCTGTAAAAAAATGTGTAATTTAGTTTTCATGGCTGTTTAAATCAACTTTTTTAGCATTTTTGTAAAGATGAGTGATGGATCCCGAGTATAGCGTTGCAATTTATGCTAAGTGATTCATTTCTTAAACCATATTTGGGCTGTGAATGATTGTATTACTCATTGTCTGAATGATGATACTCAATTAAATAAATTTGTTGGATCAGTATTCACAAAGTTTTTGATTAAAAGCACTCCTGATAGAAATGTTGAATGCTATGATATCTGTCCATTATTGTTTCTTTCGTTTACTAAAACATTCATTCTAATTTCTTGAGAATTTCTCAACTTATACAATTTTGAAAGACAAACACAATAGAAAATCCATGCTTTACACACAGCAACGCTAATAGGAAAATTTGCTCCCGAAAAACCTTCAAATGAGCGAAAATGATAACATTAACATAATGGTGATACACGATCTTATCTCAGTGTAGATGAAGACTATGTGGTGTGCATGCCTTTTCATTACAGGTTCATTTCAAAATGTAACAATCAAAGTCTCCTCCTCTACGATTACTCTCCGACTGTTGTGACTAGGCTGCAGTGAGCTTTGACAGGGGTACCTTAGAGGCTGCTTGAACAGTTGAATACATCATTTACAAGTTGTTAGTTGTGTTCTCAGGCATTTGATGGCTTGTAATCGAGCATCTCCCTTATATTTAATCTAATGGAAGGCCCCATGGATGAGCAAATGTGTGTGCTTTTCCAGTATACTCCTTTCGCACCTTTTGGCTTGTTGGTTTCAATTGATTTCTGTCAGATCAAGACAAAGACAATACCAAGTTATACACATGCAACTTAGGTACTAATGAAACCTGATGATGGAGTAAAGAGTGAGAGGAAGAACATACTACGGCAGCCAGGAAGTTTATGATCAAGTCTTCTTCGGAAAACTCAATTTTCCCAAAAGGAAGGTGAACAATCCCAGTTTTATCAGCCCTGTACTCAACTTTACCCTTCTTGAATTCTTCTATAGCCTGGAAAAGATTATACAGGAACCCATTTCATCAAGCTACTCAACTCATCTTTCCTCGTTAGCAAAGCATGCTATATCGTCATTCCTAAATCAGTGTTTTCACAATTGATTTGATATGCAATCAGTGTAAACAAAATCATCACATCTTACCTGAGGTATGTTAGTTGTAACAGTACCAGCTTTAGGATTTGGCATGAGTCCTCGAGGTCCCAGAATCTTTCCTAGGCTGGCAACCTGATGTAAACAGCAAGGAATTAAAGTGAAAATTCATAAAGATTACAAGCAAAATTGAAGAATTGCCATTAGAGATAAAATGCATGCAGACACATTACAATCAGTTAGATTCAGCTAAAGAGTGAGTAGAAACTCCAGAAAAAATTGCACGACAGACTTTGGACAGTCACTTCCAAATGACTAAGACTCCAATTGGCGAACCATAGAAAGACACAAACAAGCAATATATATACCAAACCGACTTCGACTTTCTGTTTAATTGAGAAAACCACATCTTTCTTAAGTGGTTAAAATTTCCATGCTAAGTATTTTGGGGGCACTTGGTTGTTATTTTGCCCAAAAAATTGAAAATAAATTAGCAAAGCTATCTCATCAACCACTAGAATTGGTGCATAGAGAGGAGAAAAAGAGATACAGGGCTATACCTTAACCATCATATCTGGGGAAGCAATGAGCTTGTCAAACTCCATGAATCCTCCTTTTATTTGTTCAATCAAGTCCTCCCCACCAACTAAATCGGCTCCCGCATTTTTTGCTTCATCAAACTTTTCACCTGTGAAGACAGGAAGCCTATATTATGATGGGAAAAGAACAATCTAATGTTATCTCAATTTTAAATGAATCCTTGAGGACTCTCCATCTATGTATCAGAGAATCAAATCGAAAATTCATTACTGTTTTCTAGATGAATATTCCGATATGAAACAGAAGTGCAAGAAAAAGTTCAAGGGTCAACAAGGAGTAAGACCACCATCCATTTAACCACCTTGAGTAAGAACTGCAACTTTTACAGTTTGTCCAGTTCCCTTGGGCAAACTCACCTACACAAAACAGGATAATAAGATTAGTACAAATAAGAGGGATAGATCAATTGCAATGTCAAATGTAAGTGCAGCTATAACTTCATATTCCAAACCTACCGTCGCTCTAAGCTGTTGATCGTTATATTTAGGGTCAATATTAAGGCGAAAATGTGCTTCAGCTGTTTCTGTGAACTTTGTACTCGACATTTGCTTCATCAAAGATATTGCTGTCTTCAAGTCATACTCTTTTTTCATCTCCCTTAATTTTTGAATTTCCAAGAACCTCTTCGACCTCATCTGACATTTGGAAGAGCAAAGCAGTGTTAGGAGAAGATATTGAACAAGCCAAAATTGACAAACATAATTTAACAAAGCCCATATTGCCAGAAATACTTGCGGAAAGAAAAAAGAAGAAGAAGAAGAAGAAGCAAAATGTATCAATTCAGTCCAAGGGCCAAACCAAAACCCCTTAATTTACATAACAATTGAACAAAAACCATCCACATGCAATATTCTCTAAAACTAAAATCCTGAAAGATAAATAATTTATACTTAAACCAAGCAAAAAATCCATTACACAAAATTAAATTAAAACAAAATTAGAACTAAAGATACTATACAAGCTGTTACTATCTTGGAGACAACAGTTTCTCAAACTAAATGTTAATGAAATGAAAATCCAAACTTACACCAAAAATCAAAAACAAACCTATCAAATCACACCCCATAAATCCCAATATAACAAAACTCAAAATGTCAACAACCATAACATAAGCACTAGTACTCAAACCAAACAACCACAAAAAAACAACTTAAACCACAAATTCTCAAGCAATGACAAGTACTATAACTCAAACAAAGCACACACATACCCTGTCTCTTTTAAGAGGCAATGCAGCCTTTCCCTTCTTGGGCTTAGTTGGAACGGCAGGAGCAGCAGTGGCCACAGCACCACCACCTTCCTCCTCAGTCTCCTCCTCATCTGCCACCTCAGCCTCCGCCGCCAAAGCAGCAGCAGCCATCACCACATGGCTACAACAGAACCCACTTCTAGACTCCTTCTGGGTGCTCAAATCATCAACCCATTTGGGTCCTCTGCAGCTGAGAATAGAGAAAGCTGGAGTCTTGGGCTTGAAGGAGAGCAGAGAGAGTGGTGGGGTGGTCAGGTCCTGTGGGTGTACGGACGAGGCGGCGTACGTTAGCATTAGAGATGATGATGATGATGATGATGTTGTTGTTGCAATTCTGGCCATTGTTTACTGCAAATGAAATGAAGAAAGGTTTGTCGTGTTTGGTTGTGTTGTATATGTGTGTATATGGATCTGTCTAGAACAGGATAAGAGTCTCTCTGTGGTGGGGCAGTGGCATGGTATAGCAACTCTTCGAGAATACTAGACCATTCATATGGTCTGCAAATGACAACCAGAAAAACTAAATGGGCTTTCAATTGGGCTTTTGTTGTTTGGAGCATTACTTATTGTAGCCCACTATGTTTCTAATTCTTCCTGTTTTGTTTTTTATTTTTTCAACTTAGTTTGTTATGGATATTCTATTTTTAATTGTTTGTGCTAATAATTCCAAGTTTAAGAGAGGGGTATGATTCGGATCAGGGACTTTAATGGTGTAAATGTGATAGACATACTATTGAACTAATTTCATATTGTCGTTTATGATGGATTTTTAATTCAAGTTTCCGAATCAAAAAATAAAAAATATATTTCAAACTCCTTCTATTCTTTTAAAATGGGATGATATTAGAAAATTAAGTAATCTTTTTTTTTTTTTTTTCCAACTAACATTGTGGTTAAGGTGGTGTTTTGAGATTTGTTGCTATAAAATATTGAATAATGCTTTATTTTTTCAAAATTTTTGGGACAACCATATTAATTATGTGATGATTTATTGATAACATGATAGTTGCAAACAAATTTTTTACATCATTTAAACAATAATTTTGAGTAAACTTTTGGATACTATAATAGTAAATATTAGTAGAGAGCTCTCTACATTTTATTTTTTTATTTAGTATTGTAAACTTAATATTTGTCACAAATACAAAAGGATTTATAATAGCTTTTAACTATGGATAAGATAGATTATGTCAAGACCTGTTAGTAATAAAATATTACTTTGATTGCCTTCCTATCTATTACCACAAATAGATATACCTCTATTTTTTATTATATAACAAGTGTTGTAGGAGTCAAATTTCATCACAACACACTAAATAATGTAAGGTGCACAATTAATCAGCTAAGAATGGACGTCTCATTCTGTTCACTTTGTGATTGAATGGCTCATAATAAGTTATCAATATAAAATTAGATTCCCAGTTGGGACCAGATGAGACTTTGGTGTGATTTAATAATGTGATAAAGTAGGACGTACCAAAGTGACCTGAATTCTGATCAGATTGAAATCTGACTTGCTTATGTCTGTGGCTCCTTTTAACTCCCTCTTTTTCTAAACTAAATTCTATTCACTAATTTTGTACCATAATCCTCACTCGCATTTCCTCCACTCTGCTCTCTCACGCCTTTTTCTTACACATAAACCAATCATTCAACTACGGTACTACACTTTGAGGCTCTCAACCTCACAATTTACAAGAAGTTGGCCTCCTATCCATCACACATTTCTGTGAAATTCTTGTGTAAAAAACAGTATGTGTAACTTCCAAAAGAAAAATTAACATATGTAAAGAATTTTAAATTAAAATTATATATATGCATATATGTGAATAAAAATTATTAGATAAAAGATGCTGTTCGTAATTGTATAACGCTATACAATTAAAATTTTAAGCTACTTAAAAATTACTCTATAAACCCTTATTAAGATAAAACAAAAAATTTTATTTAAAAGTCAATAAATTAAAATATAATATTTAGAAATCAAAATAAAAATTTTGATGAAATTAAAATGACAAAATTTTGCTTCTTAAAGCTTTTTTATGCAAGCATCCTTTAGGTTTCCTTTTAATTCTGTATATAAAATCTCTTGCCTGATTATATCTCTATACTATATGCAATGAACACAGAAGGATAGGTTGCTAATGTGACTTTCATCATGTATTCACAACGTAGAACATTTTTGCAACAGTAAATTTGTATGGTCGTAGGTTGGTGTCCACACATGATGAAGAAGACAGACCGTTAGTTGGATCGAACTTCGAAGCTCCTTATCACACCCTTGTCTACTACGTGTAGGCAAGTTGAGAGAGCGTGTTGTTAAGTGCGCGTGGTTGCAATGTCACGCGTCGAAAGTAGTATCTCCACCACTGATGACTTAACTTCACTTCAACACAGTTAGTTTCCTCTCTCATCTGTCCGAAAATGGCACTGGCTTCTTTCTCTAGCCTCTCATTTAATTCACCGAATAGCTTGAACTTCCATCATCACTACCACCTTAGCTTTGCCATCATACCCCGCCGTGTCACCCTCACCACCACTCCTAACCTCATCAACTTATCTCTCACATGCAATTCTCCCCATAGAAAATCACACCCCTATCTCGTTTTCGCCTCCGGAGGTGGCACCGGCGGCGGAGATGGAAACCGGAGTGGTGGTGGTGGTGGAGGTGGAAGTGACTCTAATGATGATGATGCCAACTTCCGGAACTATACAGAGTCAGTATTTGCTGCGGCAGAGGTAAAATAAATGTGCGGTCATACGCACCTGGTGCTGATTTGTAATAATATTTTACGTGCATGTTCATTTTAGTGTGTGAATGGTATGATGAGTGGTTGTGGTGTTTAGGCGGGGAGGTCGCTGGATACTTTGCCGAAGGACTTGGCGGCTGCTATTAAGGCAGGGAGGATACCAAAATCCATTGTGGAGAGGTATTTGGAGCTGGAGAAGTCACCAGTTTTCCGGTGGCTGCTCAAGTTTGGAGGGTTCAAGGAGCGTTTGCTTGCTGATGACTTGTTCTTAACTAAGGTTGCCATTGAGTGTGGTGTTGGCATCTTCACTAAGGTTTGTGCTTTCAAGCTCTGCATTTTCTATGTAACTTATGTGGGGTGAATTTGGACTCTTTTGATTGATTGGTTAATGGATTTTTTATGTTGTGGTTGTGGTATTGTAGGCTATTGCTGAATAGCTTTATACCTGTAACTCCAAGCTTGAATTTATGCTCTGAAATTTGTGATATATATTACAAGTTAATGGCTATTCTGGGTTGTAATTGACTAATATGTGGGAAATGTTGACATCACATGAAAACTTGAACTTGAGGAATGTTTAATAATTTTTTCGCAGGTTGATATCATAGGATTTAGATATTTTATTTGTCGTCTTACTTTCTGTAAATCAATAACTATTTCTAAAGCAGTTGGTTAACCACAAAGAGCCTGATCATCCGTGGAAACTTTATATGCAGGTTCATTTAGTTGGTAATGTTATGTGATTTGAAGCCATGTTCTGCATAATGTTTTTTTCTATAGATTTTCATGCTTTTTCTTAGCGATCAACTTTTCAAGCATTATGGAGAATAGGTTGTCAGTTTGTTTGTCTTAAACTATTTAGGTTTATTGCGTTTGAAAGCAGAGTGGACCATGTGAATATAATCTGTGTTTGTCTATCTTGCTTGTTTTTCAGAGTGCTGCAGAGTTGGAGCGGCGTAGAGAAAAATTTACGAAGGAGCTGGATTTTGTTTTTGCTGATGTGGTAGGCTGTCTTCATTAGAATTATTTGTGATGTCTGTGTGTTCATATGGTGGTGTATTTACTGCGTTATATATTCTGTGTCAACATTTTATCATTTGATAGAGTCATTTAGCTTGACTTGTAATATCCTTAATTTCTCTAACGAAAGATTATACATCATAGGTAATGGCAATAATAGCTGATTTTATGCTTGTCTGGCTTCCGGCTCCAACTGTTTCTCTCCGACCACCACTTGCGGTCAGTGCTGGACCTATTGCTAAGTTCTTCTACAACTGTCCTGATAATGCATTCCAGGTTTATGATCTATTTGTTTTGAGTTTTGACAATATTTATTACTATAACTGTTCTCTTAACAGCTTATAATCTATTATTCACTTCCAATATCCTGTGGTGCAGGTGGCTTTGACTGGAACATCCTATTCACTTTTGCAGAGAATAGGTGCCATAATGGTACATATTAGATTGCTAAAACAAAATCAAGCATTTGTTTCCATATTAATTTAGAAGTCATAATATATCATTCCGTTGTGCAGCGTAATGGGGCTAAATTATTTGCCGTTGGGACCAGTGCATCGCTGGTATGTCAATTTCAAAATAAGATATAAAGTATATCGATTCTATTCTATTTTAGTACTATCCAATTTTTGATGTTTTCACATCTAGCATCAGACTCCTGAGAAAGTAGAAGGATAATCAATATCAAAACCCATCTGAAATTTCGCCTAAGCTTTTGATGATTAATGACACCAAATTCCAATATTTGGTGGCATTTGACTTTTTCGGTCGTCTTTTTTCAGATTGGTGTTGGCATCACAAATGTTTTGATTAATACAAGGAAAGCCTTTGATAAATCTTTTGCTGTCGAAGCTGAGGATGTGCCTGTAATTTCAACCAGTGTTGCTTACGGTGTATACATGGCAGTTTCTAGCAACCTAAGGTAAATACTACCTGCATTATTTCTCTAAAGCTTTTGCAACGAGAGTAGAAAGATATTATTTTCTATTCTATATCTTGAATTTTGCACTAATGGAGGATAAAACCTTGGAGTTGTAAAATGAATGTATTGATGGATGGACATTTCTTTGTTTAATAGGTACCAAGTACTTGCTGGGGTTATTGAGCAAAGGATTCTAGAGCCATTGCTACACCATCGCAAGCTCATATTAAGTGCTATCTGTTTTGCCGTCCGAACTGGCAATACATTCTTGGGGTCGTTGATGTAAGATATATTATGCTCTATCCTACATTCATATCATATCAATCTGCTGCATTTTCTTCGTTTCAATAATGAAAATTCACATATATTTTATGGTTAGGTGGGTGGATTATGCACGCTGGGTTGGAGTTCAAAAGATACGAGAATAAAACATAATTTAGAGGTCAATTACAATGTTATCAGTCAATTTATTTCTTAGAGGTTTGTTTTCTCGATTGCTCAATAGAACCTGAGTACTAAGGATTGATTTATTTGGTGGTCTTTTTTTGTTTCTTTAATTTGTAAATGTGCAGCCATGGTTATAAATTCCCAATTGTCGAGGTTATGGGGTCAAAGAAATTCCTTTGAATTCCAGATTTTATTATCATGCACAAAGAAAGTCAGCAATAGATTCTGCATAATATTCACTATGCTGATTTCATTTATTCTTCTTGGGCATCCATTACTAATGTGTATTTAAGAAATGAAACATATAGTTTGATATGTTTGGCAATTTCTGCGGTTTACTCTTCAAAGTAAACAGATAAAATAGAGGTTATATAAATGAGAAGAGTTATTGGCAGTAAGTAAAATCATGAGCTAACATCACGCTCGTTAATTGCAATTCCAATTTCTGATGGATAAGTTTAAATAATTAAAGAAAATAATGGATATTCAACTATTAACAAGTAAAGAGTGTAGCATGCATGCATTCAATATCCCAATTCGTAAGTAAAAGTATTCTATGTTCTTCAACTATGAATGTAATTGGTATAATGTTAAGATCAAGACATTCAGTAGTTGCATACATGAATTCCATCATGACAACTTTGCTTGTGTATACCTTATAATGAGGGAAATGGTATAAAAGACACGAAAATAAAGGATAACATAAACAATATTTTGTGAGTGCAATGCAAAAATAAATGATAACATAAACAATATTATTTTATAAATGTTATGCGAAACTGATTGTTGATTTCAATTATTCGTGTCATACATCTTTCCATTCTGTATCCAAAGAATGAAATATGTAATTTAATTTGTAATTTGTATGAATTTTTCTCGAGTTGATTATTTAAGGTGGATGGTCAAAAGAAAAATATACAAGAAGAGCTCTAACCTCTAGGTAGTTGCAAGCATTTCTAGTTCCAGAAGGATCTATAGAGCAAATTGATGAAAAGAAATGGATATTTAACCATTAAGCTAGAGAAATGCTCAATAAACAAATGCAGTCAACACCCCGATCACGTATACAAAAATAATTCTATAGGGACATGCAATTGTGGATGTTGTAATATTGTCAAAGATAAAACATTCAACAGCTGCAAGACTAGCAAAAGAACTGAATGTCATGATCCTGAGTACCACCAACTCAGCTTTGCTTCCCTCTTTAAACAGTAATGGCAGCTTTTGATCAGCAAAAAGAACCTCCTTTTACTTCAAAAACACCCTCTGAAGTTGTTACATACGGGACTGCTCAACAATCAATACTCTGGACTGATAGATCCTTCATTTCCGGCTCTAGCGTGAGCACCTCTGTCACTTTCGAGAATTTCTATCGAAAACTCTCCCGCAAGTTGGTTCCTTTTAAGCATGAGTAAGCATCTAACTCCAGCGACTTATTCAAGAAGAAGGCTACTCAAACATGATCAGCAAGTCGAATAGAGTGACTGTTAAGCTTCCTAACTTGATCAACTAAATAGTGCTTGAACTAGAATTCCATCATGACAACTCCCCTTGTGCATGCCTGATATTGATGGAAATGGCATCAAAGACATGAAACTAAAGGATGACAGGAACAACATTTTACGAATGTGAGACTGACCTCCATAATCAGCCACACCTACTTCACAGCCAGAATTTAACACAAATATCCTGGATGTTCCACTACAAACAGTATTTACAACACGTCATGCACAGTTTTCTAAAGCATATTCCAGAAGGAAACAAAATATCTGCAATTTCACAGGATTGAATAACAAAACCTGTAGTGTCTGTAGTGTATATTGGATCCTTGCACCCCAACAGATCGCTAGAGATCTCCACTATTATGAGCACACCTATGCTTATTGCAGTGGATAAGCATGAAATTCTTAGAAGAACGCATACAAAAATCCCAAAACTTTGATGACAATTAAACTGTACAAACCAGAAAACTTTTTCAAGACAGGTCATAACAACTAGAGCAGTAGAATAATTTGTATCAATGCCAGTGTAACACTATGTGCCCTGCTCAGTTGATCTCGTGGTTATCTAATTCAAGAATAGAAAGGATCTCATCCCGTCCTGAGGCAAATGCAAGAATCGGTAAGTAATGTTTAATGTCTTACAAATTTATTATATATTATCATTCATTGAAGCTAGTCAAGTAGTTGTGAATCCATTTTGTAATGGTTACAGTATCATTCAGGTAGAGAGATCAATTATGAAATTACATAGAACATAGATGTTCAGATGTAAGAATATCTATCACATTGTAAGTTGCAGCATTTATATATACAAGGAATCAAATGATGACATCAAACTAAAATTTAGAATACCAAATAAAGAAGCCAAAAATGGCAACCAATCTCTTCTAATAATTCAAGCAACAATCAGAACTAATTCATGAATGACCAAAATTGTCAAATATAGGAATGATGACTGTGTTTCTCTTCAATGAATTTATCTGGACAAAATATAAGTTCCTTTTGAAAACCCTATGCAATATGTATATTTGCTCTAGAGTTAATTCTTCAAAGTGAATATGAAAAATCAATTATATATGCAACTACGACATTGTTTATAGATTCTGAAACCAGAGAAAATGACACATAAAATAAACAAGAAAAGAATAAAAGATTATGGTGGACATAAATATCGCTTGCATACCTAGGCTCAATTAAATCAAACAAAATCAATCATCTCTGAAAAAGTACAGGATTGTATTATCAGATATCTGTGGTATTATGAGCTGGTAGCCTGGTTTACCCACTTCGCAACATTCTTTGAGCTGGGGACATCTTTTGATTTCTAATCGTTTAAGAGACCAAGGCATGCCATCATCCGGAAGACATTTGAGCTCCGAACAGCCAAAGAGACCCAAATATTCCAAGCAAGGTAGGTTTTGAGCAATGGAGGATAGTCGTTCCAGATTCTGAAACTCTTGAATACGCAGTACAATTAGAGAGGTAGGAAGAACGATTCCTGTCTCCTTTTGCGGAAAGGATATCACATCCTGACATCCGTCAATTCTAAGTAACTTAAGAGACGTAAGCCTGTGCAATCCCCACTCAAACAATGACTTGCTGATGTTGTTATATGAAATTAAAAGTGATTTAAGGCACGTGGGAAAGCCACCCTCAGGAATGGATGCCACTGGACACTGACGTATTACCAAACTCTGAAGAGAAGTGAGATTGTTCATGCCACTCGGTATGGTCTCTAGTGTGTCACAATTAATTAACGTGAGTTCTTCCAAGCTCATGTTATTATGAAAACTTTTTGCTATTGAAACCAGGTTAGGACATTCTTCAATGTAAAGGGATTTCAAAGCCATAGGTAGAGTGCCTCTTGATACTACGGAAGCATGATTTGAGCAACTTGAGAGCTTGATCTCTCTATCATAGTCTAGTAAGTCGCTACATTTTGACCGAGATGGACAAGGTTCATTTTCCAAGCACTCAAGACGAAAGCTGTTACTGCAACTGCCTGGAACGTCCTCCTCGTCCAACACAGTGACCAAATTAGAGCAATCACTGATCTCCAACCGCTTCAGATTTGGAGGTAGCTGGACTCTACCAATGGATGACAAACCATGAGCGTTACAAACAATTAATGTTTGAAGAGATGTATTGCTGCTGTGCATCCATGCCTTAGGTAAAGACTGGATTTCATTCCATCCCGTAATGAGGATGAATCTCAGCTGAGAAGGCAGAGCAACCTCTGGAAAGAATTCAATAATTGGGGAATCTCTGATGGATATTCCTCTAAGGAAATTAAGGCTTTGCAATGCTTGCTCTAGCTTCACTGGGCATTTGCAGTCTTGCAATAACAAATACTGACATCTGCCAGGCAACTCTTGCTGCTGTAGCTCGTCTATCTCCTCTTTCAACAGAAACGAATCCCTGTATTTGGAATAAGATAACTGTACCCTTTGGAATTCTTGTAATGAATGAATTTCACGCTTCAAGAAAAATGTAGGTTCGATATACCCAACAATATCTAGTTTCCCTACTTTTGAGAACCCTTCTGCAACCCCTTCTGCTAGAAACATCTCACTTGAAATACCAGAAAGAAGATGAACCATCCAGCTCAGTGGACTGCAGTCTCTGATACTTTCTAGCACAACCCCCTTGCATCTATCAATCTCTATGGTGCAGTGTTTCGGAAGCACTGGAACAGACACCATCCATTGCTCACAATTCTCAATGGAAAGCCTTTCCAATGAAGGAAGATGTTCTGGCAATTTTCCCTGCAATTTAGGACATTCCCAAATTGAAAGCCGCCGCAGGTGAGGAAACGCTACAACATGTCTATCAGATTTATAAGGAATCCATTCTGTCCACTCTTGCAAATACTCAATTTCGAATTGCTCTAGTGACTGGAAAGGCGTTGAGTTACCATGTCCATAAAATTCTGAACCCAAGCTCTTAAGTTCAGACAAATTCCAGATCGCTAGTTTCTTGAGCGAAGGTAGTTGCCCCATTGACGGCAATAAAGCACAGTTTCTGCAGTTGTCGAATGTTAGGCTCACTAAGCTCGAGAAAGCAGTATCTTCTAACCATTTTGGAAATTGTATTCCACTATAGCGCCCAATCTGCAGACTTCTAAGCTTTTGACACTGTTTCTCATTTGATTCATCATTACAACAAGTCCATTCCAGCCTTAGATCTTTAAAGCCTTCCTGTCCATTTAACTCCACCTTCTCAAAATGCTGTGGTGTTGGAAGAAGACCAGTAAATTGACCAATTCTTAAAGGCATTTCTTCCAACTTGATTAGGTTTGCACGAGAGATAAAGAGATAACGCAACTTGATTAGGTTCCCCATATCTGAACACAATCTCACTAGGAAAACACATCCTTCTAATATAAGTGCTTCTAAATTGTAAAGTTTGTTAATTGAATTTGGTAAAATCTTTATTGGGGAGTAAGAAATGTTAAGGTGGCGTAGAAGTTTCAAATCACCAATTGCTTCTGGTACCATAGAAATAGGATATCCATTCAAAGACAACACCTTCAAACCTTGTAGTTGAAGCAAGGCAGAAGGAAAATCATGAGCTTCATACAGCAAAGAATTTGGTGACACTGTTAAGAAGGTTCGTAAACTTTTCATCTCAAACTTTGGAATGCAACCAGGATTTGAGGAAGATAAATGCCGAAGATTTTTTGGAAATTTCCATTGCTTCTCACCTTCTTGCAGATTGTCAATCCTTAAGCATATATCTTTAGAAGCCCATCGAGCAAGATCATTGATAAGGTCATGCATCACAAACCTAGATGTATCATTGCTTAATTGATGGAAGAATGACCTTGAGTGTAGGTCATCAAAACACTCTTCCCCTAAATCTTCTATCAGCTTTTCAGAACTTTGAGTTTGCAAGAAACCTTCAGCTATCCATAACAAAATTAACTCCTCCTTGCAAAATTTATAGTCTTTTGGGAATATAGAACAATATGCAAAACACCTTTTTAAATGTGAGGGAAGATAATAGTAACTTACTCTAAGCGCTGGAATAATACCACTTTTCTCTTCCGATAGATTCCACATGTTGCTCTTTAACACTTCATTCCAATCCTTGGAGTTAATTTTACCGCGTAAAAGTCCGCCAAGTGCTTTTGCAGCCAAAGGCAGGCCTTTACAGCGTCTTACTATCTTCTCACCAATTCCCTTTAAGTCTTGATGCTCATTAAAATTCATTTTTCCCAAAGAGTGATAAGTAAAAATAGACAAACAATCATCATTTGGCAACTCTTTCAATTGATAGGCTGGAAGAGCACCCACCATTGAAGAGACAGCATTATGACGAGTTGTGACAATAATCTTACTTCCGGAAGAACCAGCTTCAAATGGAAGGCAAAGCTTGGTCCAATTGTCGTAACTCTCATCCCAAACATCATCCAAAACAATAAAAAATTTCTTTCCAGATAGTTTCTCCTTCAACTTGACTTGAAGCATATTTAGATCATTGATATCGCCAGTCTGAGGATCAATGGACTGTAGGATTGTTTTTGTCAGATGTTTGACATTGAAATCATCGGAAACACAATTCCAGGCGGTGATCTCAAAATGAGCTTTCACTCGAGCATCATTGTAGACAAGCTGAGCTAAAGTTGTCTTACCTAGACCTCCCATGCCTTGTATAGAAATAACAGAGAAGTTAGCATCAGCACCTTCATCCTTCAACAAAAGTTCAAGTATTGCCTCTTTATCATCGTCTCTGCCGTAAATGTGAGGCTCGTTCAAAGAGGTTGTGAGCGGTCTTTGGTATCTGGCCTGGTTGGACCCAGCTCTTGACTTTATATTCAAATCAAAAGCTTCTTTATCCGCTACTATCTTCTTTAGTCTATCATTGATCTCCTCTATTTGTGATGCCATGGTGGCGTTGAGCTTAAGAGATCGTGGATTCAAACCAGTAAAACAAGTAGGAAGGAACTTACGTACCGTGCTTGTGCTGGCTTGACGTTCTTTTAACAGCTTCCTCCGCAAGGCTTCAGTTGCAAACTCGTCGAGGATGTCTTCAACATCGTAAGCTAGATTCTTAAGCTCGCCAAGCCAGATCTCCACCAGCTTGTTCGTCAGCTGCTTCTCCTCTGCATCGTCAAGCACTGCTTGAATCTTCATCAATGTGTTCTTCCACGTCTCGAGGTCAGCATGGATTTGCTCTTGGCGTGCCAACTGCAGCAGATCACTTGAAGCCAACTTTTCGAACAGGACATTGATGGAAGCAGATACAACGGCCTCCGCAATGAAAGACATGGTTTCGTTGAAGTAACAAAGGACTTTTATTTGGAAAATGAAGTACGGCAAATCTGAGGAAATGAATCTGTTCTGTGAAAGCTGAAGATCTCCAACAAAACAAATGAATCCTCTGAGATTACTTTTTGACTTTTGAGAAATGGATTTCTTTGCAAATGAATTCAATTAAGGGATTTTTGTCTTGCATTTTGATATAATATTATAATCCTCCGTATTTTTTAAAATTGTTAATTATTTTTTATTAATTTATAAAATAGATCTAATATTTTCTATCATTTATAAAAATATTCAAAAAAAACTCTTTTTATTGAAATTGACTTTGAAAATCAAATTTTAACCATTAATATAGATAGATATTTAAGTAATGATTGTAACGGTAAGAGGGAATAAAATAAGATTTCTCGAAATTATTGGGGAATAATAAATGATTATGTCAAACTATAAGGAGAAAATGAGATTATCTTTAAATTAATGATGTGAATTATTTTAGGAAAAATTACACATACATCCCTAGGTTTGGGGTTAAGACACTAGATAAATAAGTTTAATTATTACACATGAATCCCTTAGCCAATATTTAACCATTTTGTCAAGTTGAATTAGTTTGATCTCCAAAGGTTCAAAAATAGTCTTATATGCAAATTAAGCTATAAAAGTAAAATCATATTGGATGAAAAAACAAAATTAAATATAAATCTAAACATAAAATTAGAAAATTAAAAAATTAACCTTGTTGGATTGCGTGATTACAATTTCTGTTGGATTATATTATTACAATTTTATTTTTGGGGAGGGGATGTGACAAACCAACAAACTCGTTCCTGTGAGTATGGGAAGTTTACCAATAAAACAATCTATCTTGTAAAATTAAAAATTTTACTTGTTAATAAGTTGCTATCATCAATTTAATACTTTACCTCTACTGAAGGTAGTCCATTACAATTCAATCAGAGCCTAAGGGCCAGTTCGATACTGTTTACTATTTTTTGCTTTCGTTTTCTATATATATATATATATATATATTTCATTTGAAAACGAAAAATTATTATTTATTTTTTTGGGATTAAAAAATGTATCTAGTGACAATTGTGGAAAACAATATCCGGAGAATGAAAACATAGGAAAAGCGTCTGGTGGTACTTCAAAATAAAAATGTATTTATTTATTTTTTTAAGGAAAAATTTTACTTATTTGTTAATGATTATAATAAAAAGTAAATAATCACAGCATTAAAATTAATTCATCTGGACCACCAAAATCCCACTTGTTTTTGTCAAACTCAAACAATATGTTAATTGAATTATTTATAAATAAGTTAACTGAATAAAAAACATTAAATTCTCTCTCTAATGTCTCTACCATCCTCTGTTTCGCTAAGAATTTTTTCCTTTTTTTTTTTTTTTCTACCTAGATTTTTTATTAGAGAAATTTAAGTTTGAGTGATTAATCATCCATTATTTTTTATATTAATATGTTATTAGATTATCAAAAGTTTAGAAATGAAAAACTAAGAAAAAATCCTAATTCCTTCCATCAACAAAGATGAGAGAACAATCTCTCCTGCTCTACTCTCCTCTCCAAATCTAAAAGAGTTTGATAACACTTCCTTCTTTGTCTTTCAATTAAGGATCTTGATTCTCTATTGCATCATACTACTCTTTCTGAACCTTCTAATTGTTCTCTACCTCTTCATCGTCATCTTCCGCACCACCACTATTGTCCATATGTGGAAGGGGAGGAGGGAGGTGGTCCTTGAGATGAGGAGGGAAAAAACAAAAGAAAAGGAATAAGATGAAGGTGGACAGGATAGAGAACAAGTCGATGGATGAAGGTGTGACCGTTGAGAAGGAAGTGGGAGTAGAAGAATATGAGTGAAAGAGATTTGAGTTAGAAAACACAAAGAATGTCTATTTGCCGTTCTTCGTGTTTTCAATTTTTCTGTTGTTCATAGTTAAAAGAATCATGTTTCCATCGTTCTTTCCTCAAAACATATATTGAACATGTTTTATCTGACCAAACAACCCCTAATCTTCTATGAGATCTTTGATTTTTTATGTTGAGCATCATTAGGTTGATATTAATCATATATCACATCATCTAAACCTATGTTTTTCAAAGCTCACTCAGCAATGGATTTGTTATCAATTGAATAAATGTCCTAATTATAAAAAATACTATGGAAGGTAATCTTTGATCATCCATCTTGCTTGCTATTCAGGATTTCCACAGTTGGACTGGTCTAGGGAAAACTTTACCAAGTAGCTAAATTTGTTTTTTCTGATGGCTGTCTTCAACATTAAATCTTCATAAATAAATGTTGTTTTCACTTGCATGTGTTTATTAGAAATGAATATTAGGTAGTGTTAAAAGGAACTTAAAATATAACTTCTTACTTATGTCACTAACTCAAGTAATTAGGATATAACTTTGTATTTGATTCAGAAATATGTAGAAATATCTTCCTGGCAATTTCAACAGTCTCCTTGAAGATATCCTATAAAATTGGAATGATACATAAAAGATTAGCATGGCCCCTGTGTAAGGATGACACATACAAATTGAGAAATGGTCCAAATCTTTTGCGCACCATCTTTTAGTACGAGTGGTTAAACACTTCTTTTAGCCTAAATTTTGTTTTCACTTGCATGTATTTATTAGAAATGAATATTATTTAGTGTTAAAAAGGAACTTAAAATATAACTTCGTACTTGTGTCACTAACTCAAGTAATTAGAATATAACTTTGTATTTGATTCAGAAATATGCAAAAAGTCTTCTTGGCAATTTCAACAGTTTTCTTGAAGATATCCTATAAAATCAAAACAATACATAAAAGATTGGCATCCCCCCTGTATAAGAATGACACATACAAATTGAGAAATGGTCCAAATTTTTTTGCACATCACCCCTTAAAAAGAGTGGTTGAATATTTCCCTTGATCCTAAAAGGTCAAGGTTTTAAACCTCTTATTTGTCTTAAAACGCAATATATGAGTAGTTTTCTCTTAATTTAATCCTCTCTCCCCAACATTAAAACAAAAAAAAAAAAAAGACTTCCATACTTACGATATGTGTGTATATCATTTTGATGTCCAACATAAAAATCAATAATGGTAAATTAGTCAAACACAATGACACGGTTGTGATGGTGGAATGAATTATTAGTGATATTTGAGTGTCATTAAGTCATTAGACAGGGGCTTTCAGAAAATTTATCCATGGAAAAAAGGAATTGAGGAAAATCAAGTGGGACAGTAGCACTCTAGTATAAGAATTGAATGCTTTGTTAGTGTTTCCATTTCAGGAATCAAAAGCGAATGCTTTCTTTGCTTTTTGGAAAGTGCTTAATTGATATGCTTTCTCTGCTTTTTGTATTTCGTTTCTTACCGTTTTCACTTTCAGACAAAATAAGAAAGCTGTGACGTCAAACTAAAAAGACTTTTCTTCTTTTTTTCCTCTTAAAAGCGGGCCATATTAACTTTAAATCTCATTTCGCTCAAAGACGAATTTATCGGCCAAACTATGTCTACGACCACAAATCGAAAAACAAAAATACTATTGAAATTTCGAATTTAAGTCACGTTTCACATATAATTATATTAACTATAATGCTGATATTCTTAACTATATTTAATATAACATTTAAAATCTTTTTAAAAATTTGGATAATCGACCTAAAATTATTAAAATACAATTAAAAATATAAATCCACAATCTCGTTAGTGTGGGTGTTAGAGGTATATTAATGGACGAATTTCCATTGTTAATTTAAAAATATTACTTGTTAACTTACCTTTTATAATTTAATATATAATCTCTACACCAACTAGTTAACCACAATCCACTAAGAGCCTGATCTTCAATGGATCTTTGAGTCTATATATTGAGGTCCATATGGATACCAATAAATCAAATTATCTGTAGTTGTGTTTTTCTATCCAACTCTAAATTGGGCTTTTTAAAAGCTAAAGTAATGTCTTAATAAAAAGTATCATGGAATATAATATAAATCTTTCTTGTGTCTATCTAGCTTGCTTTTCAGACAGCTCTGAGTTGGAACCCGGTAGAGAAAAATACCCAGTTAGCTGGATTTTGGTTTTGCAAATGTAATATTGGAAAACCAAGCATGGAAAATATTGGAAGAACCTTTTTTTTGGCTTTCTCTCTTTTGTATGTATTTCTTCTTGCTTTGAAATTCAGTTATTGTTAATTGGCTGGTTTACTGACTTGTATATTCAAGTGGGACACCGGCAGTCCATTATTTGCCGCTGTGTTAGGTTTCACATGCTGTTGAGCGTTGAGAGGGACAGGTGAGCCTTCTGCTCCTTTTCTAGTGAAATGGAGTGAATGCTTTCTTTACCTTTGGGAAGTGCAAGGAAACGATTGAGATGCTGCTTTGTATTTTCATTTCTTAATGTTATTAAGTTTTGAATTTCTCTCAGGTCTAGTGCTAATAAAAATATAATGCAAGGGACGAAGAGAAATCTGAAAGAGGATATTAGAAAATAAGTATAAAATTATACTTCCAAAAAATATTTAATATAGCATAACCGTGTTTCAGACATAGCCTTCTGCTCCTTTTCTAATAAAAAGAAGTGAATGCTTTCTTTGCATTTGGAAAGTGTAAGGAAATAATCGTGATGCTGGTTTGTATTTTTATTTCTTACTGTCATTAAATTTTGAATTTCTTTCAGGTCTAATGTTAAAAGTATAATGCAAGGGAAGAAAAGGAATCTGAAAGAGGATATAAGAAAAAAAGTACAAAGTTTTACTTCCAAAAATATTTAATATAGTAGAACCGTATTTCAGATTGAGCCATCATACCACATCAGGATAATGACTTGATATGCATATCCCACAATAAAATTTTATTATAAACATTTTCTGTGAACAAAGTAACTTTATAGTTAATAAAACTCTATTGAGAGCTACAAACAGCACATTTTCCAATCACGGAAAGCGTTAACATCGACAACAGTATTTCTAAATTAAGTTCAGCAACACAAACCACATAAGTAACAGTATTTCTACATTCTTCAACTTTGGGATGTAATTAGTATTTGCTGCGATCTACAACTTGAGGAACCGCTCCATCATTACCAGAACACACCAACCCTGTATCGCTACTTGATTGCCGCATGCCAAACTCTTCAAGCTGGAATATAACTAAATCTGAACCAGTAACCACAGGTAGCAATAGCAATAATCGGCAGACCTTCAATCAACTGTGGACATTTTCTTTCTTCCATAACATGCAACTGCTTAACAAACAATTGTAATAGTAGATCCTTCATTAGTTTGAGAATCTCTTTCACTCTGTTGAAATTTTGCTACAAGTTATTCCTGCATAAACAACAGTAAGCATTAAACATCAAGGCAAAGTCAGTTTAAACATGCTTGGTAAGTCTTACGGACCATCTATTACAGCCCTGTGTCTTGTCTCTTGATTGCCTTTTGTGGTGTGTGTTGCCTCCAATCATCAGGCTACTATTTCCATCATGACGACTTGTATACGCCTGATAATTATAGAAATAACATCATAACCACCAAAATGCTTGATTAAGAAAACAAAATTCAATGAAGGTGTGACTTACTTTCTACCATATATTCCAATGTCACAACAATCATTTATATGAATACATAAATGAACAATTTTCAGAAGCATATTCCATTGCTACCAGAGTGTTAGCAGTTTGAGAGGACTGACAAACGATAGTTGTGGCATCTTCTCTGTGCATTGGAACCCTGCCAATCCAACAGAATCACTGGCAATATCCACTGTGACAAGAACATCCATATGCTTACTGTCAAAAAAGGGTTTTGGATCTAACTCCACTATAAAAACTAGCTCATGAGTAGAGGTTTATCTTCACCTTATAAACCAATGCAAATTCACTTCTTCAACCAATGTAGGACTTTGTAACACCCTCCCTAATGTGCAGTGTGTCCACTCGGCAGTATCTGTACCCATACAACTGAGTTTGGCCCATGCAACTTAGATAAAGCCTAACCCAAGCTTTGATACTATGTCAGCAAAGGGTTTTGAGCTTAACTCTATCACAAAAGTTAATTTATGAGTGAAGGTTTACCCTCACCTTATAAACCAATGCAAATTCACTTCTTCAACCAATGTAAGACTACTAACACTTACCACATAAGATAAGCATGAAAATGTCAGTAAAACATATATCAAAATATCACAAATTTAATGTAGTCAAACTCTATACTTACCAGAAAATGTTGCCAAGACAGCTAAAACAGCATTGTAGTTGTACCAAAACTAGTGAAACAATAAATCTGCTCTGCCTAATGGCCTTTATGTAATCCTTCAGTTAACCTAAAAGTGCAGCCTTGGATTTCTAGAATCTCCCTTTATAAGCCTACTTCAATCCTCATTCTCGTTGTTAGAGATTCCTATTGTCTGTAGTCTGTAATAATGAATGAATAATAATAATGATAGTGGTAGATATAAAAGAGAACTTAAACACTGGTTTTATATGATTTTAGACTGACTTACCAGAACTCTTTTTCTATTAATCAGCAATCAATCTCCAATATCAGAAAATTCTGCGTCTAGGCTGTCGCAAGATAAGTGGACTCTCTTGGAAAAATAGTGTCCAGTATCTTTTTCACACCATTCTTCCAGCAGAGGACATTTTCTAATACGTAAATTTTTAAGTGACTGAGGCAGACCATTTTCTGGAAGATGTTTGAGCTTAGGACAGTTGTAAAGACTCAGCTCTTCCAAACAAGAAAGATTTTGAAGGTTGGAAGTTAGGCGTTCCACATTTGAAAATTCTTTAATCATCAATGCCTTGAGAGAGATAGGAAGACTCATCCCTAACTCCATCTGTGGAAAGGAAATCACATCAGGACATCCTTCTTTAATGCTGAGTACTTCTAGAGAGGTAAGTTTGTGTAACCCCCACTCAAACAATGACTTACAGATCTTCATATCACCAATTACAAGTCCTCCAAGGCTTGTAGGAAAGCCACCCTCAGGAAAGGATGCTATGCCTGGACACTTCTTGATAACTAAACATTGAAGAGAGATGAGGTGGTTGATGCCACTGGGCAGAGTCTTTAGTCTCTCGCAATCCTCAATATGGAGATATTCCAACTTCGTTTTGTCATGGAAACTATTTTTTATTGACTCCAACTTTGAGCATCTTAAAAGCTCAATCCCTTTTATTGTGTCAGGTATTTCATTGCTTTTTGACCATAAGGATGTGAGAGATGGACAAAATTCAATTTTCAAGTGCTCAAGATAAGGGGTGTTCCTAGAACTGCCTGAAACTTCCTCCTCCTCCAACACAGACAGTAAATTAGAGCAATGCGCGATCTCCAACAACTTCAGATTTGCTGGTAGATGAACTCTTGTAATGCATGTCAAAGAATCACAGTAGCTTATAAACAACTTTTTAAGAGATGTATTACTGTTGTGCATCCATGCCATCGGTAGAGACTGCAGTGCAACACATTTTTCAATGATGATGAATCCCAGTTGAGAAGGTAGAGAAGTCTCTGGAAAGGAAATAATTTTAGGGGATTCTACGATGGCTAATCCTTTAAGGAAACTAAGGCTATGCAATGCTTGCTCTAGTTTCACAAGGCACTTACAATCTGTCAATTCCAGATACTGATCTCTGAAAGGCAACTCTTGCTGCTGTATCCCGTCTTCCATCCAAACCAGGTTACGAAAGTGGTTGCTAAGACCTCTGAATGCATCTACTTCAGATACAATCTCCAAGTAAGATTTCGGTTCATCATAGTAAACTATATCTAGTTTCTCTACTTCGAAAAACCTTTTCAGAAACCCTTCCGCTAGAAACATGAGACTTGAAATACCAGAAAAAAAATGAACCATACAGCTCATTGAGCTGTGATCTTTGATACTTCTCAGCACCACCTCCTTGCATTCAGAAATCCGTATGCTGCAGTGTTTTGGAAGAATTGGAACTGACACCTTCAATTCCCGACATTTCTCAATAGTAAGGCATTCCAATGAAGGAAGATGTGCCGGCAATTTTCCTAACAATTTAGGACATTCCCTGACTGAAAGCTGCCGCAGGCTAGGAAATGCTTCAACACTTGTACCAGATCCTGAAGGAATCCAGTCTCTCCATTCCTGCAAATTACTAATATTGAATTTCTTCAGTGACTGGAAAGGCGTTGTTGAGCAACCATGTCCGTAAAATTCTGTACCCAAGATCTCTATTCCATCTACATTTTGGATGCATAGTTCCTTGAGCGAAGGTAGTTGCCCCATTGACGGAAAGGAAGCACAGATCTTGCAGTCTTGAAATGTTAGGCTCACTAAGCACGACAAAGAAGTATCGCCTAACCATTGTGGAAGTTGTGTACCACCAAAGCCCTGAATCAAGAGACTTTCAAGCTTTTGACACGGTTGTAGCTTCTCAAGCACTTGAGCTGAGATTTTTTTCTCATTTAAACCATCATTGCTGCAAGTCCATTCAAGCTGCAGATGTTTAAGGTCTCCCTTGCCATTTAAGTCTGCCTGCTCAGCATCCCTCAAATCATTCACGTTCTCCAACCTTGATATGTGAAGCCTTTTTTGAAGATTCTTCAAGTCTTTCAATTCTCTTAACCCAGGTCCCATGTCTTTACCCACAGCAAAATGCTCTAGTATCCGAAGACCAGTTAATCGACCAATTCCTAAAAGCAACGGAATTGGTTGAGTAATGAAAAGATAATGCAATTTGATTAGGTTCCCCATGTCTGAACACAATCTCGTTAGACGTTCACAGAATTTTAGTTCAAGTGTTTCCAAATTGTAAAGTGTGTTAATTGAATCTGGTAAAAATTCTATCTTGGTGTAAGAAAGGTCAAGGTGGTGTAGAAGTTTTAGATCACCAATGGAGTTTGGTAGCTCAAGAATGGGGTATCCTTTTAAAGATAATACCCTTAAATGTTGTAGTTGAAGCAACATAGAAGGAAAATCACAAGAAAGTTCAAAAGGGCAACGATACAATGTTAAGAAGGTTCGTAAACTTTTCCACTCATTGAAGCCCTTAAACTTTTGAATGTAGCCATAACATGATTCAAAATTTAGGAACGCTAAATGCCGAAGATGTTTTGGAATTTCCCTTGGCTTCCCATTTTCTGGCAGATTCTCAATCCTTAAGCAGGTATCTTCTGCAACCCACTGAGCAAGATCATGGATAAGGTCGTGCATCACAAATGAAGGTTTTCTATTTTCGAGGTAGAGCTTCTCAAGTAAATATGCTTCACTACTTGATTCTTGGAAAAATGACCTTGTGAGTAGATCTTGAAAATACTCATCACCTAAATCTTCTTTATGCTTTTCACTACGACTAGTCTCCAAGAATCCCTCAGCCATCCATAATAATATTATATCATCCTTATAAAATTCATAATCTTTTGGGAATATTGAGCAGTACACAAAGCACATTTTTAAATGTGGAGGTAGATAGTGATAACTTAATCTGAGTGCTGGTATAATACCACATTTTGTTTCTGATAAATTCCATATTTTGCTATTCAACACATCTTCCCAATCCTTACAATTGACTTTACCACGTAAGAGACCACCAAGAGTTTTTGCTGCCAAAGGCAATCCGTCGCACCTTTTTGTTATATTCTTCCCAATTTCTTCTAGGTACCGATACTCATCAAAATTGGTTTTTCCTAATGAATGTTGAGTAAACAAAGACAAACAATCATCATTTGACAACTTACTTAGTTGGTAAGTCTGAAGAGTGCCTACCACATATGAAACACTTAGATTGCGAGTCGTCACAAGAATTCTACTTCCCAAGGAGCCAGCGTGAAATGGGCGACAAAGTAGTGTCCAATCATCATAACTCTCGTTCCATACATCATCCAAAACAATCAAAAACTTCTTTCCAGATAGATTCTCCTTCAATGCAACTTGAAGCGTGTCTAGGTCATTATAATCATTAGTCTCACGATCTACGGACTTTAGAATTGATTTTGTTAAGCGAATAACATCAAATTCATCAGAAACACTAGCCCAAGCTTTGACATCAAAAAATCCTTCCACTTTATCATCATTGTAAGCAAGCTGAGCAAGAGTCGTCTTGCCTATCCCTCCCATACCGACTATAGAAACAACCGAAAAGTTTCCATCACTACCACCTCCATCCTTCAACAAAAAATCAAGTATTGCCTCTTTGTCCTTTTCTCTACCGTAAATGTGAGGCTCATTAACAGATGTTTCAGGCCATCTTCTATATCCGACGCCATACAACCTGCCCCCTGAATTCTCTATCAAGTTGAGGTTATCTTTCTGAGTCACAATCTCTTCCAATCTAGTGGTAATCTCTTTTATTTCAGATGCCATCTTGACATTGAACTTAATAGAACGTGGACTCAAACTAGTAAAACAAGAAGGAATGAGCTTTTGTACCTTACTTGTGCTGGCTTGAGGTTCATTCACCAACTTCATCCGCAAATCTTCAGTTGCAAACTCGTCCAGTATATCTTCCACATCATAAGCCAATTGATTAAGATCGCTTAGCCAAGTTTTCACAAATCGGCTCTTCATCTGCTTCTCCTCAGCATCATCAAGCACAGCATGGATCTTCCGCAAAATGTTCTCCCACTTCTTGATATCATCCCGAACCTTCTCTCGCTTTGCAAACTCCAGGAGTTTCGGTGAAGCTAACTTGTTGAACAGATTGTCAATGGCAGCAGTTAGAATGGCCTCTCCAACAATAGCCATAGTTTGTTTTTTGAAGAGTTAAAACAGAAAAATTATGGAAAGTTGCAGGAATTCTAGGAATAGATTTTCTGTTCTTTGTTTTATCTCTTTTCTGTATCTGATTTAGATGATGTTGCCTACTTGACTTACAGGTCAACTCAAATGCAAAACTAGGACTCAATTATTGATACCGTTGGAGTTCAATCGTTGAGCATGACCAGTGAGTGCTTCTTTGCTTTCTTTGCTTTTTGGAAAGTGCATGGAAATAACCGAAAACCCTGCTTTTATATTTTCACTCCATTATTTGCTGTCGAGGCTCCGAGATTTTGTGTTGATGATTGGCTGGTTGACTGACTTGTAAATTCAAGTGGGACAGCGGCACTCCATTATTTGCTGCTGGGACAGCTTTCACATGCTGTTCAGTTGACCGTTGGGAGGGACAGGCGAGCCTTCTGCTCCTTTTCCAGTGAAATGGAGTGAATGCTTTCTTTACTTTTGGAGAAGTGCAAGGAAATAATTGAGATGCTGCTTTCTATTTTCGTTTTTCACTGTTATTAATTTTTAAATTTCTCCCATGCCTAATGTTAAAAATATAATGCAATGGAAGAAAAGAAATCTGAAAGAGGACATGAGAAAAAGTATAAAATTATACTTCCCAAAAATATTTAATATAATAGAACCGTTTTTCGAATAGTGGGGTCATACCCCATCAGAATAATCATGTGATATGCACATCCCACCAAGAAAACTTTACTATGTAATTGAACTAAGGTTATCTTGTTCATCATGCCTCTTATAAGGGATAAAAGACCACTATCAAAGCCTTGATCATTCAACAACAAACAAGTTGAATGTACCAACTTTGTCAGACATCTCCCTCCCACACTCTCTTTCAAATCCAGGGGAATCTTCTGGTAGTTAATCTCCTCCATGTCACACTGCCTTCTGACACTTAAATTTAACATACTATGACTTTAGACTAAAGGCAGCAATTAGGTATCAGGTTCAGTACCATGAACTGACATCAGGGTTTTGGTACTTTTTCCTGCATATTGTTGATCTGCACTGCATTAAGCTTACATATACCATTGCATGACAGGTGGTCTCAACATGGAATCCATACTGATAACGGATTAATCCTGATAGCACCAAGTATTTTTATAATTTGCCACCTCTGAAATTTAAATGCGTAAAGTTTCCTTGCCTTCTCCAGTATGGCATACTTGTCCTTGCCAGATATAGAAGAGGAAGTAACATAACTCAACCTGGCAAAGCAAATCAAATGTTAAATTTAATCAAACAGGTCACCCAATTATAGACATGAAGCACATGAAAACATTGAAATGTTAAAATATGGTGTTTCACTTTCTCAACTCGGAAGCAGAGTACATCCCTTTGATTTCAACTTGGATTCCAGACCAAAAAACTTCAATCCGGATAGCACCAAGTCTGCTGTCTTCTTCTTCATATGTTCAATTAATATTTCATTATACACAATCGTATTAGCTTCAGTTAGAAGTTTGTGCTCTCTCAAATTTGAGAAAACTTTCCTTGCCTCTTCTATTGTTCCATACTTGCACATACCAGAGATTATAGCAGAACATATAACTTCATCAGGATGGCAGCCTTCTTGCATCATCTCATTTAGCACTTCAATCACCTTTTCTGCGTTACCTGATTTACAGGCATGGAGAATAGTAAGGGTGTACTTGAATTCCATGGGCCCACTTGCAATGTTGCCTAAGCAATCACGAACTAACATCATAGCTGCATCAATCTCTCCGATTTTGCATAGCCCTTTAGCCAGAGAACAATAAGCAGCAACAGAAGGAATATGAGACATCTCAATTATTTTATTATGACAAGCACAAGCCTCGTGGATATCCCCATCTTCAACAAAACACTGAATTGCAATACTATAAGTTGATGAATCAAGTTCCAAATTCAGATCCTTCATTTCACCATAGAGTGATAACGCCTTTTGCACCTCTCCAATCTTGTGGAGAGCTCCCATTAGTATATTGTATATTGCAACGCTGCTATAACCATTCCCTTTTAATACTTCAAACACTTCCAAAGCCATCATAATTCTTTCCTCCTTCCCAACCGCAAACTCGAAAAACTTCTCAAGATCAGCAACCACATGAAATCTCAACTTCTCCATTTGCACAAGCAACTTACAGAAATCATCCATTTTCCCCATTTCCGCATAACAAACCAACATGGGATTCACGGTAGCAAAGTCTGGCTCAAGACCATCTTGAACGGTAACTTCAAAAAGTTTATAAGCCTTATCAACCCGCTTCACACCACACAATCCTCCAATAATAGAATTATATATCCCCAAATCAGCCCTATACCCTGAATCCACCAAATCCTTCAACAAATCACACGCCTTACCAACCTTCCCCTCTCCCACAAACCCCTCAACCAAAACTCCATAAATCACCCTATCAATCAAAACCCCCTTCTCTTTCATCTCCCTAAACAACTCATACCCTCTCTCCACTCC
Organism: Nephelium lappaceum; assembly: GCA_021234005.1. Taxonomy (NCBI): domain Eukaryota; kingdom Viridiplantae; phylum Streptophyta; class Magnoliopsida; order Sapindales; family Sapindaceae; genus Nephelium; species Nephelium lappaceum. The sequence continues at coordinate 20,809,405 of CM038003.1, read as the reverse complement.
CCCTCCTTTACACAACCCCGTAATAAACGTCACATACGCCATCACATCCGGCTCAACCAAATCATTCCTCATCTCCTTCCACACCCGCCAACAAGCATCCAAACTCCCCTCCGAAACTAACACCTTAATCATCGCAGTGTATGCAAAAACATCCGGCTTACACAATTTCTCCCTCATTCTTCCCAAAAGCTCAAACATTTCCTCGAACCTCCCCGCCCTACACAACCCCTTGATCAACATCATGTACGTAACGCTCTCCTCAACCAATCCATGTCCTCTAAAATCATCATAAACCGACAATGCCAGATCCAAATAACTAGTCCTAACCAAGCCATCCATGATCCTATTATACATAAAAACACTAGGTACAAGTCCAAATTTCTTCATTTTTTGATACACATAATAAACTCTGAGTCCTCTACCACAATCCACATGCATTCTAATCAAAATCTCAAACTGCTTCTCAGAAGGCGGCTTACCTTGCGAGTCCATCAACTCAGGGACCTGGTCCGCAGCACGAAACTTGTTGTTTCGGTTCAAGCAATAGGCCAATGCATTGTAGGAAGCGAAATTGTGGCGATAACCCTTTTGCTTGCCGGCCCAGTGGAAGAACCTGGAGGCCAAAACGGGGTTGTTTTCGATCTTGATGACCTCCGCCACGAGGTCCGGCGTCACGCGGCGGAGCTTGTTGAGCTGGGTGACGATCTCGGGGCCCCAGCGGCTCTGGTGCTTGCGGAAGGCGTCGACGATGAAGCGAGCGATGGGGGAGAGGCGCTGCGAGTGGGAGAGGGATGGTGGTGGTGGTGGTGGTGGTTGGGAGGAGAGGAAGTGGGGGTCCCATTTTTGGAGGTTAAAGATGGGGTCTGATTGGTTGGAGTCTGAGGATGGTTGTTTGAGGGATTGGCGGTTGGAGAAGAGGCCGCCGTAGACGGTGGGCCTGTTTTGGGAGGGCTTGCGGTGGCCGTAGAAGAAGTAGGGTTTTGGTGGTGGTTGTGGAGGTTTTGGCGGCATTTTGGTGGTGGACTGTCTGACTGACTGACCCTCTTGTTCAAGTGTACACCTGTCTTGTACTTTTCTGTTGAACTCAACTACTTTTTTTTTTTTAGAAAAAAATTGACATAAAACCAACAAGGGTGTTTATGTATTTATCATGATGAATAATATTACAAGGATATAAAATTATAAATTTTTAAAATTGCGACGAGATATAGTACTGCTTAAATAATACGATTTTAACAATGGAGAAAAAAAAATCATTTAATTTTTATATAAGATAGAATTGAAGATGTAAAGTTTTGAAATTTGATTACAAGTATTTATAACAAGAGTACTGGTTATTACAATAAAGGGAGTCTACCAATTTAAAAACAAAAGGAATCTTGGAGGCGGAGGTGCACAACTTGGTTGATGTGCTTATTTAGTTTATAAGTAAATGTAAAGAGGGGTGGTTTTTTTTTTTTTTTTTTTTTTTTTTTTTTTTTTTTTGGGAGGTAATTAAACTTTGAGAGTTGAAGGGCGTCTCATCTACCTATGTTGTGGTTCACCCATATCTGTATACATTGATTTTCCAAGTGTTTAATTCAAAGGAAAGAAGAACATACTAAATTATTGTCAGCAAAATTTTGTTCTTCAAAAGAGAAGACAGAGATGTCTCCATTCTTCAGATGAGTACATAAAACTTCCATTGAAGAGTAGTAGAGTGGTCTGTATAATAGAGAAAAAGAAACATAATGCACAATTTCTAGTGTGCACCAGCACTATCAAATGGCAATATATTTTAAGCGTTCAAAAGCAATCAAAGATTGAATCAATACATTTTGGAGTCAATAGTTGAACAAAATGGTCTGAAACCCCTACTTTTAGACAATCAGAAAGAACTTGACATAATTTCATACTTTACTGTGTTGAGTGGATAGCATACAAGAAGCAGCACATAATTAGCCCTGTGTTACAGGAACAAAACCTGCTGTTAACAAAAAATATATCATGGCTTTATGGTTCCTACAAAACCAAGCTACAGCAGATGCCACAGACACAACGCTTTCACATCAGTCTGGATCAGGTGGCATGACCGGGAACAAAAGGGCGTCACTGGCATCTCAAAGCGCAAAACTGACCCTCTTGTTAGCATTTCTGCTCCTCCAGCTATGACCGGTTTGATTATGATCCCGCTGATATCCTGAGTTTTCATAACTACTTAGACGAGAACCTTCCCTCTTCCGACAATTCTCATTCCAGGTTCTCCAACCTCCACCACTTAATCCACATTCGGTGTTCCTGGGATCATTATAAGAATTGTCCCGCTGTTTACTACCCCATGCATTGCCTTGGCTGCAATGTCCCCATCCTCGATCTTTATTAGTCTTGCTATACTGAATATAGTTGCGCGCCACAGGATTGTTACCAGTAACAAACTTCCAGGACTTCTGCTGGCTCCAATACGAAGAATTATTCCCAAAGCCAGCCCCTCTATCCCAGTTTTTTCTACCATTATTGTCCCATTTTCTAGACCAGTTGGCGTCATTTCTGCCCTGGTTGGAACCCCATTTGTCATCACAACTTCCCCAAGTGTTGTCCCTTGCAGCTTCATTGCCCCATGCCAAGCTGCTTCCCCAGGGATTATCATCATTCTTTAACTTCTCAGAAATATTATTATCATCATCCCACCGGTTCCAGCCCTGTTCTTTATTCTTTGCAACTTCATCGTCCCACATACAGGTGCTCTCCCAAGGATTACCATCAGTTTTTATATTATTCAAATCCTTTTTACTATTATCTGGCTGATCCCAACCTCTCAGTGCTCCATCCTTCAAAGCATCATTACCCTGCATATTGTCGTTACCCTCCCAAGGATTGTTAATGATACCGGAATTTTCACTACAGTCTTTCGGAGATATGTGTGTGGAGTTTCTATTCTTTCTCTGTCTACGAGCATGCTTCCCATCTGATTCCCCTTCATCTTGAGCAAAGTATACAGAGTCTAAGTCTCTAATCAGTTCAGGATCAATATCAGGATTCCAATTTATTTCATCAATATAAATATCTGGATCTGGGAGAGAGATATCACAGGGCAAGCCATTGGTATCTCCCCAAAAGCGATTTTTCGCATTTTGAAATGCTTCTTTGCCTGCTGAGTCATCCCAATCAAGTACATTACTGCAGTACATGAACTTCTTAGTATCCACAATCTTCTGCCATGGTACTCTGCCAATCAAAGTGCAGAATTTCTTTTCCCATAAGGGTACACCATCTTCACAAAATCCTATTAAAGAAAGAAATTTATGAAACACAAACCCAAACACCAATACTCACTGCATGTTAAAAACAAGATAGCGTCCATAAATTGTCACCTAAGTGAAAAAAAAAAGGGGGGGGGGGGTGGCGCAATGGCAGTTCACACAATTTGGAACGTCGAACAAATTAATTATTAGTTAACAATTCCAACCTTTATCAAAGTTACAATGTTACAAGCAGGGCTTAAAAATCAATGGAGCTAAACTGTTCATCCTGATTCAATGAGGCTATGTAATTTCAAAGTATTATAATATTCAAACATTATCCATATTCTCTTATTGTTTGGTCACCAAAGCTACAGGGTTTGTACTTCGTACAAAATTAGGCACAAGTTCGTTAGTTAGAACAATTTATTTGCAAGTTAGCATAAAATATTGACTTGAATTTACCAATTTGAAACCAAATTGCCAAAAATTCAATTCAATCTCTACTGTTAGACCCATTTAGTACCAAGATGTAACTCTCTGGTAAATCATCAATCAAAGTTTGTCTCTTGCATAATTGTTATACCTATTTTATGCAAAGTTTCACATTTAATGGATAGCAGAATGGTGGCCTAGTTAACTTGCTAGAATATTATACCCTCAACACAATGCTAGAAAAGAAAAGCCTAGCTGTTCTCCAGCCAATGTATATCCTTAAGGAAAGAGAAAAAATTAACGACACATATAGTATAATACTTATTTAACAGCAAATCACGTAACCAGTAACTACATCGATTCTCACATTTACTAACCCCCAAACATTCTCAAATAATTAAACCATGATCAAGTAAAGAGTCTCCTATAATTAACCTCATGATCATACAAATATCCTGGAATGGAAGTTAAATATTTAAATGAGACAATCAAAAAGCAAAATTGGTCCCATATATATGCTGCGTTTGATCGCATATTTATTGCAAAACTAACAATACACTATCATACACTACTTCCAATCACACGTACACTGATCATGATTTCCAAAAACGGTACACACTCCATTGAAAAATGCACTAGGAACAACACAAGACAAATTAGACAAAGGCAATCAAAAGTTTCCCTCTACGCACAACCATATCATTCCATAAACTAACAAATCACGCAAACCACAAAAATTACTACAACAACTAATTTGAAATTCTATTCAATTCCTTCAACAATTTATCTCCAAATTCATACCCACATCAATTTCAAATTTCCAACAAAAATTTCACAGCAACTAGGCATCTCAACAACATAAAAAATACTGAACCAATCCACTAATTGAACAAACAGCAATTTCAGATCAATATCCACCAAGCAATATCAATACAACAACAATTCAAGTACACCCCAGTTCAAATTAAAGATCAAGAATCTCAAAAACCAAACAAAACCAAAAAAAAAAAAAAAAAACTAAAACTTTTACCTGGGGAAGATAAGTCTACGTCCAGAGAATACGAAGGAGGCGACTTGGGAGGTCTCTGTCTATTGAAAAACCTTCGTGGGGGTCGATTTCTCCAGTTTCCCATTGAAACCCGACAAACATTCAATTCAAAGACTCTTTATTCATTTGAATTCAAAGGCAATTCACTGTTAGATTAGACTAGGTTTTCGACGAGAAAAAAAAATCAGATTTTTTTCAACAAAAGACAGAAGCTTTACGCAACAGAGAAAATCCAATGGAACTGACTGACACACACAATCCAAAACATCAAATCTTGGAGAGAATTTTTGAGTTCGAGGTCCGACACTATGCGGCCATACTTGCAGACACGTTTTTGGTTTGGTTTGGTTTATATACCCTATGGATTTAATGACCTTTTTTATTTTTAGTTTCCAAACCGATACAATGAACCTATCTTTGAGCCAAATCCTATCGAAATCAAACACCGTAACTTAAAAGTGTAATCCCACTTTCTTTTTTATAATTTGACATAATCACTAATTTTTTTCTTATATTTTAAAAAAACTCATTTTATCTCTTATCATTAGTATCGTTACTACTACAATAATTTCAATGACCAAAGTGTTTTTGTAGTTTTGTCATTTCATATTAATGATCAAACTTTAATTTTTAACGTTAACTTTAATGGAAAAGGGTTTTTTAGATATTTTCATACATTACATAGGGTATTTGATCTATTTTAAAAATAAACAAATGAGATATTAATGATTTTCAAAAATATTAGGAGATTTTGACATTATATCAAACTACACAGAGAAAATAGAATCATCCCTTAACTTAATTTCAACATTAATTTCTTAACGTATGAAAAAGATATAAAGTTTGATAACATTAATTTCTTTAACACATGAAAAAGATATTAAGTTGGTCAATTTACTATTTGTATATTTTAAATATTTATTCACATAACTAGAAAATATTTGCTCTCATAATAAATTTGAATATTTGAATCACTGAGATTTATTGAGATCAATTATCACTCGCATAGTCTGCAATACTACTCCTACACTAAGTTTGGATATCTTAATCGTCAGAACTTATTAAAATTAAATATTATTTGCATAGCTTATATTTATAGTTATAATAAAAAAAAATAACTGTTCTCACAAAATTGGGATAAAACTACCTATTTATAGTTATACTAGATCAAACACTGCATGACAATAAGTTTATATATTAGAAGAATTATGTTGATATGTAATTTTAGAAGTAATAATAAAAAAATAATAAATCTTCTTTTAGACATTTTTTTACTGTATACATACTCATTTATAACTTTTGGGACCCCCGGTATTAGCTCTCTGAGAAATGGTCAAGACTACAACAACTATTACTATTTATATATAGTAAAAAAACTGTTCATAAACTAGTGAAATTTATAATAGATTGCTCGTACTTATAGGTTAATTTGTAATTATCCACATGGTGGACAAATATTTGAAACCACAGACCTTGCTTTTATAGAAAAGCGTCGGCCGTGCTTACCTCCACTGAGGCAAGCATCTTGGTGAATTTCTTTTGGACACCTAAAACTTACATTTTTTGAACTATATAAAATTTATTTTAATATTTTAAAAGAATATATATAAATTGATTATAAGATATATATTTTTTAAAATTAAAACCAAATAGATAAAAGGTTTACCAAATCCATCGTAACGCACAAATCCGTAATACTTTAAATGGAATTTGAAGTTCATTACTAAGACGGATGAGAGATGTTGACAACCATCCATGCTACAATAAGATGTGCTATTATAAAATATTTAAGTAGTAATCTTTTATTGTACCTATTTTTTTAAAATATGTTTATTATATTTATTTTTAAAACCTTTATATGTATTATTTTGGAGTTGTGATAGTGACATTCAATTGTTTAGCCAAATAGGGGTGACACAGCATATGCATTATTGTTGGATAGTGTGATTATCTCCATTTTAACATTCTAGAAGTGAAAACTGACAATTCTTTTTTAAGTAATCTACCACCTGAAAGGAATAATTATTTAAAAATATAAAACACTGATGAAAAAAAAAAACCACAGATGTATCATTGTCAAGAGCTGGCAATAATTTTTACCTTTAAATGAAAAATATACTAGCTTTGGCTAGAAAACCAAATTAGCCTATACTTTTCAAAACAGGTGAGGCATACTTTTTTTTTTTTTTGGTACAGCTAACTGAAACTGACATAAATTTTACACAGTTTTTTTGGATGTGATTATACTGTATTAATGCGTTGGATCTTATCGGAACTTTAAATTTGGATTGTTCCAGAACATTGAATTAGGTGTTAGATGTGAAGGATAGACCCATCTACAACACAAATATGTCATTCTTATGATGTTACTGGAATTAATTTAGACAAAGGTTTACATCATGCATGTAAGGCATATGGGTCAGATTGATATTGATAGCTGATAAGCTGGATGGAAATGACATGCATGCATGTTTGATGTTTAATCTAAAAAAGTTGTGTTTGCTGCCCCAATTTTCAAAACTATTTCTGTGCATGCAAAGTCGTTATTCTTATTGGATAAGAAAATTTGCATTTTCAAAGTTGTCTTATGGTATGGATTCTAAAGATAGATGTAAATTTATTTTTTGAAAATTATCAAGTTGCAAAATCCACATGTATATGTAGATCAATAGGGATTTCAACATGGAATTACTATGGAACATGCAATTCAATGTTTAAATTGCTTGTTGCGTCCATAACTTTAAAACATGCATTTTGGACTTTACATTGGCCAACATTTTGAAACATTTAGAATAATCCAAATTCCCTTAACAAGTCTTACAATGGGGGCTTCGAGTATTCTCAAGAAAGATCAATGGGTTTGGGGGCTTTTCAGCACAGTGTTGCAAGCATAAAAGGAAATAGCTGGTGGCCGCAGATGTTACTTTCTTGGAGAATATACACTTGAGCAGTTATTGTCCCTATCATAATTTTCTTCTATGCTAATATTTACGGTGGCCACAAAGAGTTTAATACATAGCACGAGATTTGAAAATAATAAAAGTGAAAAGAAATTAGAACAACATATTTCAACCATCCATAACATATGTTATCACATATATTATGTTTTCAGCTTGATCAATGTAGGAAAAGCTCAAAATTCTTATTATACATCGCAAATACTATTATATAAATATTTTATGGTTTATGTATTTTAAGAAGATTCTAATGTTTGAAATTTATTAAAAGAAAAAACTCAACAGATAAAAATTTACTTAAAAAGTATGTATCATACCATAACTGCAGAATAGTGTCTGCATAGACAAAATTATATTCTTTAGTCTGGGATGAGAATGAGATAATGCTATAGATTTGGAATCGGGAGTCTTGAAAGTGTTCATTTGTTTCTTTATTTGATTTTCTTTTGTAATCATGTTGGTCAATGAACTTCTAGCTGAAGCCGAACAGGATCTAACATGGCAATTTTATGTGTATGTATATATATATCACTGATCGTTTTGTTGAATGATTGCTTTTTAAATTCCATTTTTGTTATCATTAGAAATTGCATTAATGTGTATGCAAGATATTATTCAACTCGTGAAACATCATGATTCTTACAATTCAATAAGCAATAAGAATGTACTAGCGTAAGAAAATATATTCAACTAGTATGTATGATGATCAAGGACGCGAGAGAAAGAAAAATCTTCAATTAAACAGAAACATAACATTATCATGTGCAGATGATGCTTATGTTCCTTTATATAAAATTACAAACATTGCAGAATTTTATTGGATGTACGGATGGATTGGGGCCCCATTAAATACTTCTAAGAGAGATGGTGCCATGAGATGGACAGAGAATTATTCCAATTCCTTTTATAAAAAGATGGGTGTGAGTGTGAGGGAGATATATACAATTTATAAAGGACTACCTTGTGTTAGGGCCCTTTAACAGCTGTCCTTGAACCTTGCAACCCAAGGCTGCTTTGTTGTATTCTTCACATTCTCTCATCAATTTCGCACTGTGAATCCCCCACTCCTTCAATAATACCTCTCCCTCTCTTTCTCTCTCTTCCTCAAAGTGTGTATGCACAGATAACAGTTTCTCCTTGTACTTATTGTATGAGGAATGGTCTATATTTCTTGGATAGAGAAAGGTCATTTGACCTTAAGCCCAAAGGCAAATAATGCCATTGTTGGTATTTTTGAAATGACATAAATAACCATAGATCACCAATAAATAATTTTATCTTACAAATGAATCAGTTTTCCTGAAGTTTAATTTGAATATATGTAGATCCACCTAGTTTGAAAAATAGACACATACCTCCTCTCTATATGAGAAGGTTTTTATTAATATAAAAATAAATTAAAATAATATTATATCAAAAACTCATAACTCTTGAATATGGTTTGATTTAGATGAATCCATCTAATTTTAAAAAATAGATGTTCCCTTCGTACGAAAAAGTTTCTAATCATTTTTTATAAAATTTTAAACCACTGATTATTATTATAATCAAATGGTGATAAATTAAAGTAATATTATATCAAAAACTCATGTCTCTTGAAATATGATTCGATTACAGGTTAATCGTCTGATTTAAAAACAGATATATATATATTTTTTTTCATACAAAAATGTTTCTAATCAATTTTTTTTTAATAAAATTTTAAACCACACATTATTGTTATAATCAAAGGGTTAGGAATCAACTGACGATTTGATAAATCTTTATCACATATCATGGGACTGTTCTTGGATGACAAGTTGCTATCCAGTTAAACCAAACTCTCAAGGGATAGCAAGGTAAATTTGTACCCAACATGCATTTGAAGATGTCTGCAACAGAGGAGAAAAGTGAGGGTGGGGAAAAGATAATGGGGAGGACCCATGAAGCTCAAAAAAAACCCTCATAATGCATCAAGAGGTTTCTTACATGAAAACCAAAATGGCCCTCCCCTTTTATTAATATTTAATAGTTTTATTAACAGTGTTCTAATCAAGAGGCCCACAAGTTGAACAGCTGATAAACTCATCATGTAAAAGATGAAAAAGATGAATGCATGATTGGAGCTATTACACAAACATACCAGCTAGATTTCCTTCATCAGTTGTTGATGACTTCTAACAAACCTTTTTTTTGGGGTGTTTGTGGTTTCAGCTTTCCAAGAAAAATTCTCTGATCAGTCTTTGGTATTTTTCACATTAAACAAATAGGTTTTGATATGAATTCAAGGCAATATCTTTTGCAACTACACCAAAAAAAGTAGTGTCCCTCCAAGTCTTCAAGAACTGATCTCTTAGAAGCGGTAGCTCTTGTCTTGACATTCACTGCAACGCGAGACTCTAGGACTCTTGTCTTGACATTCACTGCAACTCGAGAATCTAGGAGATGGGTAAGAGAGTTTTGCTTTGGTTTCTGTTTCTGATGTGAAAATAGCATTTGATATGGAAAAAAAGTTGTCACTTTGATATCTTAGTGTAATTTGGTAGTGATAGTTGTGTGATGGCAAAGAAGAAGAGCTGGTTCAATTTATTGAAGAGATTGTTCATATCAGATTCCAAACCTAAAAAGGTAAATTTTTTATTTTCACTAATGTTTATTGTTGTTCATGGTTTGGTTGATTGTATATGACTTGATGTTTGTGAACAAATTTTTAGAAGGAGAAGAGGAGGACATGGATTTTTGGAAGGCTAAAGGTGAGAAGGTTTGCTTCCATTACAGCACCTACACACAGGACACAGAGTGAGACAACCAAGGAGGAGCAGAATAAACATGCTATAAATGTCGCCATTGCCACAGCTGCTGCAGCAGAAGCAGCGGTGGAAGCTGCTAAAATGGCAGCTGAGGTTGTCAGGCTCACTGGAACACCACAAACAACCCATCAATGTGGAAGAGAAAAGGAAGATGACCCTGAAGTTGAAATCCGGATTGATGTTCGATCCCCTCCTCAACCTGCTAGTTTCAAATATCAGATGTACATCCTGGAACTTGCAGCCATTAAAATACAAACAGCTTTTAGGGGTTACCTTGTAAGTTTGTTTTGTTTGGCATATTTTGCTCTAGAAGATATTTGATGATTGATCTGGTAAGGCATCACTTGTGTGTGTGTGATTGTTGCAGGCAAAGAAAGCTTTGAGGGCTTTGAAGGGTATAGTGAGGCTGCAAGCAATTATTCGGGGACGAAACGTGAGACGCCAAGCTATCACAACTCTCAAGTGCTTGCAGTCCATTGTAAATATCCAGTCACAGGTCTGTGCAAGGAGAATCCAAATAGGGCATCATTGTGGCGAAAATAATAATAATAATAGTACCGAACAGTTGCAAACTTTGAGAGACAATATAATGAAGGTGGGTGGTGATATAAAACTCAGTTACTTGTAGTGCAAACTAGTGAAAACCTGTTTGATCATACTTTTTTTCAATGTGGTGAATATTTTTCAGATGGACTCAGATGGTCAAAGAAGATGGGATGATAGCGTACTGACAAAGGAAGAGGCGGATGCATTGTTTAATAGCAAGAAAGAAGCTATAATGAGAAGAGAACGAATCAAGGAATACGTGTTTAATCATCGGGTAATTTGATGTTTGGTGATTGATTTTCAGTTTCAGGTTTTTTGTCATATTGAAATTACTCTCAGGTTTTTGGGAAACTTTGTGTAGAAATCAGCAGAGTCTGAACAGAACAAGGTTAATGGAAGGTGGAGATACTGGTTGGAGCAGTGGGTGGATACCCAAGTTTCCAAAAGCAAAGAGCTTGAAGATTTGGACACACTTTGGACTCCTAGCAGAAAGAATAGAGTAGAATATAGAGGAAAAGGGCTCAGACTGAGAAGTCTCCAGAGACAGTATAACATTGAAGAGTTGGATTCTCCAATATCAGCACCGCGAAGATCGTTTCATCGAAAGCAGTCTTCACTTGGGGAAGAGAAATCATTTTCCAGCTCTCCTGTAGTTCCAACTTACATGGCAGCAACAGAATCTGCCAAGGCAAAAGCAAGATCAATGAGTTCACCAAAGCTGAGGACTGGAGATATTGATACTTGTTCCGAAAGTTATTCGCCTTATAAGCATAAGCTCTCTATGAAATCTTCAATTAAAAGTGAAGTTCCAAGCTGTGGCAGGACTGGCAGGCCTAGTGCATATCAGCAAAGATCTCCAAGCTTGAAGAGTGTTCCAGGTCCTGTAAAATCTAGCCAGACGACGATCAAGGACCTCAGCCTTAATTCTGAACGCTCATTGCTGAATTGGGATGGTAGACAAAGTGCCTTCAGATGATCTTGTTCGGTTGGTTAGAATGCGCATTGAAGAGTCTAGTTTAGTCGATTTGTTGGGCTTGAAGAGTAAAAGTTAGTTTGTAGTTACAAATAATATGAATGGATTAACATTTGCTAATATCTTATATGTTAACTAATTTAAGTCAATGAACAAACTCAATAAGTCTGAGAATTGATGAGCAAATGAGAGGTTGACTGGATTTTTTTTTTTTCTATTTTACAAATATCTTACGCTCTCTTGGAAACAAGTTGTCCCAGTTGGACACTGCAGTTCATAAATAGATTCAAAAAGTTTTTGAAAACACGATCAAATATATTAAATGGTTCAGTAATTAACAATCCAAAACTGATATACGAGACTCTGATTAGAAATCTGTCACAATCTATTTAGATACTAATTCGAAGAAGTAATCTGTCGCGATCTGTCTAGATAAAAACTATAAGCTCAGCTGGATGGTGATTAAAACTGCATAATGAATAAAAAGCTGGATAGTCCTGGATGTTTTGATGGGATCCTCAATAAATGGATCATAGAAAAATTCATCTTCTACCAATTCCTAGCCCTTTTACGGTTTAGTTGGGCTGGGTTGGCCCTATAGCTATTATTCTTGGTTGTTGACTGCTGCTAATTAATGGACCACAATAGTATACCATTACACCCTAGAGTAATTGAGTATGACCCATTTGTGTGTGGAAGAGACAGAGAGACTGATCCACTAAGAAGAGTTTGTAACAACAACTCCTGGTCCACAATAATGACATATAGTTGGATCCAAACCAACCCATCTAATTCCCACCCCTTCAATTAATAAAATAAAAACATGCTTCAAGTTCAACTGTGAAGGAGGGTATTCTATGATTCTAAGAGAACTATGAATAGATTTTTTTTATCATCCAAAAACTAGGATAGTAGGTCTGGGACGAAAAGAATGTAAGCCTCTAAAGTTTTGTGAGGCCATTAACTACTATCGAGTAGCACTCATAACAGGCTTAACAGCTATAATGAAAATGTACAAAGAAAGTTCAAGCCAATAGATTCCTTCAAGTGTATCTAAAAAGCAAGGATGATAATGGGTTGCTGGCGCTAGCTATAGGCTTTGGTTTTTGGCAAGACTTTCAGAAGAATGCTAACCAGTCACGTGTATAACAAGCGTTAACTATCATTATAAAGTCGTGCATTGAATACAAAAACGTTTCAAATGCACAATCGCTTTGACTATCATTACAAATCATGCATTGAAAGCAGACACGACCCTTAGTCTATAGGTCTGTTAACAATGATCAAGTCTTTGTTGTCATTAAAACTATGGAATGTTGCAACTATGGTATGTTAATTTTGAAAAGTCCAGATATCAGAAATTCCATATGGTCAGCATTCTTAGACTGAAAACATAAAACCTGTAATTTTCATGAGGTTCTTGATTCCCAACAATGGTATTTGGACATGTACCTAACCAATCTATCAGCAGCACATGGATTTCATGAGAGAGTAGTGTATGTTTTATGTGGCCGACAAATACAGCTTATAAAATATATAAATCGACTTGTGGATTTTTGATGGCTCTAAGGGAGTTTAAACGAGTCAGACTACACTTTAAAAGTCATTCAACAACTCTAAGATATAATAATAATTTATTTACATTAAAAAAAAAAAAAAAAACATTCCCACTTTAGATGTTTGTTCATAGTTTAAGACAGCCATCAATTTGAGACTTGTAAGACTCCTTCTTCTTCTATTATTATTTAGAAAAGGAACCCCTTTTTCAATTTTGAAGTCTTGGATTATGACATGTGAAGTCGGAGGCATGCTTGTGTTGATTTTGGTCCAAATTTGAGAGTGGATTTTGAGTCAAGTCTAAATCACAACTTGATTGTCTCTCTTTGCAATGTACATTTGATGGCTATTTCTCATATGAATCCAACAAAGTAAAAATTGACCAACATCCAAATTTACATCATCCATGAGCTACTAGAGAATGTCAGCATTCTTCATGATGAAAATTTTACTTAAAAAAAAAAAATGTGAAGGTGGTTGGGAGTCATTTGAACTAAAATTATGGCCAAGTACAGAGATTTCTTCAGCCTTTAGAACAGAAACTTCTGAAATATATTCTATTAATGATGGTGTTGACTATATATAGCTGCATTATGTGTCAGAGATCAAAGGCTGAGAAATCTTGGAGGCAGGATGAGAAAAAAAAATTGGTGATGAGCATATGACATGAAAAAGGAACACTAAAACTTAGTGATATCTTGCATGTTTCCCATGTGGTTCAGTTGAAGTTTCCTTTATACATTTAGTGACTTACAACACATCAAGAAGTTGGGCATGGCTTGAAAGTTGTTCGAATCATCTTTAACAGTTCTTATTTGGCGTATACATTCATATTTGAATATCAAATATTATTAGTTCTTGATCACTAAATTTAAATAAATTATACTTATTTGTTTTCTGTAACGGCTGAAAATTTAATATTCAAATTTTAAGAAAAATTCATATATCTATATCTGATAAATTTCTATCTTTTATATTTACTATTTATAAACAAGATAGTTTTTCACATGATTTAAGTTGTGAAACTATCAAATATTATTTTAGTTTTTAAGAGATTCTTAATGCACCAACAAATTTCAATGGAGTTGGACCTAACCAATCTTAAGCCTCTAGATGATTTCCTGAACAAGTGTAGGTGGGTGTGGACCAAACTGGAAATAAGCATAAAACTGACTAGTCTCAAACTTGGAGAGAGATCATTGTGGTGGATTCAAAAGTTGTTTCAACACATAGAAATAATTATAAATTGTTCAAAAAGGGAACATCTCAAGCTAGATGTTGCTCAGAGTTTAGGACAAGCTTCAATTTGAGACTTGTGGGAATGAGTTTTGTTGCCATACAATTATTTGGAAAATGACATTGTTTCAGGTCTTGAAAATAATATTCAAAGGTTGAACTAGTCTTTGGTGTTGGTGAATCGGGACCATAAGTCAAGAAAACTATGATTGAACCATAAAAAAGAATACACAAAAAAGAAAAAACACGTCATAAAAATTGAATAAAAAATCTTGAAATAGATACATACACGTTATCAGATTTGGAAAACAAAAATAAAAAAAATACTATTTTCATTTATTTAAAAAAAAAAAAAAAAAAAAAAAACAACAACAACAACAACACATGAAAAATGCTACCAGACAAACCTTTATTGTCTAAGCTCCTCAGCTTCTCACTTGTTACATATAATCAGATGAAAAATATTTGGGTACTAGTAATATTATCCTATTAACAGCATTTTAGTTTGGTTACTTTTGTCATGTCCCGTTGTCATCTTCTTTTGTTAAAAAAAAAAAAGGAGTGTTTACATTGTTCTTTCAGCTAGCCAATCTTTTTATGCTAATTCAGCTTTAAGCAAGCTACTTTTTAAAACCAAACAACAAAAAAGTTCATTCACCTCCTATAAGGTTCATCAATCATCCTAATTATAGGTGGACATGTCTAGCTTAATTGGAAAATAAATAGAAAACCTTTTCGCAAAATGGCTTTTGATAATTTTCGGAATTATAAAAGAAGTTATAAATCTCGAAACCAGCATGCCATGTTTGCTTAAAGTATAACCTAAAGGAAGGTTAATTGAATTTTCCACAAAAAATCTTGTCTATGTCTTTTCTTCTTTTTCTATTTTTTTTTTTCTTTTTGTCATTTAAACTATGTAATGTAAAAACAAAAAATCATAGATAAGTGATTTCTTTTCGGAATGGAAACGTTTCTTAACACGACGCGTAATATAAATCCATTTCGAAAGCTTAGACTGTTGACTGATAAAAGATATTCTAACACGACGAATGTTGGCGTTGACTGTGTGATCAATGCTGCCAACATCTAGTCATGAGAGAGACTTTACATGAAGATGCATTATGTGGAAAGATCAAAAGAAAGAAGAGAAAATCCAAAAATAATTTTCCCATTACAACTTTATGATACTGTTGACTAATAATGGAAGCATTTGAGCCAGAAGCGGCTGAGAAAAAAAGTGCTTTTCGAGCACATGGCATGAAGAAGGACCGTGGATTGCATGTTTCTTTTATGGTTTCTTCTTTTTTATTTCCCCAGTTGAAGATTCCATATACTTTTGGAAGATATAATCTATGCTTGCTGCAACTTATCATCATTTTTAATTTCTTTCTCTTTCTTTCGTTTTTCCTATCTATATATCTTTTCATCGAACCAATCGATACCATTACAGAATTTGTTGACAGCCACCCAGTTCTTATCAATCCTGTCACAAAAACTTAGATCTCACAATCTCTTCACAATCTCTTTATGCCAAAGTATCTTCTTCGTTCTTGGCTTCTTGCCCACCGGACAAATAAAGATCTGTAGTATCTTCTTTATAGCAACGTACGTAAATACAAATTTATGTTACTATATAGAATTTAAAACTGTGGATTATTGGTAGATAATATCCAAATTTTGAGTTGTTTCCACGGTAGATGCTATTGCAAAAACAGAAAAAATAAAATAAAAATAAAGAAGTCATGGATGTTTGATTCTAATCCTCCGTTAATATGTCTCATGTAACCGTTTTGTATCTTTAAAATTTATGTATTGTTCGATAATTTCTTGGTTAGTAAAACAGTGAAATTCTTAAATCCAAAAGCACATCCAACATAATATCATTATGGTTGTTTTGGATGATAGATTCTCTGTTGATCTAAACTTTTTGAAAAATAAATATTCGACATGACACAAGATCTCTCAAAATTGATCGTCACTTAGGCTGTCACAGGATATAAATTTGTTTTACTGCAACTTACACTATGATAAAGCATATCTTCCAGCACATTAACTGCTAAGCAACTTATATTTTAATGAAATTGCAATAATTGGGTGTGATCAAATATAAAACTCCAAAGGAAATGCTTTTTCTACTTTTTTGTTTTCCTTTTTATTGTCAACATATGTTTACACTTCTACCTTACGATCTGCGGAGAACAGCTGATTAATTAATAAATACAAAAGCATAAGATAAAAAATCACTTCTTTTGGAGAGGAATTTTAACTTTGAGCCACAAAAGCCTAGCATGGTGGAAAAACGTATCAGTGGATGGAGTGCTTACCTAACTTGATTAATATTGAAAAGTCATATTAGTGGATTGGATTGACTTAAAGCTAATTTATGTATATGATCTAGCATGAATTAGAGCATGGTATTAAAGAAAGTACTTATGACAATCGAAAGCATAATCTGTTTCTGTTTTTGGGCTTTAAGATTAACACTAACCAAGTATATAATAAAATTATTAAGTGTGAATGCATGATCTTTTATTTTTATATATAATAAATATAAAGTGAACATTCCAACAAGAATGTTATCTTGCCAAAATGATGTGATATTTTAGAAAATAGAAGATAATCAATCAAAGTTTGATTCATCAATTTCAATTGGTTAGTCTGCCTAATTTCAAGCATGTCACATCATTTTAGCTTTAATTTGGATAAAGTAATATTATTGTTTCAAGAAATGGTACTAAAATTAGTATGAACCAAAAAAGTGACACTTAACTATTGAAATGAGTTTTTTTAGCATCATCAATTATCATGAATTATAATTCACGAATAAAAAGATGTAAATTATGATCTTATATAGTCTCTTGCTCACAAACTATACCCTTTGCACGCAAACTATATTTGGTTATAGTTAATTGTTCTAACAATACTCATTTCAATGGTTTGTTGTTTTTTTCAAACTCATACTACTATCAGTACCAAATAGGTGAACATTCCAGCAATGGTGATATTTCGATGGTGTCATTTCGATGTCTTTTTCAATCTTACACAATATTTTTATATAATAAATATAATATTTTTCAATCTTACACTAATATTTATATGTAATAAATATAAGTGAACATTATAGCAAGCATGGTATTTTGCCAAAATGGTGCGATATTCTAAAAAATAAGAAGATTAACCAATAAAATTTTGATGCATCAATTTTAATTAGTTAACATTCTTATTTTCAAGCATATCATATCATTTAGACGCTAATTTAAACAAAGTAATATTATTATTTCAATAAATGGTACTAAAATTAGCATGAATTGAAAAGGTGACACTTAACTATTTAAATGAGTTTTTTGGACATCATCAATTATCATGAACTACAATTCACGAACCAAAAAATGTGAATTATGATCTTTTGTAATCTCTTGCTCACAAACTATACCCTTTGTATGCAAACTATATTTGGTAATAATTAATTATTCTAACAAAGCTCATTTTAATGGTTTGGTGTCATTTTTTAAACTCACACTAATATTAGTACCCCCAAAAAAATCCCTAGATATAATTATACAATAATAGAGTTGAAATGTAAGCCAAAACCCATGTCTCCCTCAATGAAAAACTGTTGCACGGCACGAGTAGGATCTGATCTCATGACCATTTATATAACCATATAACAATAAAATATCGCATCAACTAAGCTAGTTATATGTTTTAATTTTATTAAATTATTGGGCGAAATCGTTTGGAACCTCAAAGACAAAGAAATAACTGTAAATTATAGCTGGAGGACACAAAGATAAGAAAGTTTTTGTCTATATTAAGCTTCATAGGTGCTGAGTAAGTCTCAAAATATAATTGATGCTGGACAGTTCAGCCTCTCACTTGCACACCCCAAAATTATTGCAAAAATAAAAATTAATAATAACACCTTTTTTTTTCATACTTTGTGAAATAAATTATTCTCTAGAATATTATAATAAGCATGACAAAATCTAAGTCACCAATCAATTACTAGATACGTAATGTTCTACCTCATGCCATTTGTTCTTTGCTTTGCTTTCTTCATTGATGGGGTTTAGCTCCCTGTTGCTTTCTTCGTAAGTGGGTTTATCTCTTTTTTCCACATAAATTTGTCAAGTATCCGAAAAATGATATATAAATGCATGATGTTGGATTGCATATATATTGCATTCATGATTGGAGAATTTATGTTATGGGAAAATAACTTTTGTGTTTATTCAAATTCGTTTTGTTCGAAGCTACATTTATTAACATGTACCTTTAAAATATATTTTATGAGAATCCTTTATAATATAAAATGGTTGTGCATGATTCATGCAAGAGCAATGTTGTAGATGATATCATGACACTAACTTCTAAAAAAAGCTTTAAAATCATCACTTCAGTTGAGTTATAATTAGGCTATCCTTCAATCCGAAAACTTAAATTTTTATCTTATTAAAAGTTTAAATGATTGCATTAAACTCAATGACACAAAATACATTGAAACAAACCGACTAATGTACTCCTAATCTTGTCTGCTAATAGACCGAATCTTGGACTCAATTATTAACAGTCATATAATGATAAAAGTTTATATAAATTGAGATAATATGTAATTTCATGACCCAGAAGATCATGGATTGTTTTCTATTAATTTTGTTGTTTTCTTGGTCAGACCACAATACACTTAATTGACCACCAAAGCTTTTACTATTTTGTTCAATTACCTGATAGATAAGTTGATCACAATATATAATTTTCCGAAAAAAAAGTTTATCACAATATATACATAAAGTTGATCACGACAAAACCGAAAATAGAGATATGGAGAAAGAGTGAGACTGCCAAGCCTTTGCTTTAATTTTTAACCTCATGAACTTGTCCAAGAGACAAAAAGACAGTGATTAGAATGGAATTAAAGTGAGATAGGGAACATGATAATATTCATTATTTACAATAATCTCTTAGGTTTTTATTAGCATCCCAAAATCAAAATATTTTGTGCCCTACCAACCCTTCTAACCCACATTTTTTGGTCTTAATAATATGACATTATATTATATGATAGGGATGGTGGTGACCCCTAAACGTGGCAATCTTAGCCATCATTACCCACTTGCCTTGTTCTCATAGGCCAATTTTTGATCCTCAATCGACCAATCAGACGCGAGAGAGGAAGCTGACGTGACGATTCCACCTGTCGTGTTGTTACATATGATTTATAAACAAAAGCATGATCATGATCATGTAAAGTGTTATGGGAGCCACACTCTAGCCGCCCTTTCGATTCCTTTGATGACAAATGTATTGTGATTAATCCTAATAATTTTGACTAATGAAGAGGCTTTGCATTCCCAAATTGTAGCATCAAACAAACATCAAGGCCCCATTAGGGGTTTCCACCATATGTGTTGTGGGGAGTGGCCCACAAAATTATTACTCCCCAAATTTTATTTAATTTTTATGTATTTATATGTGTTTGTGGGTATTGATTTCTTTATTGGTGGTCGGTCTCCTTCTAAAAAGCAAATTAATCAAAATTAGGTTTTTAACCACAAAAGTAAGGACTATGTTTACAACTAATTCTCCCTTTCACACCACACACAATAATTAGGCCAAATCTATTCCAAATTATAAGAATCTTAATATTATAATCCTATAAAATGGTATTTGAATCCTAATGAAGACACTTGTTATAGACCTATGTAGACCATCATGCCTTAATCCATTATAGTAAAAAAAAAGGAAGAAAAAAGCCTCAAATTCCACTTAAATATGGAAAAACAGAAGTAGAGGTTCCTCAAGATTAAGCATCATTATGGTTTGTAGCTAATCATGTGATGTGACGTCGTTTTCATTCCATGTTTTGGTTTGAAAGATCAAAGATTCTCCAACTATGCAATGCAACAACTTGATATGCACAACCCCTTATGATTTTTCAAAGCACTTGTATAGAATTGATTGGAAGGTCCTATGACACACAAGATCCAAGGTCATCTCAATGGTCAATACTGAAGATGCAATAGTCTAGGACCACCCCTTCTATTCTTGCTGACTTTTAATGACCAATTAATAAACATGACCAATGATCAACCACTGTCTAATGTAACTTGAAAGTACTCATTCAACCTAACTAATGATCTAGGTTGGAGTCACTCCAATTCTAAATAATATTTAAAAAAGAAAAAAAAAAAAAAAAAAACAAACAAACTGACCTGCTTTGCAAGTGTCCCATGCAACCGAAGTTTTAGGACAAATACAAGATGTATGATATCAAATCTTTTTGGGGACTAGAGTATTCAACTTCTAACTGCACTTGAAAGAATGAACACGAAAATCTATAAAAGTAAAAAAGAAGAAAACAAAAAACACAATGCAAAATTACAGGAAATGAATGAATTAATAATCCAATAGTGGGGAAAGGGACGATGAGATGGTTCCCTTTGGAGCTGCAAATCCCCTACTAGAGTCCAGATACAACTTGTACGAAAAAAGTGACAGAGCAATAATTGCAGCACTAGTGAAATTTAATTGAAGTAGAAACATATAAGCAATAAAATCATTCAAACTTGTCCAGTTGCTGGGAACGGGGGGCTCGAAAACAATAACAGTGAACTGGGAAAGAAAAGAGGAGCCTTTCTTGCTTCCTGCAAGCAGTCATACCCATGTTCTCTCTTCGACTTCCTTAGCCGTTGAGACTGGACCCTGGACCAACGAGGTCCCAACACAAACCAGTCCTGGCCATTCACCCCCACCACCACCCCCCCCCCCCCAACCCGCACACACACATACACACAAATCACACATGCATATCAACTTCATGGGTTCCATGGACCTTTAACTACCCCACCTAGCCATCTCTCTCATGCTCCAATGAATCAAAGGCAGGCCCGCGAGTCACACTCATCCGATCTGAAAGTAGATACGCAATGTTTGTATACTGGCAACAACAGAATCAAGGATAACACACTACATTATTCATGAAAGTAGGACATAGGTATGGACATACCTGTCATCAGAAGCAGAGGAATACGAATTCTGGCAAGGCCAATGCTTTTGCTATAAATGGTAAAAGTATCCTTAAAACTGGTTGATTAGCAAATATGGAGACATTTTTGTCTTTGGTGGAAAAGGCGGGATTGTGGTTGCTACTGTTAGGAAAAGTGCAAAGATTTGTGAAATCTTTCTTTCCTGTGACTTTCTATTCAACTTGGCATATGTGTTAAGCTTCTGTTATAAACAAAAGAGCCCAAAAAGGAGTACTAAAGAAAATCCTAAAACTCTTCCACCCAAGTAGGCAGTCGTCATACGGATTCTCACAAGTCACAACTAAAGATAGGTTGACTCAGCCACCCAAATCTTCCCCTTTAAATTCCCTCCTGACACTTCATTTCCCTGGCTCCTCTATACCTCTCCTTCTGCCTTTTTCTTCTAGCAAACAATAAGTAAAAGACTAAACACCTTTAGCCTTTAGCCTTCTGCATCTCTACTCTTCCAACAAATAAATGAGATACCCCGCTGTTAGTTATCTTATACAAAACATGTTTGTAATAAGAAGCCTCATCATCTTGTTTCTGAGCTGCATAACAGTTAAACTGAATCTATGTTTTTCCAGCATACCTTATTCTTTGAAAACACTCAACGTTGAAGGGCATTTTAATTTTGATGAAGTTCACCATGCAGCCAGAGACTTCGGCAACAGGTATCAGTTTCTTCCTTCAGCAGTGCTGCATCCAAAGTCCGTTTCTGACATTGCCACTACTATAAAGCATTATTTGGGAGATGGGTCCTCATTCAGAGCTCACAGTTGCAGCTCGAGGCCATGGTCACTCACTCCAGGGACAGGCACAATCCCACCGAGGAGTTGTCATCAACATGCAATCTCTCCAAGGCCCAAAAATGCAAGTTCACACTGGAAATTTCCCATATGCGGACGTCTCTGGTGGTGAATTGTGGATAAATATCCTGCATGAAAGTCTTAAATATGGGTTAGCCCCAAAATCATGGACAGACTACCTACATTTAACTGTTGGCGGTACTCTGTCCAATGCAGGGATTAGTGGGCAGGCCTTTCGACATGGCCCCCAGATAAGTAACGTTCATCAGCTGGAGGTTGTAACAGGTTTGTCCTGAAACTATCAAGAAAACATTGTTACATGATAAAAGTGGCATCATTTAAATCAAGACAGGTTCAAGTGACAGAACAACGAATGAGAAATGGAAAAATTATGTTAATATTAACTTATAGTTCTTCCTTTTCTTACTTGCTTATTCGAAACTGAAAGTGCAGGGGACCAACTTTACTCATGCATGTTATGACTTGACCTTGGTTATGAACATATTAATTACATGCATAGCACCAACTCTTACTGATATATGGACTGAAACCGAATGCAGGAAAAGGAGAAATCATAAGCTGTTCCGAGAAGCAGAATAGCGAACTTTTCCACAGTGTTCTGGGAGGACTAGGCCAATTTGGTATCATAACACATGCAAGAATATCACTGGAACCAGCACCTGAGATGGTAAAAAAGAATTATCATTAAGGCCGGAGATAAGTTCAAAATTAAGTTATGGTACCCTTACAAATACATTTTTTCTAACACTGTTAGTGTTCCAATATCGAACAGGTTAAATGGATCAGAGTGTTGTACGATGATTTTGCTACATTTGCCAGAGACCAGGAGCATTTGATGTCTGCAGAAGACACGTTTGACTATATTGAAGGGTTTGTGATAGTAAATAGGACTGGTCTCTTAAATAACTGGAGATCATCCTTTAACCCACAAGAACCCATACAAGCCAGCCAGTTCAAGTCAGACGGAAAAACTCTCTTCTGCCTAGAATTAGCCAAATACTTCAATCCAGATAGGAACGAGAAAGTGAATCAGGTATGCTGTGATGGCCCACCTTCTGGTGGATCTTCTAATTTTTTCTTTTTTAAAAAAAAAAGAATTATTGTATCAAAAAAATATTATACTAATAATAGATACACTATAAAAGGGTAATACACATGTATTTACATGCAATTATTCATCCATGCAGGAAGTTGAGAACTCATTGTCTCTATTAAGCTACATTCCATCAACACTTTTCCTATCAGAAGTTTCATATGTACAATTCTTAGATAGAGTTCATGTGT